>JAVLUX010000032.1:12169700-12662200 GCA_032164185.1 Moxostoma hubbsi | reverse complement strand
AGTGAAGACTTGGAAACAACTGAAAAATGTACTTTTTACATCTAATGTTTTCCTTGTACCTGGGTTAACGGTGCATGTATGTGTAATAATTATAAATAGTTGTTTAAAATGTCTTTATTCACAGAATGCAACATCCACAACTGACAATTAGACAAAGAAATGTGCCATGCGGCAGTTTCCATCAGGGTCAAAGCCCATATTACATTTTTTCGGGCAACACGAAGTGGTGTAGTTCCAAAAGTGTATTATGATAAACCCTTTAGCTTCATGAAAAAATTATTGGAAAAAAATTAACTGGTTATAACCGGTTACCTGCATTTAAAAATAACGCTTTCACTCCAAAGAACTTTGTACCGGTTTTCGGTTACATTCTGCTAATAAAAAACATTTAATTTCCATTTTTGGTTTTCATTCCTTTAACAATTTTAGTCCCTGGTTACCAGAATGGCTAGTAGTCACATTTCTGAAATCCATCTCAAACTCATTTTAAACAGCATTTTGATAATTATTTCATAATTATTATGCAGTTGTCTATAGCGATATTAACTGAGAAACTACATGGAATATTTTTTACTTTTAAAAAGAAATGTATTTGTCACTCTGCAGGAACATTTTAAATGAAATAGTGAAGAATAAAAGGGGATTAAAACTGATGAAAAGAGAAATGGCAACCACTCACAGAATCTAAAATATAGAATTTTCCTTACACATTCATAGAAATGTTCACCTAAAACCTTGATGCTGATTAAAGAAGAGGTTCATGGACATGTTATGCATCAACTACCCACATATAGCAGCGGCAGTACACTTTCCATACAAGATGCATTTGTGCTGCCCCTGGAACTGAAGAGTGTGCAATGTTTATAGATTCTATAAAGCAGCTGGGTGCTGGTAATATTAATGTGAAATACAGTTCCACAACCAGCATTAACATGACTTTTGGGACAGTCGGTAAAACAGAAACCAGCATAGTGAACACTCAGCCTGCCATTTATAAATAAATAAATAAAGGCATGAATAAATAAAAATAATAATAATAATAATAAAGAGCCTGTGTATTCCCTCAAATGGCAAGTAATGTTGAGTTACAACAGAATCAGATGCAGAAGATGGTTTAGATGGCATGTGTTGTGATAATAATGTCCCATGATGCCACACTGTGGAATCCTGAAGTTATGTTGTACCCACTGTGAACATAACACCATAAAACCATAAGAATGTAAGGTATAGACTGACAAGGCACCCATGAATATGAAATGTGCTTCTCGTTTGAAAGGCTGGAATGACTATATTCCAACAGTATCTCAGGAGACTGGCTACCAGACTCATTTGCTGTCTGGATGCAGTACAGCCTGCCAGAATGTCTTTCTGTACATTGCTCAATGCAAATGTCATGTTTGTATTGTAAATACCTTAATTGTAGACAGTTTAAGTTAGGTCAAGATAACTCTTGAAGGGGGGAATTCACTTATAATGGATTAAGCAAGCTGATAGCATTGTTGTTGTTGTTTTTTGCTCACTCTGTCTGCGTTGTTTTAGTACTCGATTCATTAAACTCAATTTGTAGTTCAATTCTGATTGCAATTTGCACAGGCGTTCCTCATGAACATTTGCAGAGCGCTTGCAGACTGATCTCACACTGAATTTGAAAACAGATGTTGAGTTTTCTTAAGCTAAACTCTGGCTGAGGTTACCAAAATTCGAAGAAATGCCCCCATTGGCTGAATCGAAAAGTGTTTTCAAAAGTAAGGTCACATGTGAGCGGCATTTTCCGGGTGAAATGTCAACAGAGAGATTTTTAGCTGTAAAGGATGTAATACAGTGGAGAGGAATGCATAGTTTATTAATTCTACCCCCAAACCCCAAACCTAAACCTAACCGTAAGTGGAAAAAGATGTAATGTTAGAGGGAAAATGAAACCTCCGTTTTGCAGTCATTACTTAAAGGGACTACTTCCTGGTTTTAATGTGGTATGCGAACTTGGAGAAGTTAACCACACCTGAACAGATGCAAAAATGTCTGGTGGGTGATTGTCAGTAACTAATGATGGGGCCGATGCCAGGGTGCAGGAAATTTGGAAGCAACATGGCAACTTCCTGTTCAATTTAAGTTGCTAAGCGCATGTATGTATAACTGAGCTTCAAATTATGATTGGTTATTGCAGATAGCAAAATGTATTATTTTATTTGGTCTGTTTCCCATGGATTTTGGTCTGAGTTGCATGGATTACCCTTATGCTGCCATTGTCATTTTTGGAGCTTGGAAGTGTTGATCTCTATCAAAATACCTTTGTTTGTGTTTTGCACAATACTGAAAGTCATACAAGCTTGAGATGGCACAACGGTGTGTATAAAATTTTAATATTTTCATTTTGGGGTGAAAAAATCCTATGAGAGGAATCAGAATTCCTTCCGATTACAATCCCTACTCATGATGAGTAGTATTTCAGCACATTTAATTCCTGGTTAAACTGGATAGCAGGTTGTTAGTAGGACACAAAAGTAGTATAACTGTTTAGTGAATTCACCCCTCAGCATACAGTTAGTGCTGTAAAGCAGCCTGCATCTGGATTCGCTCATCAGGAAATTGGAAATCCTGCAGTTAGAAATGTAATGCAATAGCATTACATCTGCTTGTGATAGACTATACACTTAATTAGATATTTCACCCCAAGTCCATATTAGCATTAACAAATCTTGTACAAGCTCAATAACATCTATTTTATAGCATTATACATTTATAAACATTATGTTAAAATAGTTTACATTCCTCGCATAACAAACTTCACTTCAAGTGGTTGGTTTATAGTATTGCACAGCCTAGTCATTTTGCAGCATGTTTCTGAAGCTCCCTAAGCCACATAAAAGGACATATGGTTTTTCAAATGTCAGAAAAGACTCAATTAGGCACTTTATTGTGGGTCATTTATATGTAAAGCAGATAATTAAAACTAGAGCTCAAGCACAACATTGCAACAAAATGGCAATTAATAATGAAAAACAATGTGAAACAATAGCAACTGGTTAGGATCCTCACACGATTCAGTTCATGTTCATTGGCAATGCAGTGCCGCGTGAAACACATCAAAGACCCAGAACAATAAGCAAAATTACATTTATTATGCTTGGACCTGCATTTACTAAACATGGCAATAACCTTCTGTGTATGCTGAATGCAAAAATATTGCACTGCTGTCTCAGACGGCAGACAAAGACAAATATGTTTGAATTTGTTCTGAAGAACTTTGAAGTATCTTCAAGGTTTTGTGTGAGCTACAGTGGCATCACTGATAGAGGTTTGTTTAACTAAAATTAGAGATTCCAGTTTTAAAACAGATTTTTCAAAAATATTTGAAACATTATCAAACATTATAATAACAAGGCAGAATCCTACGATCATATGGGACTGATTATTATGATACTGTAAAGGGTTGGGAAACTGGATCTGGATCACAAAGAAAGCATTCTCAAATTGTGACTTCAATTTGTGGTTTCATTATAGAAAACTGAAAACTGTCTTTCTTTAAATGCACTTGAAAATCATTAGTGACCTAAAGATCCTTGCCTGGTACTCAGTTTGTTTTTCAGACTGTCATAAGAGATGGGAGAAAGAAACATCACTCAAGTATTTTTATTTCAGCATATGAAATTTGATCTTATAATCATATACTGGTCACCAACCAGAGGATTCTGTTACATCTGAAAGCAGTGACTTCAATGATTCAAATGTACATTTTGAATCTTATTATAATTAGGGATGGGCATTTAACAATTCTACTTAACAATTCCAGTTGCTTAAAGGTGATGTAAGCGATTTTATTGTTCTGAATAAACCCCCTAATTCCAAAACCCCGCCTTCCAAAGATAATTTTGAGACCAAAAATATACAAAAGAGCAGCATTGTTTGTTCCTGTGGCTGTCAAATGTAACAACTGCACAATAGCGCCCTCAACTGACAAACAGTATGAATCATAGCCTTAACAATCGCTTCAAATACAACACTATGAGAACAAGCTAAATTATTGACAGGTGAAATGCATCAATGTGAAAAGCAGTTCACATACATATTTTTGTTTGCTGTTTACAAACTCTACACCTGTCACAGAGACTGGTGAGATATCTCAGGACACTTACTGTGTTTCATTTATATATTTAAGGGAGTATGAGCATTTTTTGCATACTTTTCCATGAAAAAAATCGCTTACAGCACCTTTAATGCTATAATAGTGATTTTAAAAATGTAAAAGAAAAATCGAAACAAAAACAATTCTATTTTGGTACCATCTTTTAAGCTTTAGGTACACGTAACAATAGTTAATAGTTGTACCTAGGATGTTTTGAATGATTAAATAAAAAGGAACCGGTTCATGACAGTCATTTGTTAATGAATTGGACTACACTAGCCACGCTGTATATTTGTTGTTCCGTGCAACAACATTTTTAGGAACATGTGTTGTCTTTGTACTATTTGGTGGCAGCAAGTATTTGTCTTTCATCACATTTAATTCAGACTGCAGAAAACAGAAATCAACTATGAAAAGAATTAAAAAGATATGCTATTTTAAACTGTACAAATAAAAATCTTGCCTCAATGCAAAAAGTTTGAAGAACCTTTCTATAACAGAAAAAATGCCGGCTGGGATCAAGGACGGTGTGTGCTTGACATTACTAATCTTTCGAGCATTAAGTCTGTCCATCCTGAAGATACTTCTCATTGTACAGTACACCTATAAAAACTCTGCATATTTGTGCAAATGGCTGTTTTTTACAGAAGCCTACTGTGTAAGAACACAGTGTTTATTCACAGTGTCTACCAGGGGCCCTCAACTGAGTTGGGGGCAAGTGCTCTGGTAGCACTGCTGTCCTGCACCTGCCTTCAACACGCTTTAACAGGCAATTATCCCATCAAACCATCAGCCAACTCCAAACAACTTTTTTTTATCTTTAAAATGATCAGGTCTAAGCTGAAAATGAGCCTAAATTCACTCTCATCCCAAAATTGTCAGATATATATTCAGACCACAATCAAAATCTGAATTAAGTATACATGATGTGCTTCAAGATGTACACAGAAGTGGATGATTTTTATATATATGTATGAAATTATCACAACTCTGTCTTGAAATACATTTTAAATAAGTGTTTATCAAATTGAAGCATGATCATTTCAGCCTAATTATATATGCCTAAATATTTATGGTCTGTATGTCTAAATGTCTCAAGTGTTTCAATTAAAATCAACATCAGCCTTCTAAATAGAGCACAGCCTCTCTGCATTACACTTGACAACTTATGTAACCCTGATTTGTGTATTCCAGTGCAATTATATTAATACATAAGAACAGTTGGCACAAGTATGAGACAGGCAAGAAATTTACCAGTTCATTACACACAAGTTTCTCTTTATTGTGGGGCACATTCACTAAACAGTTGCGCCACGTATGTGCGCAGAATTGTGTGTGCACCCTTCAGAGAACATGCGGTAAACTATTTTATTTAAAAGAGTTGTGCACATGTTTTAATGACCTTGGCAGTAGTCATTCTCAAAATGATGATAAAATAATGCAAAAGAAAATTTTAACCTCACTTATCCATACATGCAGTGTACATCATATTTAAGAGCAGGTTAAAGTGCCTGCTTTACAGTCTGGAGCAATGCTGTATAGTCCACAGTGTAGTACACAGTAGAATGCTAGATCACAGTAATCCTCCACAAACTAGCACTCAGATCTGACCCACATGATCTGTTATACAGCTTACAAATTGTGCTGCACTGTGCACAAAAGCACTGCATTTTTAAGTGTGTTTCCACCTGTACCTAATTTGCCTAATTTATTTAGTGTAAAAAAATAATGCAGACAGTGTCCGCAAATAAACAACACTATCAGCATGGGCAATTCATTCTTATTGAATTCCCTCGGAAGGTTTAACATATCTAAACAGATACACAGTACCACACTTTACTGTTTGTATTTAGCAAATTTTTTTAATTGGTTATCACCTGTTAGCCACATGTGGTGATGGGGGCATGGCCGAGTGATGTCTGTAGAGAGCGAGGCCAGGAGAGGAAGAATGGTAAGTATTGAAACCTGTGGCAAATTATCTCTAACAGCTGTTTTGTGTTGCAGTGAGAGCTGGAGAGGGATAAAAGAGGCAATTCAGACCGCCGGAAGAGAGAGAGAGAGAGTTGCATGCAGCAGTGTGGATGTGTGCATTTATTTATGTGTTATGCTGAAAAGCCAACCTGTGTTAAAAATAAAAGATTATGTTGGCTGTTGGGCGGCACGGTGGCGCAGCGGTTAGCACTGTCGCCTCACAGCAAGAAGGTCGTGGGTTCAAACCCCGGTTGCCCCGGCCTTTCTGTGTGGAGTTTGCATGTTCTCCCTGTGTCTGCGTGGGTTCTCTCCGGGTGCTCCGGCTTCCTCCCACCATCCAAAGACATGCAGGCTAAGTTAATTGGTGTCTCCAAAAATTGCCCTAGGTGTGGATGTGAGTGTGCGTGTGTGTCTGTCTATGTGTGGCCCTGCGATGAACTGGCGACCTGTCCAGGGTGTACCCTGCCTTTCGCCCAATGTTAGCTGGGATAGGCTCCAGCCCCCCGCGACCCTGTACACAGGATAAGCGGTTGACGATGGATGGATGGATGGATGGATGTTGGCTGTTCACCGGGCACTCGCTTCCTCAATCAAAGAGAGTTTTTGACTTGCCACACCACATAACAAATTATGGGTTTTATGAAGGCAACAGGGAATAACCTTTAACCTATAATTAATCAGCATATTAATAGGCTCAAACACTTTCCATTATAGAGAAGCTGATTAAAATGATAAAGGTTAAAAGAGGACATCAGATCTGTATACTAGAAGTAATTAAGCTTCCACAGAGAGAACGAGACCAACAAAAGTCTCAACACAATGGAAACGTTTTTCCAGTTTCTCCCAAGCAAATTAAAAACACATTCATTAGTATCAGAAAACTAACATGCAAATCTCCCTACTCCTGAAATGTGATGACTAAATATGTACAAGAACAGGAAGCCTTGCCTTGCCTTTATGCCTGGGTGCTTGAGAGCTGTGGAGAGTCAGATTAAGCCACTAGTTAAGGATGACATTCAATGATAAGCCAAGCTCTCAATGCATTTATGCTGTCTTTAAGTTCAAACAGCACTGACACTAAATAGCACGTCTTGCCACCCGCAAAATGCACTGACAGAAGGAATGAGGGTCTGCCTGGAGAGGAGCAAACCTCTGAACTGAAAAAGTCAGAGAAAGACTTTATTCAAGAAAATGCATTAACCAAACATTTATGAAAAGAGTTTTTGGGTATATTATTTCATGTCTTGCATATTACATATAAAACAAAATGACAATTACAAAAACACTCCCCATGTGTCCTTTTGTGTTAAAAGTATACACTTAATAATTTAAAAAAAAAAAAAAAGGATTCATGGAAATAAAATTGTTATTCAGCCATAAATTTGGGTAGTTGACATGTACCATGTTTTTTTTTTTTTTTTAACATCAAGATTTTAGGTTAAAAAAAAATTATATACATGTAAATGTAATTATACAAATATATTTTTTGCTGCTGTAACTGTTATCCAAATCTATTTTAATGTTTTAATGTTTTTTTCTTCATTTGCTCACATAAATGGCACTGGAGTGTGACAAATACATTTTTGTACAATTATTCTCTGTAATCTCTCAATTAATATGAGATCATAGCAAATGCATTACATCGGCATAGTATATTATACATGATATGAAACATTTAAAATAAATTGTTGGTGTGGGTGTGTGTGTGTGTGTGTGTGTGTGTGTGTGTGTGTGCGTTTGTGTGTGTGTGTGGGGGCATGTTTATGTGGTTTACAAGGACAATTTTTTAGGTTATAAACTGGTAATTACAAGGGTATTATGCTATACAGTAAATGTGGTTTATGAGGACCTTTCTAGTGTCCCCATAATTTAAATAGCTTAAAAAACATTTTAAAAATGCAGAAAGTTTTCTGTGAGGGTTAGGTTTAGGGGTTGTGTTAGGTTTAGGGGATAGAATCTATAGTTTGTACAGTATAAAAATCATTATGTCTATGGAAAGTCCTCATAATGATAGGTCCAACATGTGTGTGTGTGTGTGTGTGTGTGTGTGTGTGTGTGTGTGTGTGTGTGTTTGTGTGTGTGTGTGTGTGTGTGTGTGTGTGTTTGTGTGTGTGTGTGTGTGTGTGTGTGTGTGTGAGAGAGAGAGAGAGAGAGAGAAATAGGATGGGTAAAGGAGGATGACATGGGCATGTGAACTGCAAAATGGACCATTTGAATCTAACAGCATCTCATCAGATGAGAAGTTAGTGCCCAAATTAGGTGTTGGCCTGTGCACAAGAGAAAGAAGAATGCTTTACACTAGAGATGGTGACAGCGTGGGCATGGCTGTCTGTGTCTGGCAGCTATGTGTCTACAGGGAGAGATTTACCCTGCGTTTGGCATAAGCACATCAGAACTGGATGATCTGCCTTTCCCATAAACGTCTCCTCCCACCCGCTCTCCCTCCTTCCCTCCCTGCGCCGGACAGCGGGGGTGTCAGAGATGGCATGTCGAGAGCGCTCTGCCAAAACTGCGCCTGATTGAGACACAACCCTTTTCTATTCCTCCACCCTAACACCCTTTCCCTCTACGTCATTGCATTAAATGACAAAATATCAAACCGATGGCTTTTATTTGAAAGAAATATAGCCAAAAATATCAAAGACCTCCTTTGTTAGTTTTCAAAATATAATACATATACTGTTCAAAATGAAGACAAAGGATGTTTGGACACTTTCTGGTTGTCAAAAGTTTATGCAACATGTCCATAGCTGAAATGCACATGTGTTGACTCTGATAGGATACCAGTGAGAACTTGAGGGGAACTGAATTTATACATCCATTAAAAATCACCTTGAGACCAGTTATATGAATGTGACTGAAAAAGGGTTAGCTCTAGAAAAAGCTCTAGCAATATTTGGATGCAAATGCCACATGGTTTAATATTTGAATGGTTAATGCAATTACATTTAAGTGTAACTACAATATGTAAAAGTGTCAAAATAATTTTAGGGCCAGTATATGTCTCTGGCAATGACTGTCTCTAACAGCTAACAGGGGGGGGGGGGGGTTTGGTTACGAGACACAATCCGAAAAGACTATTGTTCTGTGTCCACCGAAAAGCGTGGATTTTGAGTTTGAAAAAATAAACATTCCATTTGAGTTGGATTCGCCATCTCCAGCTTCCTCCTTTCCCCTAACTGTGAACCCCGTTACACTGGAGCCGAAACCCGGGAGTATTAAGTGGGGTACATACCAGGCTTTGGTGGATTCGGGTTCCAGCCAAACCTCCATCCATCAAAGACTGGTTCAAGACGAGGCTTTATTTGCGGCCCCGGCCACGCTTCAGTGCCTTATGGAAAATGCGTCCACACAAATGCGTATGCCGCTGCCTATTTGGATGACATCATTATATACAGTAATGATTGGCAACAGCATATGCAGCATCTGAGGGCGGTTCTGAGGTCACTGCGATGGGCAGGACTCATGGAAAACCCCAAGAAGTGCGCAACTGGACAGGTGGAGGTACGGTATCTGGGATTCCACTTGGGTCACGGGCAGGTACACACCCAAATTGATAAGACCACAGTGGTCGCAGCCTACCCGAGGCCCAAGACCAAAAAGGAGGGGTGAGACAGTTCCTGGGTCAGGCTGGCTATTACAGGAAGATTGTGCCTAATTATTTGTATAGTGTATATATATATATATATACAGGGTTGGGGGGGTTACTTTTAAAATGTATTCCACTACAGATTACAGAATGCATGCTGTTGGTCTCAAGATGGCGCCGAGTATGGCTGCTGCGTCGCGAGCTCCGTCAAAACACTGCAGTTTATTGTTTGTTTTGTTTACAGTTCTGTGTTTTTTTGTCTTGGATGTTGTCTGCCTTATTGTGTACGACAGACAAACGCTTTTGGACATTGGTTCGGCAATCACACACCGAAAACCGGACTTCACATTCCTCAATGCCGACCCGCGGTTTACAAACACGCCAGCGGATCCCTTTGTTTGGGCTGCCCGGCCGCGGAAACGCAGACGGAAAAGGGGAAAAAGAGCCGGCGTTCTCATCAGATTAAGACGTCGCGCAAATCGCCCCCCGCTACCCAGTATACTACTGGCAAATGTTCAGTCTCTGGACAACAAGCTCTGCGAGCTGAGAGCGCGGATCTCTTTCCAACGAGAGACGAGAGAATGCTGTGTTATCTGTCTTACGGAAACCTGGATGTCCGCGGAGATTCCAGACTCGGCCATCGAACCCACGGGTTTCTCCGTGTACCGAGCGGACAGAGCGAAAGACCTCTCAGGTAAAAGCAGAGGTGGAGGTGTATGTTTTATGATCAACAAATCATGGTGTGATCAGAGGAATATACATTTTATCAGGTCTTTCTGCTCTCCTGATCTGGAATTTCTCATGCTTCTGTGTCGACCATTCTGGCTACCGAGGGAATTCACAGCGGTCATTATCACTGCTGTGTACATCCCCCCACAAGCCGACACAGACCGGGCACTTAGGGAACTGTATGGCAGTATAAGTCAGCAGGAAACCGCGCACCCTGAGGCCGCGTTCATTGTTGCCGGGGACTTCAACAAAGCCAACTTCAAAACAATAGCACCAAAATACCACCAACACATCAGCTTTAACACACGAGGGGACCGGGTTTTGGATCATTGCTATTCTCCTTTCCGGGATGGCTACAAATCCCTCCCCCGCCCACCATTTGGCAAATCTGACCACTCTTCCGTTCTGCTTCTGCCCGCTTACAGGCAGAAACTGAAACGGGAAGCACCCGCCCTCAGAATGATCCAGTGCTGGTCGGACCAATCAGACTCTGCGCTACAGGACTGTTTTGATCACGCGGACTGGGAGATGTTCCGGTCTGCCTCCGATGACGACATCGAGGTTTACGCTGATAGCGTAACGTGTTTCATCAGAAAGTGCGTAGAGGACGTTGTTCCGACAAAAAATATACGGATCTACCCCAACCAGAAACCATGGGTTAACGGCGATGTTCGCGCGGCACTTACTGCGCGGACCACCGCTTTTAATTCCGGGAACGCGGAGGAGCGTAAACAAGCCAGTTATGCCCTCCGTAACTCCATCCGTGCAGCCAAACGCCAGTACAGGCACAAAATTGAAGAACAGTTTAACACCACTGACTCCAGAAGTATGTGGCAGGGAATTAACACCATCACGGACTATAAACGGAATAAAAACTCCGCCATGAACACTGCTGCCTCTCTCCCGGACGAGCTTAATACATTTTATGCTCGTTTCGAGGACAACAACACCGCCCTCACAGAGAGAGCACTCGCGGCCGATACTACAGATGATGGTTCACTCTCCGTCTCTGTTGCGGATGTAACCCGATCCTTTCGACGGGTGAACATCCGTAAAGCCGCGGGTCCAGACGGCATTCCGGGCCGCGTCATCAGAGCATGCGCGAACCAACTGGCTGGTGTTTTTACGGACATTTTCAACTTGTCCCTATCCCTGTCTGTAGTCCCCACATGCTTCAAAACATCAACCATCGTGCCTGTACCGAAGCAATCAAAAATCACTTGCTTAAATGACTGGCGTTCTGTTGCCCTCACCCCCATCATCAGCAAATGCTTTGAGAGGTTGATCAGAGATCACATCTGCTCTGTTCTGACCACCTCTTTGGACCCATTGCAGTTTGCCTACCGTAACAACCGCTCCACTGATGATGCCATTGCATCTACAATACACACTGCTCTTTCCCACCTGGAAAAAAGGAACACATATGTGAGAATGCTGTTTGTAGACTACAGCTCAGCATTCAACACCATAGTGCCCTCCAAGCTTGATGAGAAACTCCGGGCTCTGGGCTTAAACAGCTCGCTGTGCAGCTGGATCCTGGATTTCCTGTCAGGCAGACGTCAGGTGGGTAGAATGGGCAGCAACATCTCCTCATCACTGACCCTCAACACTGGAGCCCCGCAGGGCTGTGTTCTCAGCCCACTCCTGTATTCCCTTTACACACATGACTGTGTGGCAACACATAGCTCCAATGCCATCATTAAGTTTGCTGACGATACGACGGTTGTAGGTCTGATCACTGACAATGATGAAACGGCCTACAGAGAGGAGGTGCACACTCTGACACGCTGGTGTCAGGAGCACAACCTCTTCCTCAACGTCAGTAAAACCAAGGAGCTTGTGGTGGACTTCAGGAAGAAAGACAGAGAGCACAGCCCCATCACCATTAATGGAGCACCGGTGGAGAGAGTCAGCAGCTTCAAGTTCCTCGGTGTCCACATTACTGAGGAACTCACATGGTCCGTCCACACTGAGGCCGTTGTGAAGAAGGCTCACCAGCGCCTCTTCTTCCTGAGACGGCTGAGGAAGTTCGGAATGAACCACCACATCCTCACACGGTTCTACACCAGTACTGTAGAGAGCATCCTGACTGGCTGCATCACCGCCTGGTACGGCAATAGCACCGCCCACAACCGCAAAGACCTGCAAAGGGTGGTGCGAACTGCCAGAAACATCATCGGAGGTGAGCTTCCCTCCCTCCAGGATATATATAACAGACGGTTCCAATTTTGATTGATTGCGCATGCGTCAACCTTCACAAAAGCTTACTGGGATAACTCCGTCGAATTGATCCCCAATCCTTGATTTTCTTCTTTCACATTTGTTCATAAACCTAAATTTTAAACTTTACAAACGTGTGAATATATCTCCGATACTAGTCTTTATAAAAAATAATCAGATTTCTTTGATATCGCTATTTATATCCAACTTTCCGAAACTTTCGCTACTATTCTTAGCCCGCTAGCACTGCACGCGTGGTCTCTCGCCAATCGATCGTCTTACTTACACCTCTACACCTGTATAACTGAAAGCTATAATTCGCCATTATAGCACATCTGGTATAATGGCGAATATAGCGGATGTGTGTCTAACTCTACCTCTGTGTGAAGGTGAAGACACCTTTGAACTGCATTCGGTGCAGTTGGAGCTGGAATCCGTCGAGAGGCAGATCCAGGACCTGCTAGAGAGACAGGCCGAGCTGCGAGATCGGCGGTCCGCGCTTGAAGCATCACGCGCCGATGCTCACAGGTCAGTGGTTCATCATTTTTTGACTCCGTCCTCGTCTACTCCGTGTGTTTCTCTGCACAGGATGCGATCCTCCCTGGCTTCATTCACTCCGGCACCGACACATCACCATGGACCCTGGGTGATTCCACGGCGGAAGACGCGAGCCAGGACCAGACCAAGGACCTCCCCGCCCCTCCCGGCCTTCGAGATCTCCACCCGGAACCGCTTCTCACCTCTTCGCGAGTCGGAGCGCGACGACGCCATGATCATCGGCGATTCGACCGTCCGTCATGTCCGCGCTATCTCTGGCAAAGGTAAGGTGCGCACTCACTGCTTTCCTGGTGCTCGTGTTCTTGATGTCTCTATGCAGGTTCCCGAGATCCTGAATGGTGACGAGCGCGTCGGAGCTGTCGTGCTGCACGTGGGAACGAACGACACCAGGCTGCGGAAGACGGAGGTACTGAAGGAGGACTACAGGAGCCTGATCGAGACGGTACGCAGCACTTCGCCAGAAACAACGATCGTCGTGTCTGGACCGCTTCCCACGTACCGACTAGGACAAGAAAGGTTCAGTAGATTATTTGCTCTAAATGAATGGTTAATGTCATGGTGTAATGAACAGAGACTGCTCTTTGTTAATAATTGGAATCTGTTTTGGGAGCGACCTAGGCTCTTCCGTCCTGATGGCCTTCACCCCAGCAGAGTCGGAGCGGCTGTTCTGTCGGACAACATCTCCAAGACGCTACACACCATATGACTAGTAAGTCAAAGTCCAAATCACAGTATTTGCTGTCCCAACTTAATTGATATAAGTACCAATGTAGAACATTATATAGAAACTGTGTCTATTCCTCGTTTAGTAAAGCCAAACAATACATCTACTGTAGGATCTAGGAAAAATCTAATTGTAATTAAACCAGAAAATCTCAATATCAGTGAACAAAAACAATTTCTAAAGCTAGGTCTTCTAAACATTAGATCGCTCACACCTAAGGCGGTTATTGTAAATGAAATGGTCTCAGATAATAGTTTTGATGTATTTTGCCTTACTGAAACCTGGCTTAAACCAAATGATTATTTCGGTCTAAATGAGTCTACTCCGCCAGGATACTGTTATAAACATGAGCCCCGTCTGATTGGTCGTGGCGGCGGTGTTGCAACAATCTATAGAGATATTCTTAATGTTACTCAGAAAATAGGTCACAGGTTTAATTCGTTTGAAGTACTTGTGCTAAATGTTACACTCTCAGATGTAAGAAAAAAATCCCTATTATCTCTAGCCTTGGCTACCGTATATAGACCTCCAGGGCCTTACACTGTTTTCCTAAAAGAGTTTGCAGACTTTCTATCAGATCTATTGGTCAATGTCGATAAAGCAATAATTGTTGGAGATTTTAACATACACGTAGATAACACAAATGATGCGTTAGGGGCTGCGTTTACAGATTTGTTAAACTCCTTCGGGGTCACGCAAAACGTCAGTGGTCCCACTCATCGCCTAAATCATACGCTAGATTTAATTATATCTTATGGAACCAATCCAACCGATATAGATATTATACCGCAAAATGATGATGTCACTGATCACTACATGGTAACTTGCATACTACGTACCACTGAAATCTGTCATATTGCGCCACGTTATCGACCAAGCAGAACAATCCTTCCAACCACAATAGATAGATTCACAAATAGCTTACCTGATCTATCTCAGCTGCTCAGTGAACCCAAACAAACAGATGAACTAGAGGAAATGACTAGCAGTTTGAGCACCATTTTCTCTGGTACATTAGATATTGTTGCACCAATTAGATTAAAAAAGTTTAGAGAAAAAACTAGAGCACCATGGTACAACAGTGCTACGCATGCTATCAAGAGAGAAACTCGTAACTTGGAGCGTAAATGGAAACAAACTAATTTAGAGGTCTTTAGAATCGCATGGAAAGACAGTATGTCACGTTACAAAAAGGCTCTAAAAACAGCCAGGGCTGAGCACCTCCGCAAACTAATAGAAAATAACCAAAATAATCCAAGGTTCTTATTTAACACCGTGGCTAGACTAACAAATAAACAGAGATCACCTGAGCAAAATATTCCTTTACAGTTTAGTAGTAATGATTTTATGAATTTCTTCACTGAGAAAATAGAAAACATCAGAAACACAATTGTAAACACAATTGTTAATGTACAATCTTTAATGGTGTCTTATGATTCAGCCTCAATTATCGCCCCTCAAGAACAACTACACCGCTTTACAACTATAGGACAGGAAGAGCTAAATAAACTTATCATTGCATCTAAACCAACAACATGTTTACTAGATCCAATACCCACTAAACTACTGAAAGAAGTGTTACCTGTAGTGGAAGAGCCTCTTCTCAATATTATTAACTCGTCTTTATTTTTAGGTCATGTTCCAAGAATATTTAAGCTGGCAGTTATAAAACCTCTCATTAAGAAACCACAATTAGATCCAAATAACCTAGCAAATTACAGACCCATCTCAAATCTTCCATTTATGTCTAAAATATTAGAAAAAGTTGTGTCCGCTCAATTGTGCTCTTTCTTGCAAGAAAATGATATCTATGAAAAATTTCAGTCAGGATTCAGACCGCATCATAGCACAGAAACTGCGCTAGTTAAAATTACAAATGATTTACTTTTAGCTTCTGACCAAGGCTGCATCTCAATATTAGTTCTACTCGATCTTAGCGCTGCGTTCGACACTATAGATCATAAAATACTCTTGGATCGACTACAAAACTACACTGGTGTTCAGGGACAGGCATTAAGCTGGTTTAGATCGTACTTATCAGACCGTTACCATTTTGTCTGTTTAAATGGGGAAAAATCAAAAATAACGTCAGTAGACTATGGAGTGCCACAAGGATCTGTGTTAGGCCCTCTATTATTCTCAATATATATGCTACCACTTGGTAAAATTATAAGAAAACATGGAATTAATTTCCACTGTTATGCTGATGACACTCAATTATATATCTCATCACGACCAGATGAAAACATTAACTTATCTAACTTGACAGAGTGTCTTAAAGATATAAAATGTTGGATGACGCGTAATTTCCTGTTATTAAATTCCGATAAAACGGAGGTATTACTTATTGGTCCAAAAAACTACCCACAAAATCCCTTACAATACAACTTTAATTTAGAAGGATGTCCTGTTACATTATCCACTACAGTAAAAGACCTGGGTGTTATACTAGACCGCAACTTGACTTTCGAAAATCATATTTCATCTGTTACGAGAACAGCCTTTTTCCACCTTAGAAACATTGCTAAGCTACGTAACATGCTATCTGTTTCTGATGCAGAAAAGTTAGTTCATGCATTCATGACCTCGAGACTAGATTACTGTAATGCTTTATTAGCTGGTTGCCCTGCATCCTCAACAAACAAGCTACAGTTAGTCCAAAATGCAGCCGCTAGAGTTCTTACTAGGTCAAGAAAATATGATCACATAACACCGATTTTATCATCTCTACACTGGCTACCTATTAAGTTCCGTATCAATTACAAAGTATTACTACTGACCTATAAAGCCCTAAATGGTTTATCTCCTGTGTATTTAACGGATCTTCTATCGCCATACAATCCATCGCGCTCTTTAAGATCACTAAATTCGAGGCTTCTGGTCATACCTAGGATATCTAAGTCCACTAATGGAGGGAGGGCGTTCTCACATTTAGCTCCTAAACTCTGGAATAGCCTTCCCGATATTGTTCGAGGCTCAGACTCGCTGTCCCAGTTTAAAACTAGATTAAAGACACATCTCTTTAACCAAGCATTCACATAATGCAAACTTTTTATACTACTGCTGAATCAGTTATAATGCATTAATATTATGAACATCAGCTATGCTAATTATTTCCCATCTGCTTTTCTGCTGTTATCACGGGACGCCAGTCCCGAGGTAAATAGCGTTCGTCAGCTCCAGTTTGTATCCAGCCTCTCACGGAGACTTCAGATGCCCCATCACCATGGACAAGGATCTTAAAATGGGATACATAGACTAATTATTGCCAACAAAAGCCTTCATCAGCCAAACAAGGACAATTGCATCTAAGTGAACTTCTGGAATTTAATCAAGGATGGACTTCAAAGACACTGGTCACTAATCTTGCAGTTCAAACACCTTCACTGTCTAAATACTGACCCTTAGCACTTAATAAGTTTAATAATTTTTTAAATCATGTTTTTTAACTATAAATAATTCTTATTTACATTATTCATGATGTTAGCCAGAGGGGAACTGGCCCCCACAGTGAGTCTGGTTTCTCCCAAGGTTATTTTTCTCCATTAACAATCATCTTTTGGAGTTTTGTGTTCCTTGCCACAGTCGCCTTCGGCTTGCTCACTGGGGTTATTAATACAATTATTATTTAATTATTTTTAAACACGATAAAGAATCATATCTTATCTAATTCCACAACAGGGCTCCAAACAAAAAAAAAAAAAAAAATCAATTTAGGAGCCACTGGCTCCTACAGGGGGAAAAACAGGCGCCAAATATTTTAAATTTTTTTAACTCCATCCATTCCTTTTCGTCCCGCAGCTCGCTAACAGTGTAGTCTGTGGAGCATTCTTCGCAATTATGTGATCACGTGCATTTTTATGCTTGTTACTGTCACCGTGTTTTCTAACAGTCTCTTTTTTGAAATTGTTAGTTCCTGCAATGAACTCCGTTTTCCCCGCTATTTCTTTGATATAAACTTTTGTTATGTATCTCGGGAAATGTAATGCAAATTTTAAAATCAAAAGGGAGTAAACTTTTACTGTCGCCAATGGCGACCTTGACAGAAATTACACTCACAAATAAATTTATTTGGTCACAAATGCGACCATTTTTAGTCGCAGTTTGGAGCCCTGCACAAGGATGATGATTTATCGACTTTATAGACATTACATTTTTATCGTCTGTTAATGCTGAACTTCTGTAAAGCTGCTTTGAAACGATGTGTGTTGTGAAAGGCGCTATACAAATAAAATTGACTTGACTTGACTTGACTTGACGGTGTGTGAATAAAGCTCGGAGGATCATCAGAGACTCCAGTCACCCGAGTCATGGGCTGCTTTCACTGCTTCCATCAGGCAGGCGGTATCGCAGCATCAGGACCCGCACCACCCGACTACATGACAGCTTCTTCCCACAAGCAATAAGACTTTTGAACACATGATCTCTCACGATCAACAATCAGCACTGCACTTTATTAATCATCACTCTGTCAATATATTCTCCCAATTCAATTAGTGTTTATATATTTTTATACCCGTATCTAGTGTATGTGTATTCTACATTGTGTGTATTGTGTACATTTGTTATGTAAATTGTTTTGTGTAAATATGTTGTTTATTGTAAAGTGGTTTATGTCTCGTCACTGTCATGACTGCTATGTTACTCGGAACTGCACACAAGAATTTCACCTGCTGTTGCACTCGTGTACACAGTAGTGTGACAATAAAGTGATTTGATTTGATTTGATTTGATACTTTGGTTTGATACTTTGGATTACTTATTCAGCACTGGTAGATTCTTTCACTTGTTTTGACTATAAAAATGCTGCCGGTACAGAAAGACAAAATACACATGCTAAAAAAATAAATTCTCTGAAAAACCTAAATATCTTATTAAGGATTTTTAGATATTTTTACAGGAAAATAATACACAAATTATCATATAGAATACGATTTTTGCCCTAATATCAAAGGTCTTACTAGAAAAAAAGAAATAATGATCCAACATGAATTTTCTTGTTAAAAAATATGATTGTGCCTGGTAACGTGCATGTAAAATGGCTAGAAAATACATTTTTGCTTAGCATAAAGTTGACAGTTTACAAGAGGTTTATTTCTATTTCTTCTGCTCAAAACTTACTTCAAACTTCTCTGTCTGCTCGTATGAAAGTAACACATCATAAGAAAGTGTTTCACCGCTGTTCAAATGCACTTTGGATCGCATAAATTAAATGTATAAATGTTTTCCATCTGAAAGGACTAAATATTAAATGAAACAAATGACAATACAATGCTAACTAATCTCTTGAGTAATCTAAATACTTTTTGAATGTAACTGTATTCTAATTACCAATTATATAAATTGTAACTGTAGTGAAATACAGTTACTTATATTTTGCATATAAATACGTAATCCCATTTCATGTATTCTGTTATTCCCCAACTCCTATATACATATGTGTGTGTGTGTGTGTTGTAATATAGGACATTTTCAAATTCAGTTCTCTCTCTCTGTCTTTCTTTTTCTCATTCGTTCTTCATTCACTCAGCGTCACTATTTATGATGTCGTTTTTCCACACTATCTATTGTCTGCCAGGGTATGTGTGATAGGGAGAAGGAGATCGTAAGAAAGGGAGAGGAAGAGAGGGTAAATTATACCATGTATGTTATATTCATCTCTTTCTTCGTGCTCGTTTTGGAGTTTTAGCAGACCGCCAAAAATCGCACACAGCTACTCCACGCTGCCTTTTAACCCCGGCCAACTGGGTTGGGCCCGCAGACATCAGAGGAATCAGACAGAGTGGAAAGCCATCGCTCACCCCCTAATTTGTTTACGTGCGGATTTCTCTCACACGGGGGCTGAAAATGCAAAGGGCTTAGAATACACAGCCAAACAGCTCTCATCTCTCTCACCCCAGCTGTCTCCACCACAGACAGAAGTGGTTACTTTACACCATAAACACACATACATGTACTTTATAACATCAGAGACAGAGATAGACAACCCATTATGTATGGTCTGCTAGACAATGCCAGGGCACTATTGAGAGATCTCAATATCAGTATTAAATGACACATAGTCTATAAATGGTGACTTCGAAAGTATATATGTCTCTAAAAATCATTTGAATACAGGGTTAGTTCACCCAAACATTTTAATTCTCTGTTCATTTACTCACCCTCTTGCCATCCCAAATGTGTTTGACTTTCTTTCATCTGCTGAAGTCAAATGAATTTTTTTAGAAGAATATCTCAGCTCTTTAGGTCCTCCTCACAATGCAAGTGAATGGGTGCCAAAATTTTGGAGCTCCAAAATCCATATAAGGGCAACATAAAAGTACTCCAGATGACTCTGGTAGTTAAATCCTCATGAGGTTGTATGATACACATGGTTGAAAATCAGATCAATATTTAAGTCATTTTTCCTTCACTTTCACTTTATCCTTCTTCTGTTTTTGGTAATTCACATTCTTTGTGCATATTGCCCCCTAATGGTCAGGGAGGATAATTTATGATAAATAAAAATAATTAAATTTTTATCTGTTTCTCACCCACACTTATCATATGGATTGAACCACTTGAGTCAAATTGATCACTTTTATGAAGGCTTTATGTTGATTTTGTAGCTTCAAAATTTTTGCACCAATTCACTTGCCTACAGAGCTGAAATTTTCTTTTAAAAATCTTCATACACATCTGGGATGGCATGAGGGTTTCCATTGTGTCAGGCGTGACGGCTGCTGAGGAGGCTGGTCTGGCTTAACGGGGTTCCTGCTGTCGATGTGTTTGCTCCCAAGATTTCACTGCCACATCCAGGAACTGTGCACCAACACAAGGGTGTGTCTAAGCTACTGGAAAGGACTGCGAAGGTTGAAGTTTGTGCCAGGAACATTTATCTTGAACTGGATTTAGTTAATTCTGAGTTTATGCTATTTGAACCGTTTGTGCAAAAAAAAATATCTGACTCTGACGAAACGCCTGAAGAGGGTGAACACGTCACTGTTGTTGGGGCTGTGGGAGATGATGTCATAGAGCAATTGAGGGGTCAAATTCATGAGTTAAGTGACTGGAGGAATGCCAATAGGGCTGCTGGTCAGGGTAACTCGACCCGCTCCTACATTTACATTCCTCATGAATGCCAAGTTCAACCATTTAGCAGAGAGTAAAACAAAAATGGACGGTCTGTAGAGGAGTTTATTGCGGAGGTGGAACAGGTCCTACGGGCTAGAGACCAGACACAAGAAGAACAGCTTGACTTTATCATCTCACTTTTGAGAGGGCCTGCACTGGAAGCGGTGTGTTTATGTGTTGGAATCCAGTCCAGACAGGCCAGTGATTTCTTTACTTTCCTACGGGAGGCTTTCAGGGAATGGCGTAGCAGAACTCAATTGTTACAAACGTTTTACAACCGCAAACAATTGGAAGGGGAAGATCTTCTAAATTACTCTCATGCTCTCTCTCACCTTTTAAGCTCTGTCACTAAGTAATCCCAGGATGGCTAACGAGCAGGGGATTTTGCATGGTCAGTTTGTGGAGGGTGTGTGAGATGGCGCGTTAAAGTGAGAGCTGTGTAAAATAATCAGAGAAAAGCCCCACTTGAACCTGCTTGAGATTCGCAATGAGGATATTCTTTGGTTGATGGAAGAAAGTAGACTGAACAGAATAGCGAAGAGTCAACCAGTCCATTCAGAAGTGCTAAGTGAAATTGGAGGTTCTTCAGTGGGGTCTGAGGATCAAAAATCGACTTTGTTGAATGATATTTTGCAGGTGATCTCCCGGCAGTACAAGCGAATATGTGAGCAAGTGCAGACCATTTCAGAGTTCACTAAGGCAGTCAAAGAGTTGACTGCACAACGGTCAGTGTCTGTTCCTCAGAATTTTGTATCCTCATCAATGTCTCCTCCCAGGTTTTCAGAGGACGGATAATCTGTTTCAGATGCAATGGGGTTTGGCATATCGCTAGACGTTGCACCGTGAGACGGGGCAGAAGACCCAAGAGTGCTGCCAGGCCTACCAAAGGGCAAGAAAAACAAGGTCCTTCTGTTGCACTGAGTCAGGCTATACAAGGGGTAGTCTCTGGTTCACCACCTCAGGGAACTAGTCGGGACAGGTTCCTTGAATGGAGTGTCGGAACATGCCCGATGGTGGACCTAAAAATCAAGGGTGTGCCAGTGTTATGCTTGTTAGACACTGGTAGTCAGGTCAGCACTATTACTGAGGGGTTCTTCCGAGAGCATCTATTTGGGATGAGAGTGATGTGTAGTCTACCTCAGGCTGGCTGAAGATCACAGCAGCCAACAGTTCAGACATTCCCTATTTGGGTTACATGGAGCTGTATGTGGATGTTATGGGGATGACCCTTCCTGAATGGGGTTTCTTAATTGTTAAAAAACTCCTAGTCCATCGTCTGTAGCCGCCCTCCTCAGAATGAACATTATCAGTAAGTGCCGACAGATTGTTCACGCTGAATTTGACACCACGCTGGGTGGAAGGCTTGATTCCAACTGGAGAGCAGTCTTTCAGCAGGCACAATCAGTTGAGATAGTTGAGCGAGTTTCATTTGCTCGGGTTGTGGTTAAGACTCCTGCTTATGTGCCTGCTTGGTCAGCAGCCACCGTCCTGATTAAGGGGATGGAATCCAGTAAAAAGGATGGTTCTGCGTGGATGGTAGAACCAGCAAATTCACCCTTGGTTTGGTTGTAGTACCTACCTTGGTCATGTCAGAGTTACCTGTGTGTCCATTGAGAGTCCTTAACTTGTCTTAGGAAGACCTTTAGGGCCTGTCAGGGTATGCTGTCTCTGGTAGATGGTTACAGTGCAGGTTCGTCCTGCGAAATGAGGTCTCAGCGAATCGCCACGGAATGGGTCACTATGGGTGTAGATCATGGTTCTGAGCCTCAGGCCCAGTCAGTCATTGACATGGGAGGCACGCCTGAACAGCAGGTTCAGTTGAAAGCCTTGTTGGAGGACAATGATTTAGGTTATACAGATAGGGTTCAGCACGAGATACATTTGACTGATGACTTATCTGTGAATCAGCCTTACCAACGAATTCCTCCAAAAAAGTACCAGGAGGTCAGGGACCACTTCACTAAGTTGCTGAAGAAGGGTGTCATTCAAGAGAGTGTGAGTGCTTACGCCTCGCCTGTGGTACTAGCATCGGAAGCTCAACGCCAAGACAAGGTGTGATGCGATTCTGCTACCCAGGATTAATGAGAGCTTCGATGCCCTCAGAGGAGTGGAGTTTTTCTCAACTGTGGACTTGGCCTCTGGGTATCATCAGATCGCAGTGATTGACAGAGATAGTGCTAAGATGGTGTTCACCTACCTTTTTGTTTATTTGAGTACCGGAGGATTCTGTTTGGGATCTGCAATGGACCAGGGAGCTTTCAGCAGCTCGTGCAGTCTGTTTTGAGTGATTTGATCTTTCAGGTGTTGATAGTGTACATTGATGACATTTTGCTGTTTTCACAGACATTTGAGGAACACCTGGAAAGATTAGAGATGGTGCTGAAACGGTTGTCAGAGACTGGTTTAAAGTTCAAGCTGGGGAAGTGCCATTTTCTCCAAGACTCTGTGCATTTCTTTGGCCACCAGGTGTCGGGCGCAAGGGATTTCTCCTGATCCGGATAAGGTTGTTGCGGTCAAAGCCTTGTTGGAGGACAATGATTTAGGTTATACAGATAGGGTTCAGCACGAGATACATTTGACTGATGACTTATCTGTGAATCAGCCTTACCAACGAATTCCTCCAAAAAAGTACCAGGAGGTCAGGGACCACTTCACTAAGTTGCTGAAGAAGGGTGTCATTCAAGAGAGTGTGAGTGCTTACGCCTCGCCTGTGGTACTAGCATCGGAAGCTCAACGCCAAGACAAGGTGTGATGCGATTCTGCTACCCAGGATTAATGAGAGCTTCGATGCCCTCAGAGGAGTGGAGTTTTTCTCAACTGTGGACTTGGCCTCTGGGTATCATCAGATCGCAGTGATTGACAGAGATAGTGCTAAGATGGTGTTCACCTACCTTTTTGTTTATTTGAGTACCGGAGGATTCTGTTTGGGATCTGCAATGGACCAGGGTTTAAAGTTCAAGCTGGGGAAGTGCCATTTTCTCCAAGACTCTGTGCATTTCTTTGGCCACCAGGTGTCGGGCGCAAGGGATTTCTCCTGATCCGGATAAGGTTGTTGCGGTCAGAAATTGGAATGCTACTTTAAAGAGTATTAAACATTAGCTACATAAAAAAAGCACCCCAGAAAAAGGGCAATTTCTCTCGAAGGAAGAAAAAGGGCATGTACTCAAGCCCCCTTTGATGTCTATGTGTGCATGTGCCTGGTTTTTGTGGATGTTTGAAACCAGTTCCCCTCATGTTCACATAAGTGTCCTAGCAGAGTAACCACATGTGTAGTTCATCATATTAACTAGCATGTTCCACTGACATTTGACTACCAGATAATGTTTTGTTATCTAATGTGATGACATTCACACATTTAAGTGTTCAAATAAAATGTCCACCCGAAGTGTGAGAATCTAAGAATAGGCTACTATGTTTTTATTTTATCACACATTCAAAGATTTAGAAACTTTTCTTCATCATGTTCAGTCCATTTATATTTTAAGACACAAACACAGGATGTTGTCATTCATGAATCTGGCAAACATAGTAAAGTGTCACTGGAACATCATCCCTACAGTATGTGTCCATGGGGACTTTTGCAGGTGAGTGCACTTTTTGCAATGTGCCTTTGATTAAAAAAATAAATAATCATAAATAAAAAATTCCAAGAGGCTGCCCATGCTTCAGAGCTCCAGCGAGCAACACTCTAAGCAGCCTCCAGCTATTTAATGCCCCCAAGGAGTTAAGAGCTAATAGTGATCAAATGAAAAAGCACACAGGAAATAGTCCCATAAGGACTGTCTGCTAAGGCTGAACAAATGCTCTTACGAAAGTAAGTCAAGCACATTAAATGTGACGTCTATGAAAGTACATTTCAATATATTGTTAAGCATAGCATATTTTTTATTATTAAAAACTGCAAATCATAAAATAATGTTGAAATAATGAGCAAGGACTAAATAATTGAATGTAAACTGAAGATCTGTACTGTTAAAAATATTTGTGATTTGTGAGTAATAAAACGTTCCTCTGAGGCAAAATATGTCTTGAGATTTTACTTTGTCTACTTCAATCTGTTTAAAACAGCAGTCTACTATTTTCGTAAATCCATTACAGCACAACAATAATTAGGTCTTTCCAAACATCCTATATCCTATATATGACTGCATGACTCAATTTTGTAAGCATATTGCTCCACAATAAAAATATTTTCAAGAAGTCCACTCTGCCACTCAACCAGTGTCATGTTTCTTCAATTTGATTATTTCAAACAATAAATAATAAGCACAAGAACACCAAAAACAGCAAACCCACATGGTGAATGATGAAGCAATTATGTTTGTTTGCAGATATCCTCACGATACGTGCCTCTTCTCCACAAATATTGAAAAGTCACAAGAGGGCAAAGTGGTTACATCAGGACTATATATAGATCTGAATCAAATGAAAAGTGTAATCTGCAGAATTTTAAGCAGTGAAGTCAGTTTACGTGTTTGTGAATTGTTAACTTTGTGTATTTGAAAGTTGGTGTTAAAATGTTTATTTCATCCTTTTTTTTATCCTGGCATGCAAAACGTGAGCAGCACCATATATTCAATTTCAGACTTGTTTCCTTATTTTTTTATTAATGTTTTTGTTTTTTGTTTTTTTTTCCAAGAAATGAAGAGTCTAAAATGTCCTTAAGACTGAAAAGTAAAAGAAATGTGATTTTTTTATTTTATTATTATTATTATTATTAGTAGCATTTTTTAACTCCCTATTCATTTTATAATATTAACATTTATTAATAACTGTATTAAATTATATATATATGTATATATATGTATGTATTTTTATTAAACTACATTTACAGTACATTTATTTATATTTATGTATTTGGCAGATGCTTTAATCCAAAGCGATTTACAGGGCATTCAATATATACATTTTTATCAATTTGTATTATATTATTATTTTAATTTACAAATAATACTAAACTTGGGTTTGTCTTTCTGTTATTTGGCAGTATGATCAACTCCTTATATATATATGACAAAAAAAAATGTGGCCAGATTTTCACTTCCATCCATGAGTGCCAAACAACACCAGTGAGTATAGATATGTGCAGACATACAAGTCACTAAGTGCACTACAGAAATTAACTCACCCCTTTTCCCTTGCAAATGACCAGCACTTCCTTTAATGGGCCAAATCTCATTGTGATGCTCTTATATCGAAATGCATGAGAGTTGTTATGATATTATGGGTGAGCTGGTGTAAAAGCTTGTCTCCTCCTGTGAGCCCACATGACAGCAAGAATGGGAAAATTCCCTCAGGGCTCCACTCTCTTACGTGGATGTTGGGCATAATCTTTTTATCTTGATGTGTCACTGACATACAGTAAGACTGGTCATGAACGCTCTGAACACTGCAGGCTTTGTGGGGAATAAAAAGCTACATTTCAAAAAGATTTGGGTGGATAAATCAGGAGATGATGGGTTCAAGCAGCTGATGGAAAGGTATTTTCCTCATTGATACCATTTTTCACAAGTGCACATACACTTGGAGATGAAACGGAAATTAAGGCGCTGAGTAAAATGGTCGTCTCCATCTATGACTTGGTAATTTATTTAGACGATACATTTTACGGTACCCACAGAGAACAGAGAAAAAAACGTACTTATAAATCTCTCCACCCTACATCTAGAGAGAGTGAGAGAGATTTTGCCTCAGGAAACTTGAGTTAGTGAACTGAAGGAGAAATCTATTTTTGCAATACACAGACAGTAAGAGTCTGTGTGCAATAAAAACTGGTCTGCTGGTTCGACACATGGAATGCTGGAATGCTGGTTGACGCTAATTGTCTACAAAACAACAATGCCATTGGCTCAGATTGGAAGCTAATTTTGTTAGCAAGATTTGATTAACACATCCATCCATTTTCTGTAGCTGCTTATCGTTTGCGGGGTCGTGGGTAGTGCTAAGGTAGAGCATATCCCAGCTGTCTAGGGCCGAAAGCAGGGCTACTCCCTGGACAGGTGGCCAGGCCAGCACTGGGCTAACACACACAAGAGAAACACATTCAAACTCTCACTCACACCTATGTCAATTTAGAGTCTCCATTTCACTTGACCTTCATGCCTTTTGACTGTGAGGGAAACCGGAACACCTGAAGGGAACCCACGTGAACACAGGGAGAACCTGCAAACCCCACACAGAAAGGCCCAGGTTGACCTTTTTGCTGTGAGATGACAGTGCTACCCGAAAATGGATGGTGCACCTCTCAATTAATACAATTCAGTGAATTACACACTCCTTAGAGACTAAGCTATTTTATCAAATTTCTACCCGAGGCATGTCTGTGTTCAGTATTTGGGCTAAAGCATATTGTCACCATTACAAAGCACAAACTTAAATCAGATGTTAAACACTGACAGCCCGGAGAATCAATACCAAACCAACCAATAATAATTTTTTCTACACATCAAATAATCTCCAATGGATAGATTAGCAACACTTCAAAATTCTGTGCAGTTGAACAAATAGTCTAATATTTGGTCTGAGCCTGCTGTGCTTCTGTCAGCTCACATTAAAAGCTCAAGAATCCGTAAGGCATGACCCATATGTTCAAAAACACACTAACAGTAATGCTGACCCTAGAGCTGCAGCTTCCTCAGGAATTCTCTGTCTGATTGTTTCTTGTATCAGTGTGCTTAATTCAGACAATAGTCATTTTTGCACCCCCTTGTGGAAAAATCATGGAGCTGCTCTTCATGTTATGTCAATGTCTGTGCGTTCTCTACTATCATTTAGTGATTCCAGAGAACACATATTCACCCTCAATAGAATTGTCAGCATTTATATTTGAGCGTTATAAAACTGTTCCTTAATAAACAACAGTGGTTGCTTGAAATGAACGGCAGTTCATTTATGACAGTTAAATTATTAATGTATCAGCTACTGATGCCTGAAGCTACTGAAATCTTTTAGCCTTTTTAATTATTTAGTTTGGATTTATTATGCATGAATTGTGTGTTTGAGGTAGCCTAATACTTTAAAGGATGGCAAATCAAACTCAAGAAATGTCAATGTAAAATATATTTTGCAATAGCTTGTGTTGTAGTAATCAATGGCAGTCCTTGAATGAAGGAGAAAACATGAGGACCTTGACATGTGACAATATGACTATTTATTTTTCAACCTTGGAGTTTATTGGTTATCATAATAGGTTATTTCTTCTGGTTTTATTAGTTGATTTGAATGTATTTTAAAAGCACATCAAAACAAAAACTCTGCTCTGACCTCTCTGTTCTGAAGTGACAAATTTTAGGTGATTTGTCCGCAGAATTATAATACAGAACAAAACTACCAATCTCTGCACTACAACAATAACATTCTAAGTTAAACATCATGATATATAGCAGAGTGTAACCTGAGACTGAGAATAGATGGAATTGGAACAATAAACATAAAGCGATCAATAAACGTATAAACATCAACTGATTGTAATCAGCCCTCGAATTGTGATGGTAATAAATTGCTGATTCATTCATGTGTTTTTTATTTATTTTGCTTGCATTTCTCCTGCGTTATTTTTCTCATCAGAAAAGCAGTTCACCAAGAACCAAGATGAGTAATGATACTACATTACATTTTTTACCAGACGCAAGAGAGATATATCGCCTCTTAAAATATTTGCGTCTGCTAAGTGGAACGCCTTAGAAACCATGATTAATTATCAAAATAATTGACTTAATGGGTGTCTTAAATAATTCAACAAACACCTTAAATGTGAATACAACAAAGGTAACAGCATACAATAAAGTCAATATGTGAAAACAAAAGGGACATAAAGAGAATTTATTTGAGAGAGTGAAATAGAGTGTGGAGGCTTTTCAGCAGCTGAGAAATAGTGTATGGTGCATCTGGGTCCCAGCGGTCGAAGCAGCTCATATCATTAAAATGGATCAGGGACCATAAAACACTGTAAAACTTTTCCTTGTGAGACATGCTGAGCTAAGTTCTACCATATCATATGATGTACAAGGTGTGCTTTTATACCCTGGCACAGATGCAAAAATAACAATCGCTCAGATTTGGCTGAGCCTAATCACATTGCTCATTGGCATGTTCCAATATTTCCCCTTTGGAGAGAATTTATAATGAGCAGGTTAAATAAATGAGGTACCTTAAGCTCTATATTAAGAAGGGAAAGAAAAAATATAATCTTTGAAGGCAGGGCTAAAGAGTAGAATCAGGTCTGTAATGCACTTGCACTCAGGGGTTCATTGCTAAATCAGAAAGCAGTGATGGAGGGACACAGAAGTGGTTCCAAACCCATGTGCTGGATCCATTACCTGCTCGGAGGCCCTCACCACACAAGGGATGAGTAATATATTCCTATACATCGCTGTATATATTGTGTATTTCCTGGCAGTGGCACTCCATTGCCAGTATAATAAACATATTATTTTATCCGGCGCAGACAACTGTACTATTATTCAGTGCTGTTTTTTATACAGTCACAGTGGCAGCTGGTTTTGATTTGACAATGTAGCCTACATATATGTAACATATGGGCATCAGGTTTGTCGTGGTCTAGATTTGATGCAGTAATAAAATCATCGCAGTAGTTTTTGTCATATTAACAGGCAATGAGACAAAGGTGAGACAGGAGAGTTGAGAGGCGATGTGTAACAGCATTTGCAAACGGATGCTGAAGAGCTTTCATTACCTTGCTGTCTGCCATTTCTTTAACACAAGAGGAATGTTTTTAAATGTTTCCTCATGAAAATATATACCTAATGAACTGAGTAATAACAAAAATTGCTATAGTACTACCAATACACCCAATACACTTCATAAGAAATCGAAGAACAAACGGGTGTGATGCCATTTAAAACAAAATCTGGCAAAACGAAGGTGTTTTTTTAATACGTTTTGGTGGTTCATAACAGCTCGCCAGTGTAAACTTTTAGAAAAACATTGTATCAGCTGCTAAACACCTTAATGCCGTTGGTTCACATCATTGGTAGGTGTGACCTGGAGCTCAACCTTGGAGACCAACAACTAATTCCTGTTCAGTCACTTACAGTAAGATCAGTCAACATAAGCACACCTCTGTGTAAAGTTATTAGCAAACTGGTGCAAACTTGCCTACATCTGTACGATCGTTCATGTACAGACATATTCCAAGACCATGTCATGCGATTTTTTTTTTTTTTCAGTAGTCTACAAAAGGAATCAAATCTACTCAAATACTCTTAAGTGCCCATTCACTCTGTTGTTTGAAATGTTGCTTCACTCATGTACTGTCTGCAGCAGAAAGTCATTCACACATCTGCCCAAAGATATGCCTATCATCATTCTTTTGTTTGTATTCTGCCCATTTTCACTCTTTTATACACCCATATTACACTGTAATATCAGTGTCACCATAAATTACAATAACAGGGTGTAATCTGTATATGTCTATGAGCATTAGCACCATGAATGCAAAAGGTAAACATTACAAAATACACATTATCTACTGCATATGTACTACTATAAACCATCATTGAGTTTTTTAATACTGCTCTTTTACTAATCTTGTGTGAATTCTACTCACAGAATGAGGTATGAATTATCTTAATTTAATAATGTCATATTGGTTGATTTTTTACACGCAGTCTTGAGCGTCCTCATATTTAAATGTACCTCTAAATACCTCCCACAGCATTGTGGCCGGTGGCTGAATATTTGTTAACAGTATGTCGTTTCTTAGCTGTTTCATACTTCTTTTTGGCTCTTAGCGAAAAACAAAGAAGCATTTCACAGTGAGTGGGCTGGGGCCTTTAGACAATGATCTGTCCTGTGATGTTGTGAAACTCTGAAGCCATATTTCTCAGTTTCAGTGTTTGCGTAGTTATGTATTTTGCCTTTGAAGGGTAAAGAGTTCCCCTCGTGTTCACACAGGTGTCTTAGCTGAAATACCACAGGTTCATTTCATTGCATAAACTATGATCAAGTTTTTTGCAAGTAAATTATCTTAAAGGATATTTTTGGTTATTATGCAATACAAAGCTACAATATACAGACAAAGCCTGTCTGTTTATGTGCAGGTCCCACTGTTGAGCCTGTTCAACATTCATTGTAATCCAGCTTTCAGAGACAGCCACTTTGTTTTAAATTGTTCACAGCATGCAGGCAATGTTTGTTCTCTTTCTCTGGGTCTCTTCTATTTGGGCAATGTCAGGGTAACCCTGTCTTGTCAACGGGAACCCACAGCAGCAGCAGGCTAGCCCTCTCACACAGGGAGTAGCAGGGTGCCACAGGGTCACCACCAGCCCGTTACCTCTGAGAGAACAATCCACAGAACCAAAAATACACACACTGCTTAAGTAAATAAATGTCTCTCCATCACCAGAGCCATCCCAGTGCGCCTGTCTGACTGCAAGCATATCGGCCCCTTACCCTACAACCCTTTTCCTGTTTGCTTCTTTTTATTTTCTTTCTTTCTTTCTTTCTTTCTTTCTTTCTTGAATAAAATAACCTAAATATTTTATGTTTAATATGTTACATTTTGTTAATGTTATACAATTAAATATGATGGAATTTTGTTTTCAAATCGAAATGCCTAAATCTTAAAAAATAGGCTAAAATATTTTTTGAGTTTCCTTCCTTCCCTCCCTCCATCCATACATTTTCCATCCTTACATTATTTTCCCTTTCTTCCTTCTCTCCTTCCTTCCTTCCTTCCTTCCTTCCTCCATTTCCTTCTTTTATTCGCATCCCACTGAATCATCTGTTTTCATTATTGAAACGAGTCATAAAGTTTGTTGCAAATTCACAGCTGAGAAGAGGCTGGTGAGATTCAATGAGTTATTCCAAAGATCTATGCTTTCAATATGCAACTATTGATTAGCCATAGAGCCAATGAAAATTTTAACTTAACGGTTTGCCATAAAACAAAAACAAAGGCATTTCGCTGCCCATGGATGAGGTCCATCATGCTGGAGAATTGAGCAATAAATATTACACTTGCCTAACCATCTCTAGCCAGTTTAAACCTATATTTATAGCCACAGCCGGGACTTGGTGAAAACAACACCTCTTTTAACCTGAACAATATTATGAGGTTTATTGGGCTTGTCTATGCCTGTGGAAATTGCAAATCTGTATACTTCATCACAAACACCAGTGCCTCAGAGAAGCAACATGCTATTTACCCTAGTCAATTTATTTTGTGGGCTCTGCAACCTTTCTCACCGCTGTTTATTCATCAAGCAGTCACTTATTTTCCAATGGAACTTTTTTGCCTCTTTTTCATTCTTTTTTTATAATGGGATTTTGTGTAAGGACAGTTTAAGACAAAATAATAAATACAAGTTGAGAGGTTTTTTATTCATTGAGGCCAGCTTGCTATATAGAAGTGACAGAGTAAATCCTTTCATTCTCAATTACCTTTTTTGCCAATGCAATTTTAATTGCGTTCCACTATTAATTCATCTACACACAAATAGAGAAAATCCAAAAGTTTATCCAGTCAGAATTTATTCCTTGATGCTTACAAGCACAATGTGACAACCCCACCCGGGGTCTGAGCTCCACCCCGTCAGGCCTTCATAATTTCTTCAAAATCCCTCAACAGTACAAATGAATGGGCAACTAAAGCCAGATTGTCAGACAATCAGATTGATTTATTTGTTCTTGGTGGGTGTGATGTGATTTTTAGGCTATGTCCCGGTCGAGACCTTCTAGCTGGCCTTGAGTAACGCAATATTCGAATATACGAGTTACATTTAAAAGTAACGTTACCCAACACTGATGACACATAATGCACCAACTCCATAGGGGGGCACCAGAAACTCCACCAGCAGCACTTACTCGCACGTTATATGTTATTCAAGGACCCGGCAGCAGTCACGGAACACAGACGATCGTCTCATGCTCGTACTTTCACTTCACACCTCGCAACTTTCGCCTTGCACTCGCACAGCACTACGCATTGCAAGGCAAGTGTTCAAGTGGCAGCTATCTTGCCACTGCAATGATGTTACAATGTTAGGAGCTCTATCTGTGCTTTGCGGGCATGTTCTACTGCTATGCTACATTGATAAAAAGCTTGACACAGGTATCAGCGAGCATAATGTCTCCCACCATCTGTTATCTTGACAGTCAATGCGTGTGACATTAGCAGTGTTTGAGTGAATTGACTCGCTTCTCATGAACTACGGTTTATTCAAAGGGCTATATTACGCGTTAACGGCGTTAAAATTAGTGGTGTTAAACTAATTTTATATATATATATATATACACACACACACTACCGGTCAAAAGTTTTGAAACACACATTCTTTATTATATTTTTTTTTCTTCACATTTTATAAAATAGTAAAGTCATCAAAACTATGGAATAACATAAATGGATCTATGGGAATTATGTTGTGACTAAACAAAATCAAAACTGTGTTATATTTTAGCATCTTCAAAGTAGTCACCCTTTGCCTAGAATTTGCAGACATGTACTCTTGACATTTTCTTAAACAACTTCTTGAGGTATCACCCTGGGATGCTTTTCAAACAGTACTGAAGGTGTTCCAATCTATTTTTGAAATGTTACAAAAAAAAAAAAATTAATACAATTTTTGTTTTATAATTAAAATAATATGTTGGGACAATTATATTTTTGTCTACAAAATTCATTTCAAACATTTAAGCATATGCCTTCAGATCAAAAGATTTTTAAGATCATGAGAAACATTTCAGTCCAGTGTTTCAAAAGTTTTGACCAGTAGTGTGTATATATATTCGCTGTCCTTTTCTGCATATTTTGGTGCCGTTTTGTGGTCCATTCTGCATCGTGCGGTGACTCGTTGCTTATCGCGGCCCATTCGGCACGTTTCGAACCACTGGCCCGCTCGGTTCTCCTGATGGACATTATGCCCCTGATCGTCCCAAAAGAGCATCGGCCCACTGGAAAAATGTCCGGTTTGCCAGATTACCAGTCCAGCCCTGCGGGCAAGACAGACAGTCCAACTACGCTGATCCACCATTCAGAACGTTCATTTCAGACACGATTGGATATTTGCTAACCAGTCTTCTGTTTCAATAAGGGCCAGGACATTTACAGCGTGAGGCACAAGTGTCCAAATTTATTTCCCTGCTAAACAAAAAAAAAATAAATATAAATATATATATATACCTTTTACTGCTGTAGGTGAGATTCATTATTAATATTTTGCTTGGAGGTCGGGGGTGTTGGGTTGTTAGACCTTAAATTAATGGAACTAGCTGCTTTATGACACTTCCATAAATAAAAAAAAAATGGCACCTGTGTTCGGCAGATGGCTCCTCACACAACAAAATACCTCTGAGAATCTTATCTTTTCTAAGAGCTGTTTGAAAGTATTTGTTGCATGAATTCAATATTTAAGTCTAATTAAAACCTGAAAAACATCAGAAATACAAATAAAAATACCCCAAAAACATCACAACATGGAAAAATGGGTGTATGCATTTAGGAAATTGTGTAAGAACTAAAATGACTATTTTGGATCAGCTATAAAAGCTAAACATCTCAGTGCAGAGTAATTTGATACCTGGACCTCTTTAGCTCTGTACAGAGCATTTATCTCGATTAGCAGTTCCCTCCTCTTTTCCCCTCCATTTGTCGTGGTTGTATTGTCAGAACTGTTTAGATGAACAAAAAGCCTGCTTGTTTTGACATATGGTTTCTCGGTTTTGTTTTTGTTGATAATGAGAAACATGTTTCTTGGCACACAGCTCCAAAGCCTGAGGGTTTGCAGTTGTGGAGTGCCTGAAAGAAACTGTGAGGAAATTACCTGAGGCATTTATGCCTCCTTTGTTTCTGTGCTAGCTTGGCTAATGTGGCCATGATCCATGCAGAACTCACATAAAAATGTTGAGATGTATGATGCTGATTGCACCGCTGATGTCATCTCATTATAGAATGAGTGATTGTGGGCACCATGCTGGATTTTATGACCAGGCTAATGGCCAAGATTGCAGTGCACTTGTTTATCTTCACCTCATGTACTTTCACGTGTTCTTATGTGGCAAGGCATGATTGTCAGTGAGCTGAGTATCTAAAAACTAAGCCTATACTGCCAAGTTCAACAATGTACATCAGATAATTGGACATGTTGCAAACATGCTAAATGGACTGTCAAAATTGAGCATTTTTTTGTCCAGTGCATACATCGAGAATTGAAAAAGTGAATGATCTCAAGCAAAAAATAATTTTCTTAATCAGCAAGTTTTTTTTTTTTGTCTTCCTTTCCTATAAAATATTGAAACTGTGTTAGATCATTTGATTTGCGTTGACAGAATTTACTGTCTTTTGATAAAAGAGGCATTGGTGTTTAACATTCTGCCTAGCATATTTTTTTTTTTTCCAAGAAAGAAAGAAAGAAAGTCATTCAGGTTTGAAACAACATGAAGGTGAGTAAATGATGACTGACCTAATTTATGGGTGAACTATCCCTTTAAGTATTATAAAACTTGTATCTTATTTTAAGCATAAAGCTAACGAAATTGTGTTACATTTAAGTTTAAAACAAGCTGAAAACAACAATTTGCCAAAAGAGTAAGAATAGAAGTAAATTTCATTCAAGATCTTAAAATGAAATATTAATATGAAAAGTCTTTGAAATTCATGTCAAATGAATTTTGCTGATTAAGTAAATGCATCTTGATTTACATATGTAATACGTAATAGATATTTTAACAAGAAAAAAAGGCAAAAACACTGATTAAGAAAATGTGTTGCTGTGAAATGAGTTTATATAACAGAATGCTTTTCTTCACTGAATTCAACAGTCACAATCCAATCTAAAAGCAATTTGCTGGGAGCACAGGTTTTACAAATGTTACCGGCACAATCAACTACAGTATGTAGTAAGGCACCGGTAGAGAATTTACTTTCATCAACACAAGTCACATCAATGTCATCAGCGTGCAATAAACCTGGGATGAGCAAATAGCTCTGACCAATGTGCATTCCTACACTTTATCAAATAATAAAAAAAAGTTCTTAATGTTACTTGGCTTATTGGTGAGAAAGCTTGTAGTAATGTGTGATGCAATTTCATTAGTATCCTACTTGGCTGACTGTGAATCATATTTTATTCATTCAATGCTCAGGTAAGAGTGGGAACCCTCTCAGAACGTCAACTGACCTCAGAGTCAATCAGGTGATAATCACCCTGTTCACAAGACCACTGAACTGGTGAGAGCTCCACTGAGTGAAATAAACAGGGAAAATGGGAAAGAGAGATGTGGAATGAAACAAGGGAAGTCTTGCATAACAGGTGTCCTTGTTTTTTGTTCTACATCTAACAAGAAAGTGGCAAAAACATCTCTCTCTCTTGTTGAAAAGAATTATGACTCATTAGAAAGGTAACTGCTTGTGCATGTAATTTCTTTATGTTCCTTACTCTTAATATTGTATTTACTTTGATGTATTAGTCAGGCTCCATGCTGTACCCTGTACTGTCTCTCTATGTTCAAATAAAAGAATTTAAAAAAAAAAAAAAGATGTCCTTGTTTTACAAGAAAATCTGTTCGTAATGAGAATTCTGATCAAATTAGCCCATGTTATCATCTAAAATGTAAACATTAGAACATCCTCTATAAACAATGAACATTTAAATGGGCCTTTTCTGTATAGCAGCTTGAGTCAGAGGGCTGTCACTGGCTACAACGGTACTCTTACTGACATTACAAACATTTAAAAATACACTACCTTTCATGCTGCTCTCTGTCTACTGGTGACATGCTGTGAGTTTGAGACGAGAGTTAGCGCTTCTCATAAATGCACACACGTAAACATTTCATCATTCCTCATTCCGCTACAATACACAAAGTTCATATTACAAATACACACAGACACCATTGTTTGTTTAGTATTGCTTATTGTTACAGTGTAACAGTGTCATGACAATGGCAAAGCTATCGTATGACACCAGAAGGCTTAGCAGAACATAACGAATAAGTATTTTGCATCCTTTTTGAAGCCTGAAACTAAGCTCTAGTTCCCATTCATTGTAGTTGCATGAAAAGAGCAACAAGTTCACTCTTCAAAATATGTTTGTTCCATATGTACCAAGGATCAAAGAAAGACATATTGGTTTGGAATGACAAAGGGAGGATAACTGATACACAATAAAATTATCATAACAACAAAAAAGAAAAGAAAAGATAAAGAAAGAACATTTTGGGGTGACATTTTCCTTATTCTGTTGCTGCCTTGCAAGCGTTTCAGTTTTAATTTCTTCTCTTAAGCATTTCTTAAGACAATATTCAACTGCTAAATTGTGTGACTAGCATATCAATTAGGTGCACTGAAAAATATGTTGTGAAAAATATGAGTAATCAATAATCAAGTAGGCCTCCTCAATAAGCAGTGGCAGATGCTCGTATTGCCTTTTTATACATACCGTAGACTACACATACTGTACACACACTATTCAAATGAGCAACAGCCTTTCCTCTAACACACTTAAAGGAATAGATCACCCAAAAATGTTAATTCTCTTATCGTTTACTCGCCCTCATGCTATCCCAGATGTGTATGTCTTTCTTTCATCTGCTGAACACAAGTGAAGATTTTCAGAAGTATTTCTCAGCTCTGTAGGTCCTTACAATGCAAGTGAATGTATACCAGATCATTAAAGCTCCGAAATCCACATAAGGGCAACATAATAGTACTCCAGACGACTTCAGTATTCCAGACTCCATATTTTCAGAAGTGATACGATAGGTGTGAGTGAGAAAAATATCCGTATCTAAGTTCTTTTTTCCTATAAATTCTCCTCCCTTCTTAGCCAGAAGTGATACGATAGGTGTGAGTGAGAAAAATATCCGTATCTAAGTTCTTTTTAACTATAAAATCTCCTCCCTTCTCAGCCAGTATCACTTTCAACTTACATTTTTTACATTCACCTTTTTGGGTTTTTTGGTGATTCATATTCTTCATGCATATCGCCCCCTACTGTGCAGGGAGGAGAATGTATGATAAACAATTACTTAAATATTGATCTGTTTCTCACCATCACCTAAATCGTGTCTGAAAACATGGATTTAACCACTGGGGTCATATGGATTCATTTATGCTTCCTTTATTTGGAGCTTCAAGATTTTGGAAACCATTCACTTGCATTTTATGAACCTACAGAGCTGAGATATTCTTTTAAAAATCTTAATTTGTGTTCTACAGAAGAAAGAAAGTCAGACACATCTGGGATGACAGGAGGGTTAATCGTGAGGGAATTTTCATTTTTGGGTGAAGTCCCCTTTAATGTACAGCTAAACCTTTCTATAAAACATTACCTGACATGAACTTTTCCACATATAGTAATAAAGACCTCATTTCTAATTTAGATTCTGGTGGCTGCCTTTATGAAGTAAAAGTAAAGCTATTGGGCTTTGAAGCCACCGCATATACTGTATGTTTTTTACATCTTGCTTGTTGGTTAAGAAGCCAATAAATTATCTACCAACACAAGGCGAGACAGAATAAAAGAGTGAGTGAAAGAGGGCAATTTTCTATGAATAATCAAGTGAGAAAAGCTTACATCAGCAGTCTCCGCACTGAAAATGCTCAACAGTCTGAAAACAACCTCATAACATACAGCATAAACCTCACTCCTATCCCCTGTATCAGGCAAATATTGACTTAATTTAGAATATTCCCTCAGCTTCTGCATTCAGACTTTGTGCGCTATGACTGGACAATTGAACGTTCAGACTTCATTATGGCAACAAATTGACACAAATTGTGTAAGTTTATAGGAACTTATTTACCAAAATGGCATGTATCACAAAGTATAGTCAGGACATTACTGATGTAAAAAACAGCACCATCACTATTTGAAAAAAAGTAACTTTTTATCAAATCTACACAGCCCCCATTTCCAGCAGCCATCACTCCAACACCTTATTATTGAGTAATCATGCTATATTGCTACTTTGGTACAAGAAAATCACTTGCCTTTATATTGAACACTGCTGAAAGCTATTTGGTGTGTTACATGATGCTTAATATTGTCTTGTGCTTATTGTTATTGTGTTTGTTTTTGAGTTGCCACAGAATGCAATAGACTGGCATGTCTTAAGGTCAATATTAGGTAAAAATGGCAAAAAAATAAACAGCTTTAATAAAAAGCGTTCAAACCATATTTAATTGCATATTAATTGAATAAAGATATTTTTATTTGCAATACAAAAAATCCTATTTTTTTAACAAATAGATATATCTGCTAGGTTTGACACAATCATTTTATTTTAATCATTTAAGCTTCTAAGAACTAGCATTCTAGCTATGATTTTTCTCTATTACTTTTAACCAACTGGCGTCAATGTAATTTTTAGTGGATGTACAAAGTCAGGTGTAGTTCATCACATGATCCATTGACATTTTGTTTACATTCTTAAGTGTGACTTAAGTGACAATATATATATATATATATATATATATATATATATATATATATATTTATATTGACATTTTCATTAATTAATATTTAGATTTCAATTGAACTATAAACAATCAAGCAGTGCAAAATATAAGATATTGCCTTGGTTAGTTCTTGCAGACTGATTTACTGCAGTGTAATAGATATACTGGAAGATTTGAAAACAAGCACAACTGTATGCTAGGACCAGTGCTCTCACACGAAACCATTCTGCACTTAAAAAACATGCTTATGCCTATGCAAACACAGCAATCATCCTCGGAGGAAATCAACAGAGTGAATTATGAAAAGCTCCATAGAAATCCACATCAGATAAGACCATGGGGAAGAGATGCCAGCACAGAGGACCAATCATCTCACGTTGCCCCACATTATGGATTTGCACTTCTGACACAAATCATTATGGCTACAAAGCCCAAGTTAAGTGGTTACATGAGCAACTCACTGCAGGCATTCCAAAATGGCATGATTATAAACAAAGACTTGATATTAAAGCTTTACATTTACGGATGCGTAAAGTAAACATGCAAAAACAAAAAGTGCTTTTTATAATTTTGAAAAAATTATACTGGCCACTGCAGAGGAGGAGGAGGGCTGGGAACATTTTTCCATCTCTTGGTCCTGAATTGGTGTCTAATTATTGAATCATAAAGAGACATTAAAATATTTTTGGCCGTTCCTGGCCAAGGACCAATAAACTGACACAAGTCTCTCCATAACAGACTGCCTTTGCGACTCAGTACTGCATTGTCCCTGCTGGCCACTAGTCTTTAGTACACTGCCTGGCAAGTCCCACATTTCTAAACCATATTGTGTTTTAGAAATGCTTTAAAAAAAACTTGTTCAGTGACAGTTTGGAAGTGTGATACACCAAGCAGTTCAGACTAGTCTAGTGGTACATTAATGTAGGTCTATATATCTTGAATAACCATGCAAAATTGCAACTAAACTTGACAGCCAGTGATCACCATGTATTTTTGTACATGATCTCATGAAAAAAAAAACTGTAGCAACCTTTTTGCAAAATTATTTTACCTGGCTACACATTTCATAACAGTTGTGAGGTGTAATATCCACTGAGTGGCGCTAAAAGTGAGTTAAAATTTCTCCAAAAAACAGATTAGGTTTTTAAGGAAAACGCTTGATCAAGTTTTAAATCAACAAAACCTACCTCTGTAACCTAAACCTTAATCCCAACCAATAGTGTTGCAATATGACAAAAGCAAATGTGAGCAACTGCTAAAGCAACCACGTAATTTTGTGGTGCTTCCATCATGACACTTTTTATTGATGTGTCGACTTGTGTGATCTTCAGGACTTGTACAACAAGTACAACGCAATATCAGTTGAACTGCTGTGCAAATTGATCTCACTCGAACAATCTTACTAAATAGTTGGTTCTGCAATGCATACGTTATAATATATCATCTTACAAGTTATACAAAATAGTAACAGTTATAGTTTTGATGTCATAAGATAGCATTGTGTGAGGGACAGGGCGAAAAATGTTTATGAACTGATAAACTGACGATTTACTAATGATTTGTTTGAAAGGAGATGAAAGTCTCTTGTCTTCATTTCACCAAGAAGCTGCTGCGATATGTAGGCTACAACAAGCCATGTAAAAATCATTTTGTATAAATTTAGGTATAGTAACATGTTTCTATAAGACCAGACTGGTATTTTTATTGTTGCATTTAAATAATAATCATTTTTATGTTTCACAGGAAAAACAAAAGCAAATTTTGAACAACCAATTTTATGCAAGTTATGACAGAATTTTCAGTTTAAAGCAAATGATTTATGGAAGGACTTGATTTGACTGACCAAATTTACAATGGGTTATTTCTGCCACAAAGTTTTAGGCAAACAACTTTTTTAACCTACAACAATCATGCAACTTAATTATCAAGTTAAGTCATATGAGTTAGATAATTTTTTGTCTTAGAAGTTGCATTTAAATCCACTTGGCTCAAAAATCATTTTTAAATGGGTGAAATTAGATAAATGGCTGAAATTAGATAAAAGAAAAGAAAAGGATGCTTTAAACTTAAAAGGTATTATCTAAAGACAGACATGACCTGCCACTGATGGATTTCAACACTTCCAATCAGACATATGAAGGTCGATTAAATTGTTGAGCACACAGAAATGCACACCCACCCACTCACACCCACCCACTTGGAAACTGCATGGGAATTCATCCCTTCCATGCAGTCGTTAAAATTCAGAAGGGTGGAGGGCAATTTCCTTTGTGTCAGCCTTGAGCTGCCATCAGTGAAGGAGTTAAGACCTAGAGCGCCTCACTACAGGTCCAGATTTAGCCTGACTCAGAATCACCTACAGGTATATATATATATATATATATATATATATATATATATATATATATATATATATATATATATATATACCTGTATATATTCAGAATCCTTAAAGGTGAAGTGTATAATTTCTGCACTACTATCATCACCAAATGGAATTGCTCTAATAATGATGCTAATATTCTGCCCAACATCCGAGTTTGGAATAACATGAGGGTGAGTAAATGATGAAAGAATATTCATTTCAGGGTGAACTATCCTTTTAACTATATGTCCCACTATGTTTGAAAACCAGAAAGTGAGAAAAAAACTTTTTTTTTTTACTTGACTTCTAACAGTATATCTTTGGTCTTAACATTTAAAACCCAAAGAACATATTTGGTGAAAAAAGTGATGAAATGCAATATGTGTTTGGAAATTAATTTCAACATCTCAAAATCAGATTTGAAGCAGTAATGCAGTCATTTTCGTTATAGAACCTCATGTCAAGTGACACCTCATCATTAAAGCTGCTCTTTATTCACAAGTTACAGCCATGAAGTGACACATTTTACAGTTCTTTTAAGGAGCCTGTTGTGTACAAGCTTTCTTGGCATCATGGAAAACATGAAGTAGGAAAAGTCTGTTGACAGATTCCAGAAACACCCTGTCTGTATGAGTCTTTCCTAGAGAAGCAGTGCGTCTGTGCTCCCAGAAAACCCATGCCTTCACCTTCGACAAAATGCATAGGACGCACACCATCCCACATCAGCCCTGCAAATGCCCAGAGAGCCGGACATTGATCATTTTGCTGATAAAAAAAGTTTCCACAAGGACGTGGTGCAAGCTGGGCCCATTTGGCAAGACCTCCTACTATGGAACAAATGTGTATGTATACTGAATGCATATGGCTTTCAGAGATAAAGACCAGATGCAGTAGAGAAACGAGAGCTGAATTTAGAGTGGCTGGGACTGAGATGATGCTCAATGGAGAAAGAGAGAGGAAAAAAGATGTGAAGGAGGGAGGGAAGAGAATTAAGAAAAAAAGAGAGTATGAAAAGAAGGCAAAGAATGTAGAAGAGATGTTGTGGAACTCCAGTATGTTTTTAGTGGCCCTGTTGAATGATTCTTTGTAACGCAAACCTCAGCTCACCTCCTTCATAACTAGTAAAGACAGGTTTTCAACATAATACAACCTAATTTTTTCGATGTTCTACCACAACTTAAAGGGATATTTTAACTAAAAACAAAATCATTTACTCGCCCTCATGTTGTTTCAAACCCGTATGACTTTCGTTCCTTTGAATAATGAAAGTGAGTGGTGACTGAGGCTGTTCCATGGAAGAAAGAATATCGAGTTTGAAACAGCATATGCAGAGACTACTAGCAGATTGGAAGTGTTCAAAAAACATGTCTGACAACAATCATAATTCTTCCAGTTCCATTTGGTGATGCTAGATGGGCAGAAATGACAAACAACAGCTTTAAAGGAATATTTCTAATTCAATCAACAGCATTTGTGGCAGAAAAGTCTCACACCCCACACCTGCTCCGGCCTTCACTTCACACAAACATCAACACATCCTCCAACCACCCTCCTTCCCCCTCCTGCTACTCAACCTGAAATTAAGATCTGTAAAGAGGATATGTGCCAGGTCTTCTGAAAAAAAAAAAAGACAAGGACAGCATAGGGCTCAGATGATGTTTCACCCACTTGTCTAAAATCCTGTGCTGACCAGCTGGCCCCAATATTCTTACAGATATTCAACTGATCACTGAAGCAGTGTGATGTTCCCTGCTGCTTCAAGAACTCCATCATCTCTGTCCAAAAGAAAGCCAAAATCACAGGACTTAATTATGACAGACCCGTCAATCTGACATCTTTGGTAAAGTCATTTGAGACACTGGTGTTGACCCACCAGAAGTACATCACTGGACCCTTTCTGAATCCCCTTCAATTTGCTTATTGAGCAAACAGGTCTGTGGATGATGCAGTCAACATGGGATTGCATCAAGTCTATCAACATCTGGAAAGACCAGGGACATATGCAAGGCTTTCAACACCATCATCCCAGCTATACTCCAGAATAAATTACACCAACTCTCTGTTCCCACATCTATCTGTCAGTGGATCACTAGCTGTCTGACAGACAGGCAGCAGCTAGTGAGAATGGGGAAATTCATTTCCAGCACAAGTACAATCAGCAATGGTAGCCCCCAGGGATGTGTGCTCTCTCCACTACGCTTCTCCCTCTACACAAATGACTGCACCGCCAAGGACCCCTCTGTCAAGCTCCTGAAGTTTGCAGAAGACACTACTGTCATCGGCTTCATCCAGGATGACGATGAGTCTGACAACAGAAGGGAGGTTGAACAGCTGGCTGTCTGGTGCATTCAAAGCAACCTGGAGCTGAACATGCTCAAAACAGTGGAGATGATTGTGGACTTCAGGAGGAACACCCAATCACTGACCCCTCACCATTCTAAACAGCACTGTGGCAGCAGTGGAGTCATTCATGTTCCTGGGCTCTACCATCTCACAGGACCTGAAGTGGGAGACTCATATTGACTCATTGTGGAAAAAGGCCCAGAAGAGGTTGTACTTCCTTTACCAGTTGAGGAAGTTCAACATGCCACAGCCTCTGCTAAAAAAGTTCAACTCAGCAGTCATCTTCAATAACTGTCTGGTTTGGTTCAGCTACAAAATCAGACATCAGAAAATTACAATGGACAGTTTGGACTACTGAGCAGATTATTGGTTGCACCCTGCCATCTCTTCAAGAACTGTACACTTCCAGAGTGAGGATAAGGGCTGGAAAAATCACTCTGGACCCCACTCACCCAGCCCACTAGCTTTTGAACTGTTGCCTTCTGGTCGGCGCTACAGAGCACTGAGCACCAGAACCATCAGGCATAAGAACAGATTTTTCCCACAGGCTATCCATCTTATGAACAGTTAAATTTGCCCCATTGACCATAATTATGTGCAATACACAGATTAGTTTACGGTGCTACGGTTTATCATGGCATCAAATAGATTTGATATTACTCTACACAGTAAAGGTTAGTAAGTGATTTTATAATACTAAAATCATGTTATCACATTTTTTTTCACCTTGTGTCTATACATTTTAAACAGTGAATATTTATGGACTGTTCCCATTAATTTCCATAGTTCCATACACATGTCTTTTTTTTTTTTTAAGAAAAGGAGGGACCTGACAAAATACATTTTTGTGATAATCAAAATATCGTCACAAATGCTGTCAGTGGAGCATAACATGGAATGAACCTGGAATATTCCTTTGTAACTTTGAAGGCAAGGAATATGAAAACATCAACATAGAGTTAAAAAATGCCCTGCAAACCATTAATGCCTGTGTTCAGTAACTTCTCAGACTTTGAGAGGAGTCACGTAATGCTAAACGCCCACTGCCTCCTGCTTCGGTCGCCTGCTCTGCCATCCGTCTGTCCCTCCCACCTTCCTCCATCACATTAAACCGCAAAACTTCTTATTCATCCTTTCATGGGGGTGGAATCCAATTAGTCCAGATTCACTAGAAAGGACTGCCAAGTGGCATTGTAACAGGAAGTCTTCAAAGCCGAAGCAGATAATGAAAAGTATGGACCCCTCCCTCAATTTCCATCGCTTTATTTATATGACACGTAGGTGGCTGGTGACACAGTAATGTCCATACAGTCTAAAACTGAAGTCTATAGGAGAGAAACCATCTTCCACACGCTCTAAGCCGGTGGACAAGCTATAAAGTATGCGCCAGCCAAGCATCTGTCATTGAGATAAATGGAAATGCTTTCTGCAGGTGTTAAAGACCTCTTTCATATGAACAGATCTGTTTAATAAAATATTCGAATCTGCTACGCACTTCTCTAGACATGGAAATGTTTAGATACAATGTACTTACCTTAAGCATTGTACAAGGTCTCAGATAAGTGACAGAGGAGCCTGGTGGGTGCGGGTGCCGGTGGCATCATGAAGTGTAGGTGCGTGTCCATGTCCCAGGTGCAAGAATCTGTGGTAGAAAGGATGCTGATTTTTTTACTTAAGTAAAAGTACTGCTACTGAAGATATCATTCACTTGACTGCAAGTAGAATTACTGAGAAATATTATGACTCAAGTAAGAGTAAATAATAAGTTTTCTGAAAAACTACTCAAATAATTACATTACAAGTTACTTTATGAAAATTATATATAGTATATGCGCTTCCATTTTTTAAACTGAGGTACTGAGTTCTGACAAGTTGCTTTACACTTGCAAGTCATATTTTGGTTTTTGAAATAGGCAAAAAGAAATTTTCTCCTGAAATTCAATTTTCTCCTAAAGTCTATTATTTTAGAGAGATGAAGGCTATTCAATGCATTACTGTTTTGAAAAAAGAATTTCTAACCAGGATAGAGAGGGAAGTAGATGTCCAGAAGCACAACAATAAGACAAATAAAAAAGTAAATCACAGTCTCTAGTTCAAGAAAGAGACTCCTCACAGGTCCTAAACTAAAAGCTGCCAAAGACCTGCATTGCTGCAAGAGGCTTGGACAAACATACATTTTTAAGAATACAACATTTATTCATTTAGAAATATCCATTTGAACATTTTAAATGCCTCTAAATCCTCTCTAAACTACACAATGTGCATTGCGAAAAACACATTCCTATTTCAGGTTTATTCTCATTCATGTATGTCCAAGTATTTGTGCATACTGTAACAAACTAAAATAATGCAATATCATAGAGGAGGAAATTTATCCTCTATGACATTGCAGAAATTATCCAGATATGGAATGAGATTTTTGAGCAAACTGTTATCAACTCCTACATGCCAACTGAATAAAATAAGGCAAAAATAAAAATTTCACACAGTTTGATATGATTGTGAGAGATAAGATTGATAGTGAGAGATATAATTGATTCAAACACTAAAAGTGGTTGTTATGTATATGTAATATTGTATTACAGTTGTAATAATAAAGTCTTAATTGACATTATGGTTATTTAACGTATTGAGATCTCATTATTAAGTAAATTGAAGCATTTGGTTATTATGTTTTGTGATTTCTCATTCCTTCTTTAAATAACATCAATCACTTGCACACTTTTGGCCTCTAGCAGGTGAGGCATTTCAGACAGATACACAGCAGCACAGGGCAGGGAAGTACAGTACAGCACTGTGAGCGAGAGTGTTACCTGCTAGGACAATTTATTTTGAACAAGAGGGGCGAATGTTTACAGAATTTAATGCAGGATTACAATACTTATGCAGAGTGATAGAAGGAGATCCCTTCTGTGCACGTGATGGTGCAAGGAACCGGATGGCGGATAAAAGAATGTTCAGTGAAAAGTCAGAAGATCGCAATGTATGTAATTGTAACTATATCAGATGTTATGAATGAAACAAGGATGAATGAATTTTGGGTATATTTTTGTCAATTTCAGAGTCCCCATTAATTTTCGACACTATTGGCATTGTATCTTTATATGGTATTTAAAAGTTTATTTTAGACATATACTGTAGTGGCAAGTAAACAAGATATCCCCACATATATGTCAAACTACATTGTGTTAATGTTTGACACAGTTAAAACATGCCTACCTTGAAAACATGTGAAGTCTGATCAGTGGTTAAACGTGTCCAGAAGGTTCCCTCATACCTGAATGAACGGTCCTTTCCAGAATAAAATGAAATATGCAGAAAATCACAGTATTACAGTTCTTGTATGAAGGGGCAGAAAGTCTTGAAGAAGATATAGAGAGGGCACCGGCGGCAGTTTATACAAGCAGCTGTGCTCATGTGTCGTAAATGCACGTAAATGCAAAATGCAAATGCAAAAATAATAATATTATTTCTATAAAGGTTTTCTTTATTTGTTTAACTGAGTTTAAAACAGTTTAATACAAAAAATTAAGGTTTAAGTGATTTTGTGGAATTTTCTTTATAAAGATTATTTATCCTTACTTTATAGATGAAAAAGTCACTTTGATGCTACTCTAACACATGTGTATGAAAAAAAGCTGTTCATGGTCTGAAATTGATCCATACTGCATGGGCCGTGGACACAAATTACCCATCCAAGTCTCTAACTAAATATATATTACAAAGAGGACCTCCTGGTGTCAGGGTGATTTTGCAGCAGCTTTCTGAGCTATGATGTCCTGATCTGAGAAAAACTCTTGTATCGTGCAGAGATATTCCATCTCTATGTCTCCTCTGTGTCGTATCTCTAACCTTGAGTACAAAGATTTAGTTTAAACATGCGTAACCATGGTTTCCTTTGCCCATTAGATCACAAGCCTCTCTCTTCCCTAGCAATCAATAGGTTTTTGGATACTTAGATGTGAGATGTGAGGGGGCTGCTTGCACATCACTTACAGTGCACAACCCGCAGACCCTCTGAGTGCAGAGTTTTGCAGTTTCCATGGCAATGTGCATGTGAAAGACAATAAAAGAGATTGCAATTGAGGGGAGAAACATTCTATAAGTGTTTTTGTGGTTGAGAAAGTCTGCAATAGGAAGAAAGAAAGAAAGAAAGAAAGAAAGAGAGTGCCTTCACTATCGATGAAATACTGCTATCTTCCATCAAATCTGTGGCGGACTGACACAGCATGCTGAAAGACTACAGATGACCTATGCTCTTGAGAATGAAATCTCTAAGTGTCTTCCAGAGTGGCTGAGCATGCATAATGTCTGCTGGACTGAGAGTGAGGGGTACCTAACCATGATGATAAAGGATTTACAGGTTATTTTTTTGTCAGTACTCAACACATATGGAAAGTGGACTAATAATGTCCATGAACTTTCCAATTGCTGCAGTCTCTAATTACACAAATGTGTGTTTTCAGCTCTTACTGACTTATTTACTGTCAAAAAATGTACAAAGAGATATACTCACTGTAAGAAGTATGACAATTAGCCCTTGTCTCCCATATGTTTTAAGGTCTACATTTCTTAGTGTTTTTTCTTTCCACAAAATCTATTTAAATTTAAAAAGAAAAATATAGCAATTCTCCATTATGAAGACTTTAAAATAATATATAGAATGCAAAATAATATAGAAAAATGCAAAATAATTACAAAATAATAATTAGTTTCAAATAGTTTTTATCTGACTTTTTGCATGTCATACCACAGGACACTACTTAAAATATCATGTCAACTACATGCAAGTATTTATAAAAAAAAATTCTGTATTAAAAATTCAGATGCTCACACAGGCACACAGGAGACTTTGTTTGTTAAATTAAGTTGTTAATTCCATCCTCCTCTGTATCATGTTCTTAAAACAAATTGCTTGGGTTTATTTCAATATCGACAGCACTTTACCTGGAGAGGGCTTAAAGAGAGTGTGTGAGTCTGTATAAGGACCGTGTTGTGCACAAGAGGTCAAAGGCATTTCCACCTGCCTCTGCTCAGAATTTACAATCTGCCAACTAATTCTGAACCAAGGTTATCAGGCACTTGGTCTTAGGTGGCATTGATTTGAAGTAATGCGTTCCTCTCCTCCACACATAAGTCTTCATTAGCCAATCCCTCTGAAATGTACTAAACCCCATGTCATTACCCTCCGAGCAAGCATTAATATCCTCCCCCATCCTGAAAGCGGGACCCTGCTCTTCCAGCCTCTGTCCAGGTTTAATCTTAGCCCTGTCAGGTGGTATTAACATGGGCTGAGCAAAAAGCCATTCAATGCAAAGAATCCTCCCTTTCCTTATAGTGGCTCCAGCTCCATGTGTCCTTAGCCAAATGTATGGGAGCACATGGAAAGTTCAGCTGTCAACAGTGTCATTTCACAATTCCCAAGGTGACTGAAGTTTTAGTGAAAGGGGAAAACTAACATAGCTAATGTATAAATGAGGAGACTCATGCTGAATGGTTTTTGTACAAAGAAAAAGAAAGAGCCTCCAAACTTGTTAATTGTGAGTGTTGTAGTGCATGACACTTTTTTTTTTTTTTTACAAACTGAACAATGAATGGGGGGAAGTGGGGGAAGATGAGCCATTTTTCAATTTAAGACAGAGCAAGAACTAATTATGTTTCAGTGTGTCTCCTATCAACTGAAATCATAAGAATGCATCCATAACATACAGTAAGGACAGAAATATGATTTTCCAAAAATAAATAAAGTAAAAAGGCATGTCTTAACTCCACAATTTTATATTAAACAATACACGTGGATAGTAGTGTTTTGTTTTTGTTTTCTTCCTTTCTCATTTATCATCTTATAAACATACAGGGGTGATACCACTGATTTCTTGTACAATTTGAAAAAAAGTAATTACAGCAATTCTAAATGATTGAACTTCTATTTATGTTTTGCAAAACAAATGATAGAATGAATCCTAGTTTGAGCCTTCATATGGATGCTTGGCTTTATGTGTACAAATTCTGCCCTATAAATGGAATGTACATTTGTTGGTCCCTGGGTTACAATTTGCAGATCCAGCGATAAGAAAATTAGAGCTGTAATTGTTTTCTGCTATTTTCACATCATAAAACATGACACACAGTATACCAAAGCATCACACATGGTTTGAAATTCCAGACAAAAAACTAAATTTTATAAATTTTAAACAAATGTATGCCTTTATGTATTTGCAAATGTTGCCCAAAGTCACCCTACAGCTGCCTTTAAATTTCCATTGCAGTCCCATTGGAGCTGCACACATCTGTGGACATTGTAAAGAAAGCCAGCAGTGTGTTTTCTTGCTTCAGAGGTATATTTGCTTTAGAACGATGACCTCATCTAGTCAATTCCCTATCACCCATAGCTTTACTGGAAAACATTTCAGTTCGTGTTACCCTGAACCTGATCAGCAGGAGAAAGTCCAAACCACCTCTCATGTTTATCAAATTTTAAGTCTCAAAGTGGAGCTCCAATTATTTGAACATACCTAAACTAGCTAGAGAAATTGTCAAATTTTCTGTACTAGAATATATTTAATAGATTATTTATTTTATTTTATTTATTTATCCATCTAAGTTTAGTGGTGGACAACCTGTGAAATTTACATTTCTTGAACTAAGAGAAGATATCGGTTATTAAGAGTTTCTTTTCTAAAAAGTTCACGAAGTATTCCCATAATAGGAAACATTGCATTGCCACACAAATATCAAAAGAACATACAGTTGCATTCAGTAGATGTACAACCCCAATTCCCAAAAAGTTGGGACAGTATGACATTTTTTTAAAAAAACCAAGAGGAGTGATTTGTAAATTATATTCGCCCTTTGCTATATTGAAAGAACTGCAACTAAACATTATATTGTGTTTTTCCTTGTGAATTTCATTGGTTTTTGAAAATGTATAGTACTTTCAAATCAGATGATTGCAAAATGCTTCAAAAAAGTTGGAACAGTTGAGTGTTTACCACTGTGAAACATCGCCATTCCTTCTAATAACACCTATTAAGCATTTGGGAACTGAAGACACAAGTTTGTTAAGTTTAGAAAGTGGAATTTTCCACCAATCATACATTATGTAGGTTTTAAGCTGCACAATTGTACAGGGTCTTTGTAGCTGCATGGTGTGCTTCATAATGTGCCACACATTCTTATTTGGAGATGGTCAGGACTGCAGGCTGGCCAATCTAGCACCCACACTCTCTGTTAAACAGCCATGCTCTTGTAATCCGGGCAGTATGTGGTTTGAAGTTGTCCTGCTGGAAAATGCAGGGATGTTCCTGGAAAAGACGGTGCTGGGTGGCAGTATATGTTGCTCCAATATTTTTACATATCTGTCTGCATTCATTGTGTTCTCACAGATGTGCAAGTTACTCATGCCATGTGCACTGACAAACCTCTGGCCCATACAGACACTGGCTTTTGAACCTGATGCTAATAACAGTTTGGATGGCCTTTTTCCACTTTGGCCCAGATAACACGACAGCTTTGTTTTAAAAAAAAACAATTGAAATGTGGTCTCTTCAGACCAAAATTTTGACGATTGCCTCACAAGTTTAACTACTCCTCTTTCACATCACCTTGTTATTTCAACTGGTCAAATTGTTAAATGTCTTAAATTGCCCCTGTCCCAACTTTTTTGGAGTGTGTTACAATTATCTGATTTAAAAATACTATATATTTTTAAAAAACTATATAATTCACAAGGAAAAACATAATCAAATGTGTAGTTGTAGTGCTTTCAATAGAGCAAAGGGTAAAAATAATTTACAAATCATTAATTTTTGTATGTTTTTATTAGCATTTTTTATACTGTCCCAACATTTTCGGAATTGGGGTTTGTAAAGGGATTAATGGAAAGGAGAACGTCTCGGTTACGTGTGTCACCTCCGATCCCTGATGAGGGAACGAGACGTCGCGTCGAAGAAGCGACACTAGGGGTCTCTCTTGAGCGCCGAATATGCGTCTGATCTATGAAAAAAGGTCAATGAGAGTTGGCGAACAGTATTTGCATACTCCGCCAGCGAAAAGGGCAGCGAAAAGACTGCCTAAGCGAGACGTGGGTCAGCTTGTAAGGTGACTGTACCGCGGAAGTACACACAGGAGGAGTCCGCGTAGGAGGATCTGACCTGTGGAGCACCTATTCCAGTAGGGGTAGCCTGGGGTACCCGTAGTGGACTGGGTCGGCAAGTTCCTCCGCTGAACTGCGGACCCAAGAGGGCTAGGGAGGAATCAATCAGGGACCTAAGGGGGTCTCCTGGGAAAGAAGGCGCACTGTTTTACCTCGGCAGAGGGAAAGGGCGCTGGACGCAAGCGATTCACCTGGTCAGACCGTCGACGTGTACCGAGTTCTACCGGCTCGGACCTGAGAAAACACGGGATGAGACTGACTCAACCCTGAGAACGTAAAATCTCGCAAAGGTGTTAGGTGTTGCCCAGCCCGCAGCTCTACAAATGTCTGCTAGGGAGGTGCCCCTAGCCAGTGCCCATGAGGATGCCACACTCCTGGTAGAGTGGGCTCGAACCCATGGGGGGGTGGCACGGCCTGGGTGTGATAGGCCAACAGAATGGCGTCCACCACCCAGTGGGACAGCCTCTGTTTGGAGACAGGGTTCCCTTTCTGCTGTCCCCCAAAGCAGACAAAGAGCTGCTCAGAGCGCCTGAAGCTCTGGGTGCGTTACAGGTAGGCATGCAAGGCACGTACCGGACACAGCAGTGAAGGTGGCAGCCCAGGGGAGGCGTCAGCGTCAGACGCCGCACTCTCAGATGGAGCGGCGAGCTCATCCACATTGAGCTCCAGAGGATAGGCAGACCGGCCCGGAGGCGAGTCGCCGTTGCCTCGAGCATTGACGTGGTTCAATGAGCATGTCAGGGGGCGGGTGGTCCGAGGGGGTGTACGCAGCGGAGCTGCACCCGCTGCCCTCCCCAAATCGCCAGCCGCATCGTCCTCAATCCCATGCGAAGAAGGAGCGACACGGGGGGGTGGGGGGGTGGTGCGGCCGCACGCCGCGACCGCAACGTTGCCATGGTCATGCTCTCGTAGTGAGAGCATGAACCATCCACAAACGCTGCCTCGGTGTGATCGGCGCACAGACACACGAGACAACGCCTGTGGCCGTCTGAAGCGGAGAGCACTCTACCGCATCCAGGAACTACACAGGGGCTGAATGGCATCTTTAAAAAGACGCGTCCTGAAAAGGACGTTCAACGCCGCTGTGTATTGCTCTTTTAGAGAATTAAACTCTTTACAGAGAAAAATTGCTCTTTATAAGGAAAAACTCTTAACTCTGCACTGTCGAAGCGCCCAGGGGCAAACTGCACGCAGTGCAGTGAAGAGAAAAGCCGCTGAAGTGTGGCGTAGATCCAACAGCAAAGCATAGGATATCAGTTGTTTTACACGCAGCTGGCTGCATACACGACCATTGGCACCGAAGAAAATTCCTGAATGAATGAGCGTATTTCCCTCGACTTTATACCCGTATGTCCGGGGGCGGGGTATGCAAATACTGTTCGCCAACTTTTTTGTCTGCCTTTTTTCATAGATCAGAGGCATATTCGGCGCTCAAGAGAGACCCCTAGTGTTGCTTCTTCGACACGACGTCGAAGTGAGCGACAGACGGGGAACTGGCTTGACAATATAAATAATACATTAATTATAAACTGAACCAAAAAGACAAACACACACACACAGGTGTCGGACAGCTGTCCGTTAGTCTCTCCTTTATCCCTCTCTGAGTCTTGATTAGCCTGATTTGGGGCCGAGTGTGTGGAATCATGACCCGGCCCCGCCCTCATCCCTGCCACATTCCTCCCTCGTTCTCTCAGCCCCCGGCATGACATACATCTCCCTCCCTCTTTCCCTGGGGAGGGGCATGCCTTCTGCCCTGCCTGCCGGCAGGTCATCCCCATCTACCAGGATGAGGGAGGGGACAAGGGTTTGGCACCTACATAACATAACAGCAATCATGACAAATTAACAATACGTTTAAAAAAAGAGAGAAAGGCCAACACGGAACTGCAGTGGGAGACAGAGAGGAGAGAGAAAAAAAAACACTTACTTGCCGGTTCTCCGATATGCCGTAGCTTGGTCCTAGGCCACTCCTCCACCCTCTAATGCAGGGGTGGGGAACGTCCGACCACCGGGCCGTATGCGGCCCGTGAGACGGTTTGATATGTCCCCCGAGTCAATTCGTGAATAAAAAAAATTATTGAAAAAAATAAAAAATAAAAAAATTTATTATTATAATTTTTTTTTATTATTAAAATTGTATTTTCCTGCGCTAAAGTAAAATTAAATTAAATAAAATAGTAGCGTCAGGTGTCCAGGTGGTGTCTTCAGACTGTATGCTGTCTGGGTCACAATCATTGTGAACACAAGTGGCACGTCTGGCGACTGTCAGGAAAAGAAAAGTATGAAGAATGTCGCGCTTTTCAAGAAAAATGAACAAACGATTATTTTTTTGTTGAAGTGAAAGGTAAGCCAGTGACCCTAGTTTGTGGGGATGCAATTGCAGTGATGAAAAAGGCCAATCTCGAGTGTCATTACAGCTCGAAACATGCTAAACTGGATGAGTTGCAAGTAAAACTGTTCCAAAGTGTCAGTTTGTCTCGAAGAACCGTTGCAAAACAAATTACTGATATGGCACAAGACATTGAAACAACACTGACGGACACAGCAAAAAAATTACAGTTTTTCTCTCTGGCCTGCGATGAAACAACAGACATAACAAATACAGCCCAACTAGCCATTTTTGTGCGTGGAATTACTCGGAGATTGATACGAGGGAGGAATTGCTGTCTTTGCAAGCCATGCATGGCACTACCAAAGGTGAGGATTTGTTTGAGCAAGTTGTTTTGGCGATGAACAAATTTGAACTATCATTTGAAAAGTTAAGTGGCCTTGCCACAGATGGAGCCCCAGCCATGCTTGGCCCACAAAAGGGATTAACTGCATTGGTCACAAAAGAAATGAGTCGTCTCAGTATCGATCCAGGTGATCTAGTTGTATGCCACTGTATCATACATCAAGAGAGTCAGTGTGCACATTCCCTGAAGCTCAAAAATGTAATGATAACTGTCATTTACACCATAAATTTCATCAAAAGCAGAGGGCATAATAGCCGCCAATTCAAAGGGTTACTGAGTGAGCTTGAGTCTGAGATCTGGTTTACCGTTGTGAGGTGCGTGATTTGGCCTTTATTGTGGACATAACCAAGTACCTGTCAGAGCTGAACGTCAAGCTCCAAGGTCCAAACCAGCTTCTCAGCTCTCTGCTTTCTAACGTGAAATCATTTGAAGTTAAATTAAAGCTGTGGCAATTGCAACTGGAAAAGGGTAACACGGTGCATTTTCCTATTCTGCAAGAACAACAGCCTGCTATATGACATCCGAATATGCTGGTGAGTGTGCAAAATTGCTTCAGGCATTTGGAGAGAGGTTTCAGGACATGAAAAGTAAACAAAATGAAGTGAAGATATTTGCTACACCATTTAACGTGGAGCCAGCTGATGTACCTGACAACCTACAACACGAAATATTTGAGCTACGAAGCAACGATGCGCTCAAAGCTAGGTACAACAAGCTCCTGCTGCTCGAGTTCTATAAACTCTATGTATGTTCTGAGGAGACATGCACTGAAGTTTGCATCTCTGTTTGGGACAACTTACGGCTGTGAGCAGTTCTTTTCAAAACTGACTCTTGCAAAGACTCGATTCTTCTCAAGACTGACTGACCCAAACTTGGAAAACCAGCTGAGAGTAGCATCATCATCACTGCCATCTGACATCAGACGCCTCGCCAAAGAGAAGCAACTCCAACCATCGCATTAGAGAGGTTAGTGATATACACTCACCTAAAGGATTATTAGGAACACCATACTAATACTGTGTGACCCCCTTTCGCCTTCAGAACTGCCTTAATTCTACGTGGCACTGATTCAACAAGGTGCTGAAAGCATTCTTTAGAAATGTTGGCCCATATTGATAGGATAGCATCTTGCAGTTGATGGAGATTTGTGGGATGCACATCCAGGGCACGAAGCTCCCGTTCCACCACATCCCAAAGATGCTCTATTGGGTTGAGATCTGGTGACTGTGGGGGCCATTTTAGTACAGTGGACTCATTGTCATGTTCAAGAAACCAATTTGAAATGATTCGAGCTTTGTGACATGGTGCATTATCCTGCTGGAAGTAGCCATCAGAGGATGGGTACATGGTGGCCATAAAGGGATGGACATGGTCAGAAACAATGCTCAGGTAGGCCGTGGCATTTAAATGATGCCCAATTGGCACTAAGGGGCCTAAAGTGTGCCAAGAAAACATCCCCCACACCATTACACCACCACCACCAGCCTGCACAGTGGTAACAAGGCATGATGGATCCATGTTCTCATTCTGTTTATGCCAAATTCTGACTCTACCATCTGAATGTCTCAACAGAAATCGAGACTCATCAGACCAGGCAACATTTTTCCAGTCTTCAACTGTCCAATTTTGGTGAGCTCTTGCAAATTGTAGCCTCTTTTTCCTATTTGTAGTGGAGATGAGTGGTACCCGGTGGGGTCTTCTGCTGTTGTAGCCCATCCGCCTCAAGGTTGTGCGTGTTATGGCTTCACAAATGCTTTGCTGCATACCTCGGTTGTAACGAGTGGTTATTTCAGTCAAAGTTGCTCTTCTATCAGCTTGAATCAGTCGACCCATTCTCCTCTGACCTCTAGCATCAACAAGGCATTTTCGCCTACAGGACTGCCGCATACTGGATGTTTTTTTTCTTTGTAAACCCTAGAAATGGTTGTGCATGAAAATCCCAGTAACTGAGCAGACTGTGAAATACTCAGACTGGCCCGTCTGGCACCAACAACCATGCCACGCTCAAAATTGCTTAAATCACCTTTCTTTCCCATTCTGACATTCAGTTTGGAGTTCAGGAGATTGTCTTGACCAGGACCACACCCCTAAATGCATTGAAGCAACTGCCATGTGATTGGTTGATTAGATAATTGCATTAATGAGAAATTGAACAGGTGTTCCTAATAATCATTTAGGTGAGTGTATGTGTTCAATAATTTTGTATGGCCCTCAAAGGATATTCTAAAAATGTAAATGGCCCTTGATAGGAAAAAGGTTCCCCACCCCTGCTCTAATGGATGACAGCTGCGCCTCCTCGCAGACCTCCGACCCCTGGCAGACGGAACGCCATGCTACATTTTTGGTGGAGAAGCGTTCCTGAGACAGACGACCCAGAGACCGAGATGTTTGCTCCAGAGCTGGTAAGCAGACCACTTCGTCCCCCGGTGGAGGGCCGGGAGGAGAATCCTTAGTTGTTTATTTACTCTGCTGCCCCCTTCAGGCTGCGGTACCCACATTCTCAATAAAAGAGCAATATCCTCTGTCTCTGGGTCACCTGGCCTGCAAATGCCATTCTCACGGCACACAGGCGCCACACCTCAATAGTCCCGGCACATTGGATGCAGACCATTCACCTCCAGCCCCACAACTGTTGCCCCCGGCCGGCCGGTCCTGACGAGTCTAGAGGACGCCTCCACGGGACCTCCTTCTCAGTCACTGACCCGCCCCCTGCCGGGTGTGTGGAGCAAGGTAAGTGCTTCGAGTCTTCTCTCAGTACCAGAGCTTCGAGACGCGCTTTTGCCTCCCTACGCCATATTACCTGCTCCGCACCGCTGCGAAGCCCCGCCGGGTACGTCAAAATGAATCATCCCCTTAGTGCCCCTAGCACGGAGCTTGGACGCATGGCTTTCACTTCAAAATCTGTCACGCTGGCTGGCCAGGACCATCCGACTCCGTTACGCAATTGAGTTTGCCAGACCTCCTCCCCCCTACGGGGGTGTCAGCTTTACCGCAGTACACGGTGAAGATCCCAAATTCCTGCACGTGGAAATCACGACTCTCTTACTCAAAGGCCCGCTAGAGCCTGTTCCTCCAACCGAGATGAAGAAGGGTTTCTAGAGCCCTTATTTCATCGTACCCAAAAAAGGTGGCGGCATACGACCAATCTTGGACTTGCGAGTTTTTAATGAGGCCTTGCGTCCGGCATCTAGATTGGTTAGCAGCGGTAGACCTGAAAGACATCGACCCTTTCTACGGTTCACGTTCGACGGCCAGGCATATCAGTACAAGGTCCTCCCCTTCGTCATGTCCCTGTCCCCTTGCGTCTTTACGAAGGTCGCAGAGGCCCTTGCCCCGCTTCGGGAAGCAGGAGTTCACATACTCAACAACCTCGATGACTGGCTCATCCTGGCCCACTCCCGAGAATCAGAAGGTTTTGATGATTTTATGGGGCAATGGGGAAGGATACGTGCAGTCTGACACAGCCTGTCGTTTTGGTACGTAAGCTACCTGCCCGCACCTGTGTCATCAGCGCATGTACACAGTTCAGCGCATGGCGTGATTTAAATTGGACCCCTATTGTCGCTTCTTCGACACAATGTCGAAGTGAGCAACAGATGGGGAGTGTCTAGGTTACTGTTGTAACCTCCGTTCCCTGATGGAGGGAACGAGACATTGTGCCTCCCGGCCATGTCGCTGAACCGAACCACTGTTGCGGCTGAACCTCATTGTCGGCTCCTCAGACGCATTTCCCTCCCTTTATACACGTTTTTCTGGGGGTGGGACATGCTAATTTTGTCTGCCAATTTCTCATTGGCCTTTTCTCAAAGTTCAGAGATGCGAAAGGCTCTCAAGAGAGACCCCTAGTGTCGCTTCTTCGACACAACGTCTTGTTCCCTCCATCAGGGAACGGAGGTTACAACAGTAAACTAGATGTTAAGTGTAGTCTACAAAAATATACAATAACAAAATAGGTATAAAAATACTATTAATTTTACCCAATGTGAAATTAAAAATGTCCCAAAATGTATAGGTGTTTTTTTATTCATTTATTTATTTTTGTTTTTTCAGTGATATTTCAGCTCTAAAGTTTCATACAATCCAAGTGAAAAGTGATCGGACCTTTGTAGCTCAAAAAATAACAAAGGAAACATAAAGGTAATCCATATAAATCCACTGGTTAAATCCATACCTTCAGAAGTGGTGTGGGTGAGAAACAGAAATATATATTTTTACTTTACTTAATTGATTTATGTTAATGAGTTTCAATGAAAAACAGACCAAAAACATTGATGACATCTTGCACTACTCAAATTTTAGTCCAATCAAATACCTAGTCTAATACCTCTACATTCGACTATTCAAGTAGCATATCATGTTTCATGATGTAATGAAAGCTTATTGGCCATTTAAATAGCCCTTCAATATGTCTCCCCCAAAATTCCTGTTTCAACAGAAAATACATCAACACAAGAAAGAAAACTGAGCTTTCAAACCATTGCACAGGGATTTTAAACTGAAACACTACCGTCTTACAGCATTGCCTCATAAAACAACTACAATGATCTTGGCTGGTTTGTGGAGCATCGTCATTGAATAGTGTGGAAACAACTGAGACTTCATCAATAATAGAACAAAAGCTGTAACACTTCCAGCCTACCAGTCTAAAACAAACACAATGGTAGTGTTCAAAGAAGCACCTAATGAGCCAGCCTTGGTAATGTTACTTCAAAAATCAATGACTTCTCAGCTGCCCGCTCACGCACACCCAGATCAATGAGGCTTTGGAGAGAAATTCGTCCCACCATTATTTTAGAGTCAAAAACAGCTTAACACATGTGAGGAAGCTAAACTCCAGATTAACCTTATGGGAAAAACAACTATCCTTAATAATAATTAACTTATATCACACACTAGGCATGACAATCTGAGACTTTGATTTGATCCGATAATTGGAAGAGTGGTGAATTCTACAACAAGTATTTACAGTACAAAAGCACAGCATGGTTAATTGATGTGTTCTACAGACAGTTGATGTGTTCTACGGATAGATGCTTCCTAGTGATTCCATTAATATCCCAAAGGAACTGACTTTGAAAGAAAACATAAATGCTTCAGGTTCCTGCCTGAAATTCTGATCAGACATCTGTCTCTCCTTTTCCTCGATAAGTAAAAGGCTTCTTGGTTCTGTAAAATGCAACAATTTCATCATTACAAGATATAATATTTAATTACAAGGCCTGTACTGCAATTACTTTTATTTACCTGCAAATAAAAAAGATGTCGGGGAATGTATCCAGAGAGAAATGGACAAAAACTTTGAAGCTTAAGAAATTTTGCCGTTATATATTTTAATGGTGCGCTCAAATGCAATCCTTTTTGAAAGGCCGGGCATCTTGTGGCATGTCAAAAGCACATTGCTGCAATTACTTATCGCTGCAATTATCTTCGCAATCATTCATCAGGGCGTTTGGAGTTCAAGAATTTTATTGTCATAGTTTATCTCCTTTAATCACCTGAAAGTGAAGTGGAAACAAATTAAAAATACATTCTGTGAAGGCTAATGACTGGAGTGAGTAACTTGTGGGTGGACGGCGTAGAGGAGGTGGGAGGTAAATGCCATGTGAACCCCAGTTATGCTCAACTACAGGGCACAGTGGTTTGAAATTAATGTCCAGCACCCGAAAGACTCACGGTGTAAATTGACAAGGAAGGGGGATGTTTTACAGCAATTTACAGTAATTATGATCGTAGCGAACCATATTTGTCTGAAAGAATACGGTGGCCCATACAAATTGAGTGTTTTGATGCCGGAAATGGCTCCTTTCCCATTTAACATAATTAGTGAGTGATGTCAACCAAATAATTTTAAGGAACAGATAATTACAGTCACTGATTGGCAAAGGGATATATTCCTTACATTACAGGCACTGATGATAAAGGCAAAAGTGAACCTGTTTCTGTAGAAAGAGAAATAAAAAGATAGAACTATTGGAAAAAAAAATTTCATTTCAGTAAATTTCATCATTTACTCATCTTCATGCTCATCTTTCTTCTGCAGAACACAAAGATTTTTAAAAGCATATTTGTGCTCTGTTCACAATGCAAGAGGATGGTGACCAGAACTCTGAAGGTCCATAAGGGACATGGCTGGGGCTGGTCAAAAGTGGAGATTTATAGTAAATAGGACATAAATATTTATCTGTTTCTCACTTACACCTATCATATCACTTCAGAAGACATGGATTTAACCACTGGATATGGATTACTTTTATGCTGCCTTTATGTACTTTTTTGAACTTCTGAGTTCTAGTCAACATTCACTTGCATTGTGAAGACCAACAGAGCTGAGATATTCTTTTAAAATCTTCATTTGTGTTCTGCAGATGAAATAAAGTCTTACACATCTGGTATGGCATGAGGGTGAGTACATGATTTGAGAATGAACATTTTGGGTGAACAATCCCATAAAGAGAGAAAGAATGAGAGAGAGATAGAAAAGCAAGACTGCCAAAGCGGCAGGTGGTAAATAGCTATTGGGCTCAAAATCAGATAGTTGTGAAGCTTCATAACATTGGCTTTCTTAATGGGGTTTCCACTCTAGCCCAACACTCGCAGATGCCTGGGTAAGCATGTCTGACATTTCCATGTCCGCCTGTGACTGGGCACCCATGCCCGAAGGGGGAGAAAATCTGAATGAACGGTATGCACGCCAGCTCCTTTAATGTTTTAATGCTTAGCTGTACATTTGGGGGAGTGGCATGCAAATACCACTCGCCAATTCCCATTGGCCTTTTATCAAAGATCAGAGGTGTCTTGGGCTCCAAAAGAGCGACAGTGAGTGACAGATAGGGAACCAAATTTAGGAGGCAAACTATCACTGTTTTTAAAACAGTTTGTATAGTTGATATAATGGCCCCACAAGTATTTGGACATTTTGAACTGTCAAGTTGAACCTAAAAATACCAAAACATCATTGTATTAGATACAAAATATCAAACCAAGTGACATCTCCATAAAAATGTTAAAAAGTTATTTTTTATTATTATAATTTTTTTACTTAGAACTAACTAACTTTTTTTTTTTTTGCAATAACTTTTAACTAACTGGTCCCAATGTCATTTTCAATGGATTTTTGTAATTTGCTTTGGAACTCAATTTATAGTTGAAACCTAATAAAAAACTTTTTCTGAAATATTTTGCTTGAAAAATGTCTGTGCTATCTTTTTTTAAAATAAATTCCAATTAGTTTGATATTTTGTAATGTAATGCAAAGATATTTGTAAATGTTTAAGTCTGGCTCAAGTGTCGAAATACTTTTAGGGGCCACTGTACCTGATGAAGTGGGGGAAAAGAGACAAGTCTTGATGGAAGAGGGTAAGGTAAAGAATGCAGAATAAGACAGAGAGAAAAACAAAGAGAAAGAGAGGCAGGGTGGGCTGTCTGGTGAAGAGACTCAGTTAATGTACTCCATTATGTAGTGAAGGCTGGCTCCTATGTTTTTAGGTGATTGACTTTCTGCTTGGCAGCACTTATGCACGTGCCAGTGAGGGGTATGTAGTTTAAAATACCTTTAAAGATGGTGAGAGATGAGGTGCTCCACACCTCAGAACCTCCAAGCATTAAATTCAGCCAAAAACCAAGCCATTGCTCCACACCACTACAAAGAGTTGCATATAGAACCAAATAGACTTAGCCTCTTGCGACCCTGCATCCTTCTGCGCAGACATTGTGTTTTGTCTTCGCTATAAGATATGCAAAAATGTATTTAATTGAAACCGACTGATCTCAGTTCATGACACTCTGGGCTGTCAGCAAAGCATTAAACCTTTGATGCACCGAGTCAAGCCAAAAGATTAGTCTCTAGTTTCATTTACATTTACTTTTATCCAAAGCAACTTACAGTGCACTTATTACAGGCACAATTCCCCCAGAGCAACGTGCCTTGCTCAAGGACACCTTCTGATTACCAGTTATGTGCTTTAGCCAACTACACTGCCACCACCTTTCCTAAGTGTCACCCAATAAGTCATTTTAATGGCACACTGTTAAACACAATGACCACTATAGTGGAATTTAGCACTAGTTTTACCTTAGAAATCGTATATTCACAGTATTCAAATGTTGCTTACAGTGGCTTTATAAGGAGATGAAAATAAAGTGCATTCTGAACTGTTCTAAGACAAGTGCAGACAGATAGCACACTGGAGGTTGACATTCACTAAAAAGGGAACAAGATGGCATCCTATAGCTTTCCTATGCATTCAAGTGCATTCACTCCCAAAACGTTACTAGAAGTTCAGTTTCAGGCTGGAGATGATGTTTGCACCAATCAACATATTTGGCAGACAAGAGACAATGGTAAAAAGTAATTAGATTAAAAATGATAATGCAAAATTTTATTTTTACATGGCTGGCAGTGATTGCATGATGCTGGCATTTACTTTGTATCAGAATTATTTATGCTAATTTCTGATTGGTTAAATGCTTCAACACTGGCAATCACTTGTTTGTTTGACAGTGCAAAGAGAGAACATTTTGGTGCCAAAGTAGAAAGAAATCTTGCAACAAGTCAAATCGAATCAAATAATCAAATCCAGTCAAATAATATTTACATGTTTAGATTTTTATTTGTGCCAATACACATTGTTCCAAAGCAGTTTTACTTCTATCGGGAAGACACGCAGGCTTGATTGAGGTTTATGATGCCATTTATTTGATGAATGTAGAACAGAAAAGTAATGTCTCTCTTTGGCGTAGGCCCCGTCCGGCGGTCCAAGGGAGTTGTACTCGGAACCATCATATCCTGCCGGAGATAGGAGGCAGGGGCGAGGAGCCTACCCCCGTGCGGGACAGGGCTCAACTGGTGGTGGTGGGGTGGTGGAGGTTGCCATCTTAGCACACTGAAACAGCAATGTGATAGATTGTGAGCAGACTTATAAAGCAATGGCTTACCTGCGATTGGCTAGGAATTACCCAGCTAATAGTGTGATGATGTACAGCTGCTAGTCTTCCCGCTAGAACTACGCTGCGCTCACATAGAAAACAAGCTGTAACGTCTGTAACATCTCAAAAACATGAATAACAAACACTCTTGGAAACAAAATAAACAATTCGATTGTTTTTAAAAATCTGATGTTCTATAGCTTGGTATTATTTAAAATTTCACAACTTAGTCCTGCTGTCCCCATATGAGGACAATACATTTTTAGGAAAACTATTTGCTGTTCTAAAAAAACAAACATATTTTGCATGTTTATTACATGCTACTAGTTACAAATCAAAAAGGGAAATGGAAAATGCACACAGCAGTCACGCTCTGATCTCAGGAGGTTGAGAACCTTTCTCTATATCTCTTCTGCTCTCAATGCTAATTGCTAAAGCTGGCCTTGAATAAGCAGACAGGCAATACAACTAATGTCAGTACCTACCATTAAATGTGAAGAGTTCCCTTGTAAGCAAGTCTTTTTTTTTTCCTAAATTCAAATTCCATTAACAGTCATGTTCTTTGACTTCAGTGTAGAGATGCTAAACATGTTTAAAAAAATGTAAACAAAAACATAAAACAGCTTAATACTTTGATTACGATTAATACAATTGCTACAATGTATGTTTTCTTTTAGGGCTTTGTAAGCAAAAATTGAAAATGGTAGAATGATATGAATGATGAATAATATTCCAAATTGTAATATATTTTAAATTATATTGAACTGGACAGAACCCAGCCACCTTAATTATTATTAAGGCAAACTTGTTATAATTAAAATTATAAGAAATAAAAATAACAATTATTATGGTCAATTAACTAAAATATTTAATCGAACTGATTACATGATATACCAATTAATTCATCAAATTAATCATACATTAATATTTACTGAAAAGTCCCCCCCCCCCCCCCCCCCCCAAATTATTCAATATATTTTTATCAAAATAATTATACCTTTAAGGAATATAATAAATATAATAATTTAGATAATTAAAAAAACTTTACATTACTGTGGCAGACGAAAATAAAGCATTGATTACATGATATAAAAAGTCAATATATTGTCAAGGAATTGTGACAGGCCTGCATGAGATGCTTCACAGACAGGTCACTTTCTAATCACTTATAGACAGCATGAGCACATTTACCTAATTATTCTCAATGTCAACTATTCATTAGGACAATGAAAGTCTTGAAAGTGTGACTCGCATCATGTATCTCGCAGGCTGAGATACCACCCCCCACCCCTCCATTTATTTTCACTTAGACAGCAGCTGATCTATAACATACTACCTCCATAACAAGTTAGAATAAAATTGCTTTAAATCAAACTTTGGCAAGGCCTCCTTAATGTTCTTCATAAATTATACCTCCTCTTTTCCTCCCTTCTCAACTCCACAGGAGAGAGAAAAGGGATAAGTCCAAAATCTTTTCAGACCCAAATGAGATGAAATGAGGAGGAGATGATTCATTTGTTGTCGGGATGTCTCACATCACTCACTAGCTGAAATTTGGCTTCCATTCCTGAGCAGACACTAATCATGCACTTAAAACTAGTCAACACATCTTAAATGATGGTTGTTTGCCTTTTAGGTAGGCATTTTGGTCATGATACATATTTGCTTACTTTTGTCTGTAGAGTCACTATCTAAGTGTAGGTTTTTAAACCCACTATTTGATTTACTTTCAATTCAGGGAGTCACAATCTGATTCCAAAACAACTTTCGATGCACCTCAGTTTTTAAGCAACAATGTAGAGGCACAAATCTTTGCAATTTAAGGTGGCTAATTGTCAGTTATAAAGATTACATATAAAACCAGAAATGCCTTAAACTTTGTCGTTGCTTTCTGTAGATGTGCGCAGTTTTTAATAAGTATGCAGTTTTTTAAATGTTGCACACAGCATGGTACGAATCTGTGATGTTTTGTGCTGCGTATGCTTTTCACAAATCATCAATAGTTCATTTAAAATCCTGAATATTCATTTTTGTGGATTGATCCAGTATTGATTGAGAAAGAATTGTGATGCATCTGTGAATCAATTTTCTCCCCCCAACCCTTCTGGACTATTTTGTTTGTTTATATCACAAAGATTTTTGTTGTGGTACAGTAGTTCATAGAGACTTAATGATCAAACAGCTACTTGCAGGAAAGATACATACTGGCGATGAGCAGCGTGTCCATAGGTGGAGGTGGTTGAGGGGGCTTGAACATCTTGCTGAGGTCTTCCTCAGGAAGTGAAGGTTCTCCACAGCTCTGTCTCCGGGTATTCACTTGCTGACATCATTCAATATACTGTAGAGGAATAGAGAGCACATGGTTATCCTGAACTTTATATCCCTAACGCAAATATGTCCAGAGAGGGAAACTTTTAAGGTGGCCATAACGTGTGGAAAGAAAAGGGAGATGGTGTATTTAAAGACAGGGTTGACATTTCACCTATTCAAACAGAAATTTAGGTGGGAAATATCAGAGGTGTGCTTCCCTTTTTTAAATTGTCAATAGTTTACGTCACATTCATGAACCATGATTTGTACCTTGCTAAATCATTGCAGATGATATTAAGGGGCAGGGTGTTCTCATTCTAGATAGCATTTGCTTGAACAAAAATCTGTTTAGTGCAAGATAATTCATCAATATTTTAGTCTGTCTCTCTGGAAAACTGAACATTAAACTGCAAAAAGTCAATTTTGTTAACTTTTGTGAGCACATTTGGTGTAGCACATCAAACCTAATAGACATGGACTAATAGTCAGTAAAGTCTCATTTTGATTTCATGGGGTCTGAAAAGTGAGGAAGCAAACTGGTTAATTCCTATGACATATAATTAAACATTAAACTAATCACTGATATTGAAACTACATTATTTTCATTGTTTGCAAAGTGTACTTTTGACTTTTTGAGTTATTGTGTTAGACAACAATCAATCATGATTTCTGCATCAAGAATTCGATTTTATGCATCAAATTTTGATTTAACGTCTCATTGCATGGGGTTCCAAATGAGAAAATCCTCTGCAAAAATGGAATGAAACTTTGGGATTTATTTTTTAGAAAATGTGAGAGGAAATAAATTAGGTTGCACATCACTGAAAACGATGATAGCACTAATTATGTTTGTTCTTAAGGGGAAAGTGTTTATTTTTTCATTTTATTGAGCCACTTGAGTTGAAGCAAAATCACAAATGCCCATGGTTCCCATGATCTCATTTAAGGATCAGGTGGTGAACCTGCAAGCAAAGCTGCCCCAGGAGGAGGCAGACTCAACCTTTTCATTGCCGTGTCCAGTGCATGCATTATGCATCTACTTCGATCGCACACAGCGCTTTAAACACTCGGAGCAGCTCTTTGTCTGCTTCGGAGGACAGTGAAGAATGGGAGTGCTTTTTCCAAACAGAGGATCGCTGGGTCATTGTACTGCTTGCGTATAGTGCCTTTTCCCTCCTGGAGGGGGAGACGTGCATTTTTTACCCCCCAGCGGTGTTCACGAGACCTTGGGCCCTGGACGTCCTTCCTACTTAGCCCTGTGGCAGGCAGATTCGTGGAGAAGTTCGATGTCAGCCCAGTACGTGTGCTAATAGGCCCTGTAGTTCAGCTAGTTGTGGCATTTTGTAGAGGGACCCCTAGTTTCATCTCGGTTTAATTAACTGTAACCCCTATTCCCTGATAAAAGCGGAACGAGATGCTGCACTGATTTAGCGCTTTGGGAACAACTTTAGGTGTGACCGGTTGTGAATATGTGTGCAACATGTTAATGAAATTGACCAGAATTTATAGCCTCTGCTGTTGACATCATTGGATGCATCTGTAGCAGGGCTATAAATAGATGCATCACAGGTGCATCGTCAGGTATTTTGTCAAGAGCAGTCCTGGGGCTTCCCAGTGTGGCAATGAAGTGCAGCATCTCGTTCCGCTTTTATCAGGGAACAGGGGTTACAGTTAACTGTAACCCGTGACATTCCCTGTCAAAAAGCTATACTTTGATGCTGTGCTGATTTAGCGCTTTGGGAACGAGAATACACTGTGGATGTCCGGACCCCTTACGGTTGTGTAGTTGTGCTCACAAGAGCGCGAGAGGTCTCAGACATGAGCTTGTGATGTTGACTCAACAATATAAGAACCCGGAGTGCCATGAACATCCAAACTATAAAATCTTTTGAATGTGTGAGGAGAAGACCAGCCTGCCGCATCACAAGCATGCTGCAGAGGGACACCTCTAGCAAAGGCTTTAGAGGAGGCGACCCCTCTGGTAGAGTGAGCCCTGATACCTACTGGCGAAGCTTGACCACGCGCCTCATAGGCAAGGGTAATAGAGTCCCTCACCCAATGCGACATAGTCTGCTTGGTGGTGGCCACCCCCCTGTTGCGGCCCCCATGGCAAACGAATAGTTGCCCTGACTTACGCCACAGGCTAGTGCGGTGGACATAAGTCTGAAGGGCATGGACTGGACAAAGTCTGTGAAGTCTTTCCTGCTCCGGCATTGTAAACAGTGGGGAGCAGAAGGCTTCAAGAGTGACCGCATGTACAGTCGAGAAAGAAACCTTAGGTAGGTAGTCATGATGAGGGTGCAAAATTGCTTTAGCCATTCCTGGGGCAAAATCTAAGCAGGCTGGCAAGACAGACAGAGACTATAGATCCCCAATTCTTTTTAGAGAAGTAATTGCCATAAGAAAAACCATCTTGAGAGTCAGAAGTTTATCAGACACTGACTCTAGAGGTTTGAAGGGGGTCTCAACCAGACCCTCAAGGACTATTGATAAGTCCCATGAAGGGATCCTGGTCCTAGCAGGAGGTCTCAGTTGCATGGCTCCATGAACAAAGCGAGCAAGCAGAGGATGTCTCCCCAACGGCACCTCATCAATCAAGGCGTGGCAAGCTGATAGAGTGGCCACGTAAACCCTGAGAGTTGTGAGTCATGTGCCTGCTGACAATTTTTTCTGCAGAAAGTCCAGAACTGAAGCAATCTGGCAGTTAACTGGATCTGCATTATGTGCACTGCACCATCTTTCAAAGACACCCCATTTATTTGTGTAACTTATTTTAGTAGAGGTAGCCCTAGCACTTAGAATGGTCTCGATAACTTCAGGTGAAAGCCCAGTGTCCCTCAGTTGGTATCCTTCAGGGGACAAACATGAAGGTTCCACATCTCAGGTCGGGCATGAAATATTGTCCCCTGCACCTGAGACAGAAGGTCCCTCCTGTTCGGAATCGCCCAAGGTGAGCTGTTGAGGAGAGACATTATCTCTGAGAACCATACCCTGTTCGCCAGTGTGGTGCTATCAGTAAGAGGCAGGACCCTTGCTGGCAAACTCTGGCCAAGACTCCCAGGAGCATAGAAACCGGGGGAAATGCATACAGGCGCATTCTGGGCCATGTATGCGCCATCGCGTCCAGACCCAGGGGGGCTGGGTAATTTAGAGAGAAGGACATGGTGAGGGGACATGGTGCTGTCTGTTGAGAGGCGAAGAGGTCCACTTCTGCCCTATAAAATCTCACCCAGATCTGTTCCTCTACCTTGGAGTGGAGTTTCCACTCCCCTGTCAGTATTTAAATCTGCTCCCACATTCAGGCATCCAGGGATATAAACTGCCCTGACTGACAGGAGCTTGCCCTGGGCCCAAAGGAGAATCTGACATGCCAGAGTGTTCAGCTGGCATGAACGTAGACCTCCTTGATGATTTATGTAAGAGACTGCAGCTGTGCTGTCCACCTGCACAGGACATGGCAGCATCTCAAATGCTTGAGAGTTGACATTGAGTCTCAGACCCAGAGAAACCAGATGAGCTAAGATGATATCCCTGTGCTGAACTGCCAGTTCTTGAGACTGTGCTAGTATTAGCCAGTCGTCTATGTAATTCAGAATGCGGATGCCCCGGAGTCACAAAGGAGCCAGTGCTGTATCCATGCATTTCATGAATGTGTGGGGTGATAGGGCTAGGCCGAATGGAAGAACCAGATATTGGAAGGCTTCGCTCCGAAAGCAAACCTCAGGAACTTCCTGTGTTGTGGCTTAATTTCTATGTGAAAGTATGTGTCCATGAGATCGATCGTGACAAACCAATCGTGATGTTGGATTTGGGACACGACCGTCTTGATAGTTAGCATCTTGAATTTGAACGCCCTGACTGAGCGATTCAAGCCTCGATGATCTAAGATCGGACGCACCCCCCCCCACCCTTCTTGGGAACCAGGAAGTATCTGCTGTAATAACCTGACTCTTTCTCTGGAAGGGTAACATATTCTATGGCCCCTTTTACCAAGAGATTTTGCAGTTCTTTCCACAGTAGACATGCTTGTTCCGGTTTCACGGTAGTGGAAACCACGCCGTTGAAACGTGGAGGACGGCGAACAAATTGAATTCTGTAGCCTTTTTCTACTGTTCATAGGCCCCACATAGAAGCCCCACAGGCTCCTGGAACCTGGTGATAACTACATTGATAGTGTCACCAAATAAGCCAGAAGGCGAATCCGGGGCATCGAGAATGAAAACTTTGTCCTTGTCTCTGATGCCCGACAGGTTGAGCCATAAGTGACCCTCTGTGCTGACTAAAGTAGACATAGACCGGCCAATGGCGCACGGAGAGACAGATCTGTGGCTCAGCGTAGCTCGGAGAAAGCCTCCTCATCGACCATGGTGCCCGCACTCAGGTCCTTCAGTAGATCAGCCTGGTACGCCTGTAAAACTGGCATAGTGTGCAGGGCAGCACCAGCCTGACCTACTGCCTGATAAGCCTTCCCCACAAGCGTGGAGGTGGTCCTGCATGGCTTTGTAGGGAGAGTGGGTCATTTTAACGATGATGCCAAGCCAGGCAAGAGATGACCCACAAGTGTCTCTTGAACCGGCGGCATCACCGAATACCCTCGTGCCTCAGTACCCACGATAGTCAAATATATCGACGTCGAGGGCACGAAGACACAGGAAATATAAGGTTTCCTCCATGAATTTGAGAGCTCGTCATGGAGGTCATCAAAGAAAGGAAGGGACTAATGAGGTGTTCCCTTCCCTTGGCCACCAGACAGAAATCTGTCCTCCAACTTAGAGCGTTTGGGGGTCTCTTGTTCGCGTGGCCAGTCTAATTGAACCCTGGCAACCGCACGAGTAATCACCTCAGATAATTCCTCAGATTATTTATTATCATGCCCGGAATGCTCTGAGGTGGGTAACTCGAAGTCCGCATATTCAAGAGATTCACGGTCCCCCTCATGAACTGAAGAGGTGCCGGAGCATGCTTCAGGATCACGGGAAGGACCAGCTTGATCTGGGGAGAGAGAGCGAGCGATAGGGACGGACCCGTCTCTCGCTCCTAAGCCAGATCCATACGAGAGCCCCACGATGGAAGTGTGGGTGCTGACTCTTGGAATTAAGCAAGAACAGTTGCTTAAGAACAGTTCGCAATGCTCGCACGCGCCCCGCCCCAACACAAGAGCAGCATGCTCTTCCCCAAAACATACAAAATAAAACTGGTGCATGTCCCTCTCAGCCATAGAGCGTAAACAAGGGAACACACCGCTTGCTCTGTCTTTCAGTCATTTTTATTAATTTTTTTTTTAAATAAAGAGAAAGGTTTCTGCACACTGCCTGACAAAATCTAACTCCTAACAGAGGAAAGTAGAAAGTTTCTGACAGGCTCATGAAGCACAACTGAAGAACTTGATCTGAAGACAAAAGATCTGATGATGCACCTGTGACGCGTCTATTTATAGCTCTGCTACAGGTGCATCCAATGATGTCACCACCAGAGGCTATAAATTCTGGTCAGTTTCATTGACGTGTTGCACACATATTCACAGCTGGTCACACCTAAAGTTGCTCCCAAAGCGCTAAATCAGTGCAGCATCAAAGTGTAGCTTTTTGTCAGGGAACACTACATCGACACAACAATGTGTGAGTGACAGATAGGGAATGTCCTAGTTACTTTCTTAACCTTCGTTCCCTGATAGAGGGAACGAGACATTGTAGGACAGCATGTATTTACGTCACCAGCTTCTGGGCATTTTTCCACATTGTTCATGATTAAGATCACTCCAGTAACAGTGCTGCCTGATGTATGAGCTGGCATTACAGCAACAGCAGAGAATTAAAAATCTTGGGGGTGAGATCAAGAATTCAACAGCACTCGGGGTACAGACATGTGAGTGGACTTTGACACTATCTCTCCACAAAACACAGCATAGTCCATCACCAGACCAGCACGAGCATTTCTTGGCTGCGGTTGTGCTAGTCGCACTCCAAATATGCTGTTTGTGAGGCAGGGATGTTACAAGCTCTGATTCCATTGCTTATACAGTATGTGTGTCAGATAATGGACATGATAAGATTGTAATCACATGTCAGAACGGACCACAGTCCATTTCATAACCACCAGAGCATGTTTGTTGGCCGGCCATTGTTGTGCTTCAAACATAAAGCAGCGATGTATTCTAGGTTGTGGAGGCTGTTCTATTTAAATGGCGTCAATGACCGATCGTGTCTTCTTACCGTGTGTCTGATTATAAACAGGATAACAAGACAGCTTGATGGCAGAAGACAATGAGTCTTGTCAACTCTATTTTTTATCTACTTTACATTAAGTTTCTGGGATTTAACCCCATTGTTTAACCAGTGTTAAGTCATCATGGCAATTGAGCTTAAATTCTGGATAACATTACAAAGACAAGGTTAGTAAGTAATCACACCCGAGTCATGTTAAAAAGTATTGTTGCTATACTTTAAAAAAAAAATGTGTGTATATGTTTTGTGTATCAAACCAGTTTACTTTCATCGTCTGTGCCTTACTGCACACGATTTGTTTCTTTACAAAAAAGGATGAACTTGAATTAAACCCGAAACACTCCATGTAGGAATAAATCTATGAATCTATAATATCTTTGAATTATTGTAAAGCCTTAAAGCAGTGCTGATTTTGACGGTAATGTCTGTTCTGAGTGCTGTTCTCACTTCAGTCTCAAAAGTTGGAATAAAATACACAAAATTTTTTACAGATTTGCAAACTGTCTATCGCCTTAATTCTTCATACTTTTGTCCCATGATTTATGTACAGACCCACACTTTTTTGTTTTCATCTCCACTCATAGTGTGAGGTTGAACCATCTCTGTTGTGTGTGTGTTTTTGGAAAAAGCTCTTGACCCCCTTCTGTTTTCCCTCTTCCCACCCACAATACCTTCCCAAATATTTACATATTTTCCCGCCCATTTCGAGAATGGTTTCTCAGTCTGAGGTGTAACAAATTGGGGCTGAACATAGTGGATTTCATGACCGTTTAATTTGATTGACTCTCACAAAGAATAAAATAAAATAAAAAATACCTATTTTAGTCTATTTCAAGGCCATTGGGATTTTTTACAACATTTATTAATCTTCATAAATTTTAATTTCTACATAGAATAACGTCTCGGTTACGTATGTAACCTCCGTTCCCTGATGGAGGGAACGAGACGTCGTGTCGAAGAAGTGACACTAGGGGTCTCTCTTGAGCGCCGAAAGATACCTCTGATCTATGAAAAAAGGCCAATGAGAGTTGGCGAACAGTATTTGCATACTCCGCCTCCGGATACGGATATAAAGGCGAGAGAAATACGCTCGTTCATTCAGGATTTTTCTGAGGAGCCGGGAGTGTTCCGGGCACCTCAGTGGCTCGGCTCAGCGACGTGGGCGGGAAGACACGACGTCTCGTTCCCTCCATCAGGGAACGGAGGTTACATACGTAACCGAGACGTTCCCCGTCTGTCACTGACTTCGACGTCGTGTCGAAGAAGCGACACTAGGGGTCCACTTCAAAACTCGCCATGCGCTGAGCCGTGTACGTGTACTGCTGACACAGAAGCGGGCAGGTATTTCTACGTGCACAAGCGACCAACTGTGCTCAGGCTGCACGTACTCTTCCCCAATGCCCCGAAAAAGCGTCAGAATCCTTTTGGTTACCCTAGGGGGGAACAAGGTGACGCTCCCAACTAGGGAACGGGCCAAGCCTGGCTGGGCCTCTTTTCTCTCTATGTTTTCTCGGCATAGAGCAAGAGCAGCCAGGGCCCTTACCGCATCAAGGGAAGGGGGTCTTATTCCCGAATCCCTATTCTTTTAGGGGGAAAAGACCCTGCGGAGGCCACACTCACCCGAAAGGGGAGGTAAAGGTGGCGAAATACATCACATGGCCTCTTGGGTCACATGTGGGAAAAATGGCGCGGTGGTAGATCCCGCCTCGAGGAGGGGGGAGTTGCTACAACACGGCGACCGGAGGGCAGCCAAAGACTGCCTAAGGGAGACGCGGGTCAGCTCGTAAGGTGATGTACCGCGGAAGTACACACAGGAGGAGTCCCGTAGGAGGCCTGATCTGTGGAGCACCTATTCCAGTAGGGGTAGCCTGGGGTAACCGTAGTGGACTGGACCAGCAAGTCCCTCCGCTGAACTGCTGCGGGCCCGAAGGGCTAGGGAGGAATCAACCAGGGACCTAGGTTCTCTGGGAAAGAAGGCGCACTGTTTTACCTCGATTGAGGGAAACGGCGCTGGAAACAAGCGATTCACCCGGTCAGATCGTCGACGTGTACCGAGTTCTACGGGCTCGGACCTGAGAGAACACAGGACGAGACTGACTCAACCCTGAGATCGTAAGGGTGTTAGGTGCTGCCCAGCCCGCAGCTCTGCAAATGTCTGCTAGGGAGGTGCCCCTCGCCAGTGCCCATGAGGATGCCACGCTCCTAGTAGAGTGGGCTCGAACCCGCAAAAAAGGGGGGGGGGGGGGCACGGCCTGGGTGTGATAGGCCAACTGAATGGCATCCACCACCCAGTGAGACACCTCTGTTTGGAGACAGCGTTCCCTTTCTGCTGTCCTCCAAAGCAGACAAAGAGCTGCTCAGAGCGCCTGAAGCTCTGGGTGCGTTCCAGGTAGGCACGCAAGGCACGTACCGGACACGACAGTGAGAGGGCTGGGTCTGCCTCCTCCCGGGGCAGCTCTTGTAGGTTCACTACCTGATCTCCAGAGGGCGTGGTAGGAACCATGGGCACATAGCCCAGTCGAGGTCTTAGGATCACATGAGTATCTGCTGGACCGAGCTCCAGGCAAGTGTCGTTAGTAGGGAACACTTGCAGGTCCCCGACCCTCTTGATGGAAGTGAGCGCGATCAGCAGGGCCGTCTTTTTAGGAGAGGGCCCTGAGCCAACTGATTCTAGCGACTCGGGGGGGGGGGGGGGATCTCTGAAGACCGGCAAGGAACACCGAGAGATCCCAGGAGGGGAACAGGTTTGGCCGGGAGGGGTTTAACCTCCGAGCACCTCTTGGGAACCTGACGATTAAGTCGTGCTTACCCAGAGACTTGCTGTCTACTGGGTCGTGGTGAGCTGTGATAGTGGTAACATACACCTTCAAGGTGGATGGGGACAGCCTCCCCTCCAACCTCTCCTGTAGGAATTGGAGCACAGACCTAACTGCGCACCTCTGTGGGTCTTCTGCCCGGGAAGAACACCAATTCACGAACAGATGCCATTTCAGGGCATAGAGTTGCCTGGTAGAAGGGGCTCTGGCTTGGTTGAACGTGGCTACGACCGTGGGTGGTAGACCAGCTAGATCTTCCGCATCCCGTTCGGGGGCCAGACGTGGAGGTTCCAAAGGTCTGGGTGTGGATGCCAGAGCGTGCCCCGTCCCTGAGAAAGAAGATCCTTCCTCAGGGGAATTCGCCAGGGAGGGTCTGTCGCGAGGAGTACAAGGTCCAAGAACCATGCCCGGGTGGGCCAGTAAGGAGCCACGAGAGTGACTTGTTCCTCGTCCTCCCTGACCTTGCACAGCACCTGTGCAAGAAGGCTCACTGGGGGAATGCGTACTTGCGCAGCCCCACCGGCCAGCTGTGTGCCAGTGCATCTGCCCCGAGGGGAGCCTCTGAATGGGCGTACCAGAGCGGGCAGTGGGAGGTCTCCCGGGAGGCAGAGGGGTCTACCTGGGCCTTGCCGAACCGTTCCCAAATCAGCTGAACCGAGTGGGGGTGAAGCCTCCACTCTCCGCCAGGCAAGCGTTGTCATGACAGCGCATCCGCTATCACATTGAGGTTGCCAGGGATGTGAGTGGCACGCAGCGACTTGAGTCGGTGCTGACTCCAAAGGAGGAGACGACGGGCAAGTTGTGACATGTGACGGGAGCCGCAGAGGACGCCATATGCCCCAGGAGCCTCTGGAAAAGTTTTAAGGGGACCGCTGTGCCTGGCCTGAAGGCGGCGAGGCAGTTCAACACTGACTGGGCACGCTCGTTGGTGAGACGTGCCGACATTGAGACCGAGTCTAACTCCATCCCGAGAAAAGAGATGCTCTGAATTGGGGTGAGCTTGCTCTTTTCCCAGTTGACCTGAAGCCCCAGACGGCTGAGGTGCCTGAGCACCTGGTCTCTGTGGGCGCATAGTAACTCTCGCGAGTGGGCCAGAATGAGTATGCGGATGCCGGCTTCTCGGAGCGGAGCAAGAGCTGCCTCTGCGACTTTCGTGAAGACGCGAGGGGATGGAGACAGGCCGAAGGGGAGGACTTTGTACTGATACGCCTGGCCCCCGAATGCAAACCGCAGGTAGGGGAGGTGTCAGGGCAGGATGGAGACGTGGAAGTACGCGTCCTTCAGGTCTATCGCTGCGAACCAATCTAGATGCCGGACGCAGGTTAAGATGTGTTTCTGCGTGAGCATCTTGAACGGGAGTTTGTGCAACGTTCGGTTGAGAACTTGAAGGTCCAAGATTGGTCGTAAGCCGCCGCTTTTCTTGGGTACGATGAAGTAGGGGCTGTAGAAACCCTTCTTCATCTCGGTTGGAGGGACAGGCTCTATCGCGTCTTTGGCCAGAAGAGTCGCGATTTCCGCGTGCAGAGAGTGGGCGTGTTCGCTGTGTACTGCGTAAAAGCGGACACCCATGAAGGGGGGCGGGGGCCTGGCAAACTGAATTGCGTAACCGAGTCGGATGGTCCGGGCCAGCCAGCGAGACGGGTTGGGGAGTGAAAGCCACGCGTCCAACCTCTGCGCTAGGGGCACCAAGGGGACGGTTAATTTGGATGTACCTGGCGGGGCTAGGGCAGCATTGGGCGGCGACAGGGCGACCCGCAGCTGGGGTGCTGAGAAAGACTCAAAGTACTTACCTTGCTCCGCACACCCGGCAGGGGCTGGTTAGCGACTGAGGAGGAGGTCTCGGGTAGGCATCCTCTAGACTGGTCGGAACCGGCCGGCCGGGGGGGGGGGGCAGTCGTGGGGCTGGAGATGGGTGGTCCGTGTCCAGGAAGACAGGACTGCTGAGATCTGGTGGCAGAGTGCCGTGGGAACGGCATTTGCGGGCCAGGTGACCCAGAGACAAAAGGAAATAGCTCGATAAAAAACTAATTCGACAAAAAATTCTCCTCCCAGCCCACCACCGGGGACGGAGCGGTCTAACCACCTCCGGAGCAAACATCTTGGTCCCTGGGTTGAGCGTCTACGGACAGCCTGGGAGCCTTCCGGGTCCTTGAGGGGGTCCGTGAGATGGGGGCGTCCGCTTCCTGCGGAGTGCTCGAAGCTGAGGCTGAGAGCTGGGCCCAGGTTGAGGCGGAGCAGGGTGTTTCATAGCCGCAGGAGGACGCCCTCGGCGAGCAGACGGGGCATGGCCCATGGCGGCAGGCTTGCGGCGGGGCAGGATGTGCAGTGGCCTCCGTCTGCCTCACCGCTGAGGACTGCTGGGCAGAGTCGTCAACGGTGGCGCCGAATAGACGGAGCTGGGAGACGGGGGTGTGGGAGAAGGTGTGCCTTGTCTGCCTCCCGCATTTCGACCAGGTCCAGTCCACAGGTGCGTTTCTGGACCACAAGCGATGGCCATCGCCTGTTCGAGTGCGGCGCTTCTGACCTCCGTGGCCCGGGGGCGCGGTTGGTCATCCAGCGCAGTTCCTGCAGCACATCAAGAACAGGACTACCCAAGGTGCAAGTTTTGAAGCGCCTTGGCCTGGCGTTGGTTGCAGGAAGGGCCGTGGCGTGCAGAGTGGAAGCGGTCTGGGACCGTTCCACCGCGAGTGTAGTGAGAGCTGAGGAGCGAAGAAGCCTTGGCTTTGCTCAACTCGTCGTGCACGTCCGGGAAGAAAGGAACGGGGGGGCGTGGCTGTGAGTGGCGCACCTGCCCACGGGACCGATCAAGTAGCCCGGGAAAGCATAGCGGATCTCCGTGCGTCAGGCTCAGGCTGGGCGGCAGACCCGAAGGTGGCGGACCAGGCGAGTGATCAGCATCCGATGCTGCTGTAACGCTCTCCGATGCAGCGGTGATGTCATCCAATTCTGAAGCAAGCAAGTGTGCCGGCGAGGCGGGCGGTTCGAGGGGGTTTACCCGGCGAACAGAGCCCGTCATATTCCCTGAATCGCCTTCATCGCCTGTGGCGCCTGCGTCAATCCTGTAGGAAGGAGGCGAGGCGCGGGGGGCGGCTGAAGTGGCTTTCTCTCATTACAAAAGAAAGCCGTGCGACCGCAATGCTATAACGGCCATGTTCTCACACTGAGAAGATGAACCATTGGAGAGAATGCTCATCCCGGGCTCAGACGGAAGCAAACAAGCGTGCCGGGGAGGCGGGAGGTTTGAGGGGGTTTACCCGGCGAACAGAGCCCGTCATTGTCCCCAAATCGTGTTCATCGCCCGCGGCACCTGCGTCAATCCCGTAGGAAGGAGGCGAGGCGCGGGGGGCGGCTGAAACGGCTTTCTCTCATTACAAAAGAAAGCCACACGACCGCAATGTTGCCATGGCTATGTTCTCGCACTGAGAACATGAACCATTCATAAAACGCTGCCTGCGTGTGATCGCAGCCCAGGCATGCAAGACAGTGTTTTATGACCGAGAGAGATGGGGAGAAATCACCGCCTCCAGAAACTACACAGGGGCGGAAATTACATCTTTATAAAGACGCGTCCTGAAAAGGACGTTCAACGCCGCTGTGTAATTCTCTTTCAGAGAAATAAACTCTTTTATGGAGAGAATCACTCTTTCAACTCTTTTAACTCTGTGCTGTCGAAGCGCCTAGGGGCAAACTGCACGCCGGCAGTGAAGAGAAAAGCCGCTGGGATGGCTCCGAAGAAAATTACTGAATGAACGAGCGTATTTCTCTCGCCTTTATATCCGTATCCAGAGGCGGAGTATGCAAATACTGTTCGCCAACCCTCATTGGCCTTTTTTCATAGATCAGAGGTATCTTTCGGCGCTCAAGAGAGACCCCTAGTGTCGCTTCTTCGACACGACGTCGAAGTGAGCGACAGACGGGGAACAAATATTTTTGTTGTGTAAGTTATTTATTTAATGCATTATGAAGTACTATATTTGTAAATAAACATTAACATGATTATTAAATGCTGAAAAAAAATGCTGAAAAAAATTTTTCACCTCATGATCCCTAATTCATTAACTATTGTTCCTGAATAAAATCTACCAATAAAAGTGACTAGCATTTATAGGCATATGAGCTCTCGTGCAACCAGCAAATTAAGCATTTAAGAGTGTTAAGTTCCCTCTTTTTCAGCCATACAGTTGTCATTAAAGGTACAGTAGCTGCACATGTACAGCTTTCTCATGTCTGAAGGCTAATGGAATTAGCTTGGAGCATCTGGTCTATCTAAAAAATGGCAGATGGTGCAAAATGTGTTAAAATGGAAACGATCAATACAAATTAAAGCATTTTGACATTTTGTACAGCTGTTTTTTTTTTATTATTATTATTATTATTATTATTATTATTGTTATTATTATTTCCATTGCACCAGAATAAATCCATTCAGATTATTATGTCTGAACATTACTTATATCCTTAATTGGCAAATAATTTTAGAATATAAGACATAAATCAAAGCAATTTAGTTCATTAGCAATGAATTGAGATTTCAAAGACTGTATTGCTGTGAGGGACGTTAGGACAGTGAGTCTCTACACAAAAAGAAAGGTGTAGTCTTTAATGGATTACCTTATGTTTCTGTTGCTTGCTGAGTCTGCGGCAGTTCCCTATCTGTCACTCACTCGAAGTTGTGTCGATGTAGTGACACTAGGGGTCGCACTTGGGAGCCCGAGATACCTCTGATCTTTGATAAAAGGCCAATGAGAATTGGCGAGTAGTATTTGCATGCCCTTCCGCTGGACATACGGGTATAAAGGAGGTGATTTGCATACCGCTCATTCAGATTTTCTCTTTGGAGCCAATCGGTCGATGGTTCATGGATAGACTTCGAGTATATTCTGAAAGACGTATATTTTCCTTTCTAAAAGAGGATATTCTAAAAGAGCGGCACACATCAGTCTATTTAAAGACGCGTCTTTTTAAAGATGCATTTTAAAAAGCCAGACACTCGCGGCGACCCGGGATGCCCTTCCGATTATGTGTTATTCCTGGATGCGGTCGATATCTCTCACCTTCCGACAGCCACAATCGCTGTCTTTTGTGCCTGGGTGCTACCCACGGCGAGATATCTTTCGTAGATGCATTATGTCCTCAATGCGAGGGCATGACCATGGCAACATTGCAGTCGCAGCTTGCTTTTGTAAGAAAGCCCGCGAAGGTGATGAGCTCTCGAGTGAAGCGTCGGAGAGCGGGCTCATACAGTCTGATGCGAAAACCTCCACTGGGCATCCCCCCTCGGGTGTGGTCGCCCAGTCACAGGCAGACGCCGAAATGATGGACATGCTTTCCCGGGCCGCGAGTGTTGGGCTAGAGTAGAACCCTCCACTCTGCCCTGAACCCTCACGGCTTGATGATTGGTATCTGGGCTTGCGGCGCCGCTCAAAGCCATGCCTCGCACCAGTGCCTTTCTTCCCGGAGGTGCATGAGTTGCTGACAAGTGCTGACCATGCTTGCGGAAATCGCCACCCTTCTGCAGAAGCATGCGATAGAGCATGTCCCTCCAGCCTAAATGAAGACGGGGTTTTACAGCCCCTACTTCATTGTACCGAGAAAAGGCGGTGGGTTGCGGGCAATTTTGGACTTACAAGTACTGAACCGGGCTTTACACAGACTCCCGTTCAAGATGCTGGTGCTAAGGCGTATTCTAGCGAGCATCTGACATCAAGATTGCTTCATGGCGGTAGAACTGAAGGAAGCGTACTTCCACGTCTCTATTTTACCTCGACACAGACCCTTCCTGCGGTTTGCATTCAAGGGTCAGGCATACCAGTACAAAGTCCTTGCGTCTTCACAAAGTTCGCAGAGACTGTCCTTTTCCCATTAAGGGGAACGTGACCAGTGGCGCCTCTCTAGCAGACATTTGCAAAGCAGATGGGCTAAACCCAACACCATTGCGAGATTCTACAATCTTCGGGTTGAGCCGGTTTCATCCCGTGTCTTAGAATGAACAAACAGGTAAGTCTGGGTCACCCGGACACTTATAATACTTATGCTTAGCACCTTTCATCTCTCTTGAACTGAAGATGTGCGTTGTTGATTCCCAGTAGTGATCACAAATGTGTTCCCTTGTTGATTTCCTTTAGGCAACTCCTTGCAATGTATATTCCACTGAAAAACATTTCCCTGTTGGCAAACTGCGTCTTCCTTGGGCAGAAGCACCTCTGCCCCAGTCACCATGCTCGTAGAGCCTCCTCCCCCATTGGGTAGGACCTACCATGGGACTTTTCCACATGACATACTTATGAATAGACCAGGCAAGACCATGTGACTTATTTCCACTTAAAATACCCCCCCTCTCTGGGAGGGGTGTGTTCTCCGCGGTCTTGTATTTTACCCCTAGTGTCACTACATCAACATAACGTTGAGTGAGTGACAGATTGTGAACATCCTGGTTACATCCGTAACCTCTGTTCCCTGATAAAGGGAACGAGACATTGCGTCCCTCCTGCCACAACACTGAACAACCCGCTGAAATGGCCGGGAACTTATTCTCGGCTCCTCAGCACAAAACCTAAATGAGCGGTATGCACGTCCACCCACAGGGGCATGCAAATACCACTCACCAATTCTCATTGACCTTTTATCAAAGATCATAGGTGTCTCGGGCTCCCAAGAGCGACCCCTAGTGTCACTACATCGACACAACATCTCGTTCCCTCCATAAGGGAATGGAGGTTACGGAAGTAACCAGGACCTTGTTGTTGTATTTGACAATGTCCTGACTTATGTCATCCTCCTGGTCCATCAACATCTGAAAGCTCTTCTCCAGGTAAGTACTGCAAAGGAATGACAAAGTCAGAAAATTTTTACACTGGAATTGATCAACAGATATTTGATTACTTGTACAGTCCATAAATACATTAATTCCAGGGATAGCATATTGTGCAGCATATGCTAAAATATTTTAGCATATTTATAAATACTTTAAGTCTAAAAGGCACATTTGGGATGTCTTGGAGAATATAACACCAGTCCAAATTTCTAAGCGATCTTTTGAAATTCCCCAAATATTTAGAACATATGGGAATTTCATATGATCAAAGCATATGGCATCAACAGAGTAACCATAGACAGATGGTGATAACATGGATTTTTCATTAATAATTAATGATACATGAAGAACATTTGCATGTATCATGTGATATGCAAATTGAGACCCACTCTAAATGATGTAGAATGATAAGCATATTTAATTGTAGAACAGCAGCCCATAGAACTTGTTCTATGATAGGTGAAATGTCTTCAAAAGTAGTTTATCTGTTCTTTGTAAAAACCCATTAACAATTAATTAGCCTCACTAACATGTTCCATTAATCTTGTAGAAAAATGCAAGTTGATGTGGGGAAAAGAGATCCCAGGGGTGCGGACAAACCAGAAGCAGCTCTGTCACACATAAACATGTATACCCTTGTGCACATCCACGTATATCTTCAACGGAATGCACATGGAATTTATAGATTTATATTAACAAGTAATCTTGTATGGTCTGTGTGCAACAACAAAAATACATTTTGTCATTAATAATTCATTTAACAACCTGGCACCAAAATTAGATGCTAGAAATTAAGCTGAAACCAGCTAAAAGAGGCAACTTTTGAAACATGGCAGCTGGTTTGTAACTTGTCTAACCTTGTCATTACTTGGTCCAAGCTGGGTGAACAGCCATTTTGGATGGGCAACAAACAAGCAACCTTGCTCCAAATATCACCTTAATCTGGATATATCAGCAGGAAATGGCTTTTATCTGTTGTTGTTTTTTTAGGTGGTTTTCTGGTCTTAACTTGTTTAACTCATCTCCCAGGATGGCCAAGCAAGTCTTCAGCTCATTTGTCTGGTCAGTGAGTTGATTTCCAGGCCTTAACAGAATACAAAAATAAAAACACTTCAGACAAAAGCCAGATTCAGCTGCTTAACAAAATGTTGATTTACAGTTGATACAAGATATTGCATTTCAGCAGTGCGTGGGAAAGCATAAACACACCTTGCACTACTACTTTTCCAAAACATGGAGCAAGACCCAAAGGCCTGTAGATTCTGAAGGTACTCAATTTAAAAAAAAAAAAAAAACAAACAAAAAAAAAAAAAAACTGCATTAAAAAAAAAAAAAAAAAATATTCTCTGTATATTTGTAGAGAACATAAACTAAAGTTTAACTGGACTCTGAACAGCAAAAAAAATAAAAAATAAATAAAATCACCTACACTGAAATTTTTTATTTCTTTAAGTGCCCCTACAGGGCAAGTTATAGAGTTTGCTGGCTCTGCAGGTTTTGGCAACAAAGCAAGCTTGTGGAGAGTAAAAGAGAGAATAGAAAAAGGGTGGATGTGTGTGTGTGTGGCCCTGGAAGCATTTTTTATTGTTTCTGAAGGGCCTTTCTGTGGAGGCGCGCCAGTTCTGATGAATGATGGCACGCATCCCTGTATGACCTCCATCTTTTACCATGCACCTCATTATTCAGAGTCCAATGAGCTCTATGGATCTTCCTCTCTCCACACTATCTGGATCTCACATACACACTCACACGCTCTACTGTATACACCCACATACAAACCACACACACCCCTACTGTAAACACAGACAAACACCTACAGCACACACCCACATACAGATCCACACACACAAATGTATACACCCACATACCAATATTATGCATATTCACATATTGTAAAAACACTCAAAGTAGAAGGTATGGGAATCGCAAGGAATTTACAGATTCCGGTTCACATTCCTCTTAACATTTCCGGATCCTTAAAATGATTCTTTTAGTACTTTTGAGGAAGTAATATTTGGAACTGAAATGCAAAATAAATTTGATTCATTCATTAATAGTTATTAAAAAAAAAACACACTAATTACCACAAAACTCACAATGTACATTTAACCGCTGACTACCACACCTGGAGTCACGAGTTTGAATCCAGGGTGAGCTGAGAGACTCCAGCCAGGTCTCCTAAGCAACCAAATTGGCCTGGATGCTAGGGAGGGTAGAATCACATGGGGTAAGCTCCTCGTGGTCGATATAATGTGATTCGCTCTCAGTGGGGCACATGGTAAGTTGTGCATGGATGGCGTGGAGAATAGAGTGAAGCCTATATATATATATATATATATTGTATTAGCGTTAAGGAGTATTGCATCTGTAAATTTATCTATCCAAAAAATTTTATACTCAGGCATAAATTAAATTTTATTTTGTTTTTTGAATTCTTTAGAAAACAATATTGAAAGATTTACTTAATTTAAAAACTGACTCTTTTCCAATGCACACATTTGTAGTGTATCCCATGTATTATGATGCATACATGAATGTTTCTGGGCTAAGCCGGCCCTGCACACACACAGCTCAGAAATACAGACACACTTACACCCTCAATCTGCATCTCCTGGCTTTCATTAACATACATAATAATGTTTCACTATTTCTCACTCTGTCTGAAGAACAAACAAATCAGAATTCTGCAGATCTAAAACTGTCTTCATAAATAAACCACTAGTGACTCCGGTCTCCAATGAGTCAGTGAACATAATTAACATCCCCTGAAAAGACATTGGAAGTTGTTTATCTTTTCATTTCATTAGGCAGAAAAACACCTTCCATGACGGTAAGTGGAATCTTTTAAGAGAGTTGAGTGTCAGGCAGGGGAACCACAGTATCCCAGTCAAAGGAGCAGCAAGGGCAAGGTGACTCATTAAAATCACACATTTCTATTTTGGAGTGCTATTGACGGAAGGTCTAGGTCATCAGGACTCACGGTACACCAAGACAGCATAAGACAACACGCACAAGCCAAAACATACAAAGAACAAGTATGAAGCATTAGACAATTTTAACCACTCATCCAACATATGACAGTTAAATAGAACAGACAATGAGAACTACAGACAATGAGAACTACAGACAATGGTGGAGAACTTGAAAGAGAGGCTGAGCCTTAAGCCAGAAACATACTTTTCGCAAGCACGCGCAAACAAATATGAGTGCATGACCAATTATTTGCCAATGCGAGGTCTGGTTGAACATGCTTAACATGCGTTCTTGCATTAATGTGGCAGTAACAAACCTCAGTACTAAAGAGGGCGACAGAGTTATCTTCAAGAGTCTGTTATTAAACTGGATACGTTTTTTCAGGTAAGTTGTAATGACTATATTAAATTTAATTACTTGATCAAAAATATTCTCTTCAAACTGTTACTCCACCATGACAGTGGTTGGCTTGAAAGAGAAAACTCACCTTGGAAGAGAACAGTTCACACTAATGTCCACTATAGCGTAAAGAACTTGAAGAAAATGACACACACACACAAACATTTTCCAGCCAATGAGCCTTGCCTAAAATAATGAAATTAATTTATTTAATTTGTCCTTTCAAAAGTATTACCATTTTAACTATTATATGACATATATTGAATTCAAAATGGTGAATTACACAAAGAAGGTAAAGAGTTTGCAGCACTGAATGATGAAAGAGATGGTGTACTCTAAAAGACTGGCACAGATAAACAGAAAAACATTGTGGCTCACAGACACCACATTTTCTACTAGATCAACAATGCTGTTTTGTTATTGGAGTCAACCAGAGTGACGAATGGTTGGATTTATGTGGAGGAAATGATCAGAGGCGCCCGCTCTCGTTCCTGGCAAATCAAAAGAAGGCTTTGGGCCAAACAGATTCCAACGATGGGTCCAGATCATTGAGTAGAGTCAATGAAGTCCACTGGAACAGTCTGGTATGGTACATCATGGTGTTTAGTTGTTTGGGGAGCCACATTGAGGCCATGTGGAACTCATACACCATTACAATGACAGCCATGATGGATCTGGTGCAATCCTAATGGGGTTGGCTTTGCTTCTAGTTTAAGCAACAACTCCTACCTATGAGCCTATCCTGGGTATCCAAGCTTTGAGCAACAACAAAGAGGAAGAAACTTTGTGCACATGTCTGCAGGGGGGTAGCTATAGAGAGAGGAGATATATAGATTGTACACAAGTCTAAATCACTGTGGTTACAAAATTTTTTGCTGTGGATCTGGAATACCCCCTGCTACACCCTAAAACACAATATTTCAAGGGAGCCAGAGAACCATGTTGCCCAGAACATGAGAGAGAACAAAATAATAAAAGGAAATGAAAAGGGTTAGCACTGGACACTCCAGAGGTCTGAGCTCATTTTAAATCGGGGCTGCAGCCACCCCAGAATTACAGATTCCCACATAGCCACCCAAATCACCTCCCCATGCCAACATACTGTAAAACTCATAAGTCTTTTTTCATAAAGCTAAGAAAAGTGCAGTTCAATTTAACCCCTAAATGAGGCGAGCTGATTTGAAGTTAATGCAAGGATGTGATGAAGAAAGAGAGTAAGAGGAAAGACAGGGAGGTATTGTGTTAGTGAAACTGCAGTGGTTCAGTGTTTGCTTTGGTTTCTAGGGTAACACTAGACTGCAAAGAGATAACTTAAACAGATGTGGAGAAAGCGCAGGGAGGGAGGGGGCAAAAATTAAAAAAAAATCAGGAATAATGAAACAGAAAAGCCACAGATAAATCCGCCTTGTCTGAGTGCTTTTCTGGTATTTTGGTGTTTAAAGAAAAAGCAGATCACACCCAGAGGCAGACAGAGGAGAGATTAAAAGATGGTGATGAAGAATGAGAAATAAAATAGGAAATTATTTTTAGTGATTAAAAAAAATTAAATAATAATTATCACAAAAAAATACCAATGAAGGTATGTGGCATGCTACTTCAGCGATATTTATAGCATTTAAATACTATTTATATATATATATATATACAGAGAGCGAGAGAGAGAGAGAGAGAGAGAGAGAGAGATACTTTTTGTCCTCAATATCAATTGAGAGTCGAGATTGAATATTTATACTTTCAAAATGTATTTGTCACACCACTGGACCATTTAAAGGTGAAGGAAATCGCAAAAATAATGATTGTTTTAAAAGAGGTTTTCACAAAGACTTCCCCAACTATAGCATTTTAACATAGATGATATACTTAAACTAAACAGCTGAAAGCGAAAAGATGATAAAAATGTAATACTAAACATTACCAGTTACAGCTTCTAAGGCCCGTTTTAGAACTGGCATTAACATGTGTTTCATATCTGGATAGTATCTCGATATTCTTTAAATGGATTGCATTTACACCTTGCAGACAAATGTGTCTCCAGTGTGATTGAATAGATATCTGAAACACCCGCACATAATGGAAAGCACTACTTTAATATACATCAGAAACTGCAGTCACAAAAAGATTCTCTGTCATTGAGCGAATTTTAAAAACATTGATGGATAATTCAAATGCTTTTCATCGCTTTGACAGTTAAACAATAAAGTATTTCTCTCTACTTTAGAAAGGTTTCCACAATAAAGGATGCAAATAGCAATCTGAAAGCAGACTAGGAGAGAGGTGTGAGTCGGGATTTGAATAGATTCCAAGTGTATTCCAATGCAATAATTCATGGGGGATATTGTTCATTAACTCAGGTGATAGAATCACTAGACCGAGGTGTCTGTTGTGTTCTTCACATTGCGATGGCAGAGTAAATAGAAAAAGCCAGAACCTGGATCACAGCACTTAAATAACGGATGACTGTAGAGCAAACTCATTACATAATTAATCATTTGTGTAGTTGTGATCACCTCCGAATGTGGTTACAGTGATCTGACCACAATGTGTCTTGACGGGGCTCTACACGAGCTCCAAATTAAAAAATTTGGAGAAGTCAAAAATGTTGAAGCTTGACGCTGGCATTGATGCCCTTACGTGAATTGTGAATGCGGCTTCACGCATATCTCAAAACTCTCTAATAAATATGTGTTGTACGAATATTTAGAAAGATTCTCCATTGACTAAAAGCCTGTTCCTCTGGCAGCATTGTGGAGAGGCAGTGCAGTCTTGAACACTCCCGGCCCTGGATTATTCATTAATTGGAATGCTTGAGAGTTTAAATAATTATGATATAATGCCTTCTCATTGGAAAAGGCAATGGCATCTCATGAATAATTATGAGACACTGATGACGCGATGATGTACTATAATGTGTGAAAGCATCAGATCCTGTGATGTTGGAGACTCGATATTGATTTTAAACCCGGAAGACGAAAAAAGCACAAAAAAATCCCTAAATTAACCACTTTCGTCCTAAAATTAGATGATAACTTTGTCTACTATCACGTGCAACACATGCATATCTGTTAACATCTCATAAAATGTAGTTTAGTGTTTCATAAACTTTATGAGATATAATGTGCATTGCAATGCATTCGCAACCTATGGAGATTAGTTCAATTAGTCAAACTCACCGTTAGACTTTGGGAAACATTTAATGCTACTTTCTTATTTCTTATTGTTTCTTATTGTAACATATTGCTTTTATCTTTCCTAAGAATTTTTTTAATTGACTGACAGCACTAGTTATTTGTCAACAGCCAATGCATCTTTGTGTGTGTGTGCGTACGTGCGTGCGTGCGTATGTGTGTGTGTGTGTGTGTGTGTGTGTGTGTGTGTGTGTGCGTGCGTGCGTGCATGTGTGTATGCGTGCGTGCATGTGTGTATGCGTGCGTGCATGTGTATGTGTATGTGTACACCTCTAGATTCAGAGAGGGAGTTAATAATAAATATATTCTTTCAAGTCCTAAGCAGTGTGACGAAGGTTCCTCCTTTCATCTAGAATAACTAAATCTGGCAGACTGAATTAAAAGAGACAAGATAAAATTCCCTTTCTAGTCAGCCAAGACAGACCTTCAAACCCTTTTGGACCTTTGACAATTAAAAACGCAGCAGCAAAAAATAATGTTTCAATCCCAAACAGCATTATCTCAACCATAGCTTGGAAAATTATTAATAAATTAAAATGATAATTGGAAACGCAAACCTCCCCTTACTTCACCAACCATTTATTACAAGCTGCACATGGCACGTGAATTTAAATTAAGAAATGTGTGAAATGTTGATAGCATCTGATGTATTGTCTCATCTGCAAAATCACTGAGGGCCCACCGTGACAAACAGGGGAACTGAAGTAAATTTACCAGCACAGTTATCTATACAAAATGATTATTCATAGATTATTCATATTTCTCAATGCTTTATTTTGCTTTACAAGTACAGTGTTTAAAACAAAGTATTTAAAGTATTTACCCCCTTCCTGATTTCTTATGTTTTTGTATATATCTCACACTAAATTGTTTCAAAAATTAAAACAAAATCTAATATAAACAAAGGCAATCTGTGTAAAGACAAAATATAGTTTTTAAATGATAATGTTATTTATTGAAGCAAAAAAGTTATCCAATACCAACTGGTCCTATGTAAAAAAGTAGTTACCCTTAGTTACTAAATCTCCAAATCTATATAATAATGGGGTAATAATAATGGGGTATAGATGTATAAATCTATATACATAATGGGGTTCATCTGCATTAGACACACCCAGGCCTGGTTACTGCCAGCCCTGTTCAATCAAATCAACACCTAAACAGAAATTTTCAGCAACATGAAGGATAAAAGGTCTCACCCAGTAGCACACTGTGCCAAAGTTGAAGAGTGAAGAGTTGCGAGGCAAAAACCACTGCTAACCCAGAAGAACATTAAGGCTTGTCTGAATTTTGCCAAAACACACCTTGATGATCCTCAAACCTTTTGGGAGAATGTTCTGTGTACTGATGAGTTGAGAGTGGAACTGTTTGGAAGACAGGGGTCCCGTTACATCTGGCATAAATTAAACACAGATTTCCACAAAATGAACATCATACCTACGGTCAAGCATGGTGGTGGTAGTGTGATGACGTGGGGATGCTTTGCTGCTTCAGGGCCAGGGTGACTTGCAATCATTGAGGGAAACATTCATTCTGCTCTCTACTAGATAATTCTAAAGGAGAACATCCATGAGTTGAAGCTCAAGCGCATCTGGATTATGCAGCAAGACAATGATCCAAAGCATAGAAGTAAATCCACCTCTGAAAGGCTCAAAAGAAGCAAGTTTTGTAGTGGTCTAGTCCTGACTTGAACCCGATTGAGATGCCGTGGCAGTTAAGTTTAAGGGGGCAGTTATTTTTCACATGGGTGATATAGGTCTTGGATAACTTTTTTTGCTTCAATAAAAAATAATATTTATCTCTCTTTTAAGAGATAAAAGACAAGTGTTGCTTCTGGCAGAATCAAGAATAAATTCACTTTTAAACTGTAATATTTCAACAGCTGACTTCAAGAGGTAAAAGACCTGAGGATTGTCCAATCAACACCCTATACTGTTTCAGAGTTACAAAAGCATTTCTTCAGATTCCTCTACGGAAAGTCTAGTGTGAAAGCCATTAAAAGCAGATGTCCTGTAGGAACAAATCACAGGCAGCACTGACCTCTCCATTAGTCCTCATTACAGATGATAATTTACTATTCATTTGAGCAAGCATCATTAGATATACTGTATCTCACCACTAGTACAATTTTACTTGTGTCCTCGTTCTCATTTTTGAAATATTACACTTGTAATGTGTTGTGAACATGGTTATACCAGCTGGAAAGGTTGAGGAGCTCATGTTTTTCTGCAACATTGGACTTATCTTCAAGCTCCCACAGAAGAACGTTAATGAGATGGGAGTTTTTGATGATAATAGGCACCTTCTCGAAAAAGTTCTCATATGCCACGCAAGCTTTCTTCAGCCTGCATGGACACAAGACATTTTCCCATTCATCAACAAGTATCAGGTAGAAATTACCCAAACTGAAAATTTCAAATGAATTGAATGTATGACTTGAAATTCTGTCATCATTTATTCACCCTTGTGTACTTACTTAGTTCTGTAGAACACAAAAGGAGGAATTTTATAGGATGTCCCATTCACAGATTTCAGTTGATATTGGTTAATTTTAAAGATAAAAAACGGACACAAAATTGTATATAACATAAAATTCTAAGTCTTTTGAAGGCATATAAACAAGCTTGAAGACTTGGAATCTGACACATGAATCACTATCAATTGGCATTATATTGAAATCGGTGAACAGGCATTCTTCAAATTTCCCTATTGTATTCCACAGAAGATAGACTACTAGAGAGTCATACAGGTTTGTTACAATGTGACAGCATCAGAAATCTACAAGGGCTTGGGGCAAAATAAAAAAAAAGTAGTGACAAAAATGCAGCCAGATCTCAAATTGTCTATCTCACTCAGGAAATATATGTTAATGAGTTGATTAGTATAAGTACGTCTATATTTTTATTTTGGTCAGAAGAAATATGCCCTAATAGCGGTAATAATGTTCCTGAAAATAAAATCCAAGGAGCAAATATTGCCCTCTAACAGAAAGTACATTTCTGAAACTGCAACAGGAGGATGAGTACATGCCTAAATTTTAATTTTTGAGCTCCCTCGGTCTCTCACACAAAAACTCTTTCTTCCTATATTTCTTTTAGAGCCACCTTCATCTCCCTTCAGTCTCCCACTCATTGTCTCTTCCTCTAGCTCCCCCATTAAGATCTCTAAATCTGCTTGTGGTTAAGTGTCCTACAATGCGGGAGTGAGAGACACTACATGAGCAGTTCACTCTAATTAAATGATTGGGTAATTTCAAATTCTCCATCACTGATCGGTCCATTAGAAAAGCACTCAAGATTGATTATTCAACTTATTTCAAATTTTGTTTTGATGATTGTTTTTAGTTTTTTCTTTAAGATCACAGTTTTTAGGGAATAACTCAAGCAAAAAGGCAAGGAGGCTGAAGTAAATAAGGGGATGGTAGTCTGTTTGTCTGTGTGTTGTTTTGAGGCTTACCCATCTGCAGAGAAGTCCTTCTCTTTACAGATCTCCATGAGTTTGGGGGTCAGTCTGTATGCCTTGAAACTCAGAGAACCCTTAGCTGTGTTTAAGGGATCTACAGAGAACCAAAAAAATTAACTTTTATTACTTTTCTCATTTCATGTTCTAACCAGATAAGTTTCCAATGACAAGCAATTTGTCTGTCCATATTGCAAGAGAAACTGCCGTGTGATGTGACACAGTCACAGCAATTCAGAAGATATTTGATGACTAACATACAGCCTTGTGGAGTTGTATTTTGAACCAATGAGATCACACTTTGGGCAAGGCTACCCAGCGTGACACCACAAATATAGAAACCAAGCGATCATCAATATGTGCTTTTGCTCATGATGGCTGGTAAGAACAAAAAGTGACTTGCACAAATTATATTTTTGTACCACTTCACAATAAGGTTTTAATAGCATTAATAAATGCATTAGACTCATGAACTAAAAATAATTCATATTTTTAAAACATTTAAGTTAGCCAATTTCAATATGTAGTAAATAATGTTAACATCTATAAATTGAAATTAAATATTACTATTCAAAAATTTGTATCAACTAAGATTAACAAATTTTGTATGAGAATATTTCATTGTTCATTCATGTTAACTAATGTCATTGAAATTTGAAACGGCGGGCGAGTTGTGACATGTGAGGGGAGCGCAATCCGCCTTGGCGGTTGATATATACCACCGTCGCCGTGTTGTCTGTTTGAGTTTCAGTGGTACAGCGGTCTTCTGTCTGAACGCCTTCAGACAGGTCAGCACAGACTGGGCGCTCTTGCTCGTGAGGCGCGCCATCATAGAGACCAAGTCCAACTCCAAACTGAGAAAAGAGATGCTCTGAACTACGAGGAGCCCTAACCGGCTGAGGTGTGCGAGCACCAGGTCCCTGTGTGCACACAACACGTCCTGAGAGTGAGCTAGGATTAGCCAGTCGTCGAGGTAGTTCAGAATGCGGATGCCCACTTCCCTTAACGGGGCAAGAGCTGCCTCTGCGACCTTCGTGAAGACGCGAGGGGACAAGGACATGCCGAAAGGGAGGACTTTGTTCTTGTAAACCTGACCCTCTAATGAAAACCGCAGGAAGGGTCAGTGTTGAGGTAGAATCGAGACGTGGAAGTACGCTTTCTTCAGGTTTACCGCCATGAAGCAATCTTGATGCCGGACGCTCGCTAGAATGCGCATTAGCATCAAAATCTTGAACGAGAGTCTGTGAAAGGCCTGGTTCAGAATTCATAAGTCCAAGATTGGCCGCAAACCACCACCTTATTTGGTCCAATGAAGTAGGGGCTGTAAAACCCGCTCTTCATTTCGCCTGGAGGTACAGGCTCTATCGTGTGCTTCTGTAGAAGGGTGGCGATTTCCGCACGCAAGTTGGCACCATTCTCGCCCTTCACCATGGTGAAGTGTGAAGTGGACGCCGGAAAACCTGGGCGGGAACCTAGTGAACTGAATCACGTAGCCGAGTCAGGCGGTCCGGTTCAGGCATCACGACCGGTTGGAAAGCATGAGCCAAACTCCGAGTCCAAACTCCAGGCGAGGGGGGCCAGGGGAATCATTTCGTCTGACGTACCTGCTGGTGGGTTCTCGTGGCGGGGTGGGGTTTGAGCCCTCTGGCGGTGCTGAGTTGAGAGACACTCATCCGAATGCCTTTCTTATGAAAGCAAGCTGCGACCGCAACGTTGCCATGGTCATTGCCTCGCAATGTGGACATGACGCATCCACGACAGATGTCTCTGCGTGGGCGGTGCCCAGACTCAAATGACAGCGATTGTGACATCAGAAGGCGAGAGGTATCGACCGCAACCAGGAATAACACACAATCGGAAGAGCATCTTAGGTTTGAAAAAGACGCTCCGATGTGTGCCACTCTTTCAGAATATACTCTTTTGTGAGGGAAAATGGTATTTTAGAATATACTCTTTTAAGGATCCAGCAGAGGTGAGGGATGGAAATCGCTAGAACCATCGACCATTCGGCTCCGAAGAGAAAATCTACTGAGTGGTATGCATGTCCCCTTCCTTTATACCCGTATTTCCGGGGGAGTGGCATGCAAATAATACTCGCCAATTTCCATTGGCCTTTTATCAAAGATCAGATGCGTCTCGGGCTCTCAAGAGTGACCCCTAGTGTCACTACATCGACACAACTTGACACAAGTCGAGTGAGTAACAGATAGGGAAGGATGGTTCTCCCAAAAATTGTATTTGCGTTTATTCTCGTCATTCCAGATGTGTTTGAATTTTTTTCTGTGCAAAACACAAATTATGATTTTTAGAATAATTATTTAAGCTCTGTTGGTCCAAACAATGCAAGTGAATGGGTGCCGAAATTTTGATGCTGTTTAGAATGGTGAGGGGGGTCAATGTTTTGTTCCTCCTTAAGTCCACAATCTCTCAATCTCAATGTCTTGCTGCTGTTTTTCTATTGTTTTTGTATTGTTGTGCACTGGAAGCTCCTGTCACCAAGACAAATTCCTTGTATGTGTAAGCATACTTGGCAATAAAGCTGATTCTGACATACTGTTTTCGTCCATTTTTCTTGACAGCCACTGGTCACTATGAAGTATTGTTGTTAAATACAACAGGTTTGGAAGGGTGATCTATATCTTTCAGATATAAATTTCCTTTTGTACTCTTTTTAACCAATCCCCTTGTCCTGAGAACCAGAACAACATTTGTAACTGTATCCTTCAAGCCACAGTTTGTGCACCCATCAGCCCTCTCAATGCTTTCATTGTTCATGTGGATAGTGTGCTTGGTGCAGGGTGGGGTTCTGGCAGCTGCTAGGTGTCTGATATATTTTTAGTGAAGAGAGCCTGCCTTCCACCACAAGGAGGAGACTGACCAAACACTCTGATAGGGATACACATCTGGCATGAGGGGAAGTCTGAGTAAATTTACAGACAGCATGGACAAGAGTGAGAGAGAGAAATAGTTGAAAGAGGGTGTGAATGTAGGAGGGGTGTGAAGAACAGTTAAAGTTTTATGTTTATGTCTCTGTCCAATCTGTGCTGTAATCAAAGATCTTTTACAACACAGCCATCCATGTTAGGTGAGTGAGGGGAAGTGTGGAGCCTGTGTACAACAACCAACAAGACAATTAGTGAGGTCAACTAGATTATCTAGATTTTTTCTTGCATATTTGAAGTTTTTATGTAGCAGTGGTGCTGTGCATTAGCTTTTAGTGTCATCGCAAGATAGAGTAGAGCTGGTGTCGATACAGATTTTGTGATTTGATTTATTTCAGATTGATGTTCAGACTCAATTCTATGCAAATTTCAAGATGATTTGACTAGATTCTGACTTATTAGGTATATTTCAGTTACAATGTCCATTTTGCTTACATATGAAATAAATTTTCAGGCAATTTTCAAACTTGGTACATTAGGACAATATTAATTTTAAAAATTAACAACAGGGCACAAGCTATGCAAATTCAATTGCTATTTATTTAACAGATATAATAATCAACATAAACAAAACAGCAGTAAACTTTGAAGCAAAAGATCAATCTTGGGATTTAAGAATTGATATTGGTTCAAATTAAAATGGCGATTAACTGGAAAATCAGTCTGTGTTCTTGCATAAGGCACTGAAAACAGCGATATGCAGTGTAAGGCTCAGAGAAGTCTGTCTAGCGCATGTTTACATTAGAAAACAATTGAAACACAGCTTGGATGAACACAAAAACATGTTTAATGTGAACAGCCCCACAAGACCTCTCAAAAAGTCTCTTTAAACTGTCTTCAAATTCATCTCCTTAAAGCATGGCTGCCGCAGCCATAAAAAATCAAACAGACTTCTCTGGCCATTGTGAAACATCTTGCACTGGTGTTTTGAGCACCCCACCATGAGCATTGAGATGGTGTGTCAGTTTTAAAATATTTATAACAATCTGTTTTTAAATATTTATAACAATCTGTGATCATTAAGTACAATTGGTCGACTAGTTGTCCAGGCAACTAGTCAATAAAAATGTTTCAGTTTCTCCACCCACAGCAGAGTCAACCCACAGACATCTGGGATGGGACGCGTCTATGCTGGTGGATGGGGGGGGTGTCCAGGCCCTCTTGAAGGTACACATCAGCTCTCCGATAGCAGGCTAAATAAACAGAAGGGAGGAAACACTGTCTAGACGAGGCTGCTGCTGAGCCTGCTACACACACACACACACACACACCAGCCTCCTGTTTACACAAGGGGGGAACACTGTCCACAGTCAAGAAAGTGAGGGGTAGAGAGTGGAAGAGAAACAAATGGGGAGTATGAGAGAAAGAGAGAGAGAGAGAGAGAGAGAGAAGGGAAAGTGGTAGAGAAATGCAGTCTAGAAGTAAAGGAGTGTGTGTGTTAGGGGGTTAAAAACTTGCTCATCTATGTGTGTATTTGTGTGAGCAAGCTCGTATAAAAGAAATAATAGACAAAGATATAAAAAAAAAAACGAAAAAAAAAAAAAAACCTTGGTGAAAAAGTAAAGTAAAAAGCGATACCGGAGAGGACAACGAAATTATCTGGAAAACTCCATGGACGATGGTGAAGAGAAAACGAGATGAAGAACAAGGGTCTGCAACATTTTTGACATTTTTGACATTTTAAATTTTTCTTGTTAATCCCTGTGCCAAACCTCTTCCAAAAAGAAACTAATAATAAAATAAACTGTAGGTTGTCATCTGCTCAGCCGCACAGCGCGACCAACGCAAACAGACACATTTACTCACGCTAGCTTCCACTGCAGCACTGCTAAACCTGGTGTGCGTAATGCTTTGAGCAGCTCATAATGAGCAGTGGTCGCATCCACACTGCATGCTTCTGCTGACTAGTGCAGTTTAGTCACACATTAAGATTTGTCATTTAGGTGCAAGGGACTTGCCAATAACATGTAGATGGATTAAAATACATACTCCTCTCTCTCACTATCGTTCGCGTGTGAGTGACTGATTAATACAAATGACAATGGTGGATTAAACAATAATTTGCGGACCCCCTGCGATACTACCGTGGATCCCTTCTTGAAGACGAAGGTGTAGATATTGTCTTTTCTATATTTTTTATTAGCCCAAACAGAGGAAGGAGTATGGAAGGAAAAAGGGAAAGGGAAACCTACCATAAATGAGCACAACACCTCAATGGCATGCTGGTAACTAAACTGAGAGTCCAGAAGGGTCTGACTGACAAAAAGAGCTGTACAAAATTGACTGATACAATCCCACATGAAGATGATCAATGTTTGCATGGTGCAGACTCCTCATCATTCAGCGTTATTCTACCATTCTGATTCCTTGTTTTTCTCTTGTATTGAACTATAAGAGAAAAACAAGGAATCAGAATGGTAGAAAAAGGCTGATGCTGTGATTTCTAAATTGCAGAAAAGTGCATTTTGCTTGATGATTATGGTCTCTCTCAATAAGTGGTGCTCAGAGCAGCTCTACAGCTGAAGAATCGGTCAGTCACAGTAATCAAGAAGAAAATGCAAGGTGCCCAGAGGAAAAAACATTTTTATACGTTGTAAAATAATGTCCTTAACGTTTCAGTAATCGTCAGTTAGAGAGCAGTTAAAGGTAATTATTAAGGCCACCTGATCTTGAGTCTAGGGATCGATTTTCAACCAATTTGGGTGGCTTTTAGTGGTGAAGATCACTCCTTTTATTTGAAGTTGATAGTTTGGCCATTAAGTAATTGTTCTGAACTTGAAAATAATCACACAAAAACAAATAACATTAATTTCTAGAATATTAAAATAAATAAAGAATAAATAAGCAATAAAGAAATAAAATGTCATTATTGGACTTTTGGGCTTATTATTGTGCACAAAATCATAGATTTGATTTTAACCAGTGTCTGTCTAAACTTATTTTAAGATTTCAAAAAAATAATTAATTTGTGACATATTGCAAGGAACATAGTAACCATATGTAAGGATGAAACCATGAGTAAATAATGAAAGATTTGTTCTCATTATTATTATTCTTCTTCATGTAAAATTCATGTTCGCAATGGTTTTTTTTTTATGTAATCTTCGAGGGATTTTAGGATAAATTTGTTTAATAAGAACAACCAAAGAAAGAACCAGGTCATCTTATTTGAATAGACAAATTGTTAGCTATCACTGACCCACTGTGCCTGTGCTTCTGTTTTAGTAGACTATAACAAATAACATGTTACCATTAAAATATTATTTGAGAGACCTAGTCAACCTTGATGGGGGTTTTTAACATTTCAATGACGTGGTTCTTAATCCAGCCTGATCTCACAGTGAAATCAGAAAGTGTAGACCGACTTTTCTTTCATCAAAATCAGTATAGACTGACCGAAGATTTCGAGACACTGCCCCTAGTGTTGTAGGGCATATGGGCATATGCGAGCTCCATTTATGTCCAGGAGAGGTTACCAAAAGCTAGTAGTGAAGCAAGATGTTTTCAGCTTTACAGGACGTTACACAATGAAGAGAAAAGCATATATTTATAGATTATATCCCCCAACCCAAACTTTACCTTAACTGTTAGTGGAGTAAAAAAGTAATTTTAGAGGGAAAAGTAAAACCTCAAAATCACGCTCGTCATTGATTATTAAAACAGTTACTGTCTGGCTTTGAACTCTAGTCTCTCACACAGCTGATGCAACACGCTACCAATCTCGCCTGGTGGAAAGGTAAATACATTGAAACCACTGCAAACATGATAAGAATGCTGCATGTCACCACGTCAGCATACAGTTGCCGATCCTAGGGTACCGAAACTATCGGAAACATCATGCCGACATTACGTGTGATCATGTTGTCTTATTCATAGCTATTCACCAACTTTGGTTATTCAGTAACTTTAGTTTGCTAACAGTTAACATTGTTTGCTAGCTTGGTGAACTGATTTGAAACCTTCAATTTATGTCTGGACAGATTATAACTAGGTTGGTGTGGCTATTACTACTAGCTGAGGTGGCCAGCAAATTGTGCACCTGACAGAAGACTGTGATGGGATGTGTGAGAGAAAAGGGAGGATGAGGAGGGAGGGAGGAATGTTTAATAAAGGCAACAGGCTGTGACGACACTGTGGAGTAGCAGGGCAGGTTCGAAGTAGAGCCATGAAAAGATGGGGCTTGTTCAAAGCTGTGAAAATTAGATATGAGAAGTATGTAAATTGTAGTTACATTGTGTGAACATACAGTACTGTACAAAAATATTTGGTTATTTATATCTTTAGCTATAGTGTCAATAGGTAATATACATTTTAGACTCCCAAACATTCCTCCCACAGAGACCCCCACTGAACATCGGGTCAATCTGGGATTACATGAAGAGACAGAAGCAATTGAGACATCCTAAATATATAGAAGAACTGTGGCTAATTCTCCAAGAAGCTTGGAACATCCTATCTGCCAAAAAACAAGAAAAACTGTGTCCAGGTGTCCCTAGGAGAATTGGTGCTGTTTTGAAGGCAAAGATGGTCTCACCAAATATTGATTTAGCTTTTTTTATGTTTACTTGACTTTGGATGATGTTAATAGAAAAATTAAAACTAATTATGGTATTATTTTTGAAGAAATCCCTAAAGTGCCTAAAACTTTTGAACAGTACTGTATATGTGCACGTGTAAGGCCAGAAATACACTTCAAGTTAATAGGCAAACGCAGTAGGGATGGGCACGAGAAACAACAGCATGTAATAAGTGCATGAACACAGACATATTTACTCCACAGCTTTGCTGGATAATTTCCACTCTTGTGTGCCAAGCTACAAACTCAATGTCCTGAAATTACCCCCTCCGACAGTTCAAAGGCCCTTTACTTTTATCCCAATTGCAAAGGAAGATAGCAGGATTATTTTGAAAGGAAACGTCAATTTTATTAAAAGAACCGGAGACTCTTAGCTCTCATAAAATACATTAAATAAGAAGCGGTTTTCTCTCACGAGAAAACATCTGCGAGATATGCAGACTAGCAACAGGATGGAATTCTTCAAGGCATCAGTAACTCAAACACACACAAAAAAGAAATAAAAAAAGTAAACTAATCAAATGGTAAATCCTCTGTAAGTAACACTTCTAGTTTGATTCTAAGAGGAAATTTGTGTTTTAAGATTTGGAGGGGACAAAAACAGTGTCTCTTTTAGAGTGGATACAAAACGGACATCAAAAGCAGCGGGAAACGTGCACATTCCAGAACATGGTACAGTTTTTAACCACAAGCCAGATTTCTCAAGGACAAATGAGTTGCATGAGTATAAAAAAAAAAAAAAAACTGAAAAGAAGTAAAAAGGAAAAAGACAAAAAGCTCAAACCCAAAGCCCCTAAAACATTTGAAACAACAACACAAAAAACAAGATAATGAGAGTCTTGCTGATGGCATCCTGTAATTAAATGGATTTTCATAGGGAAAAAACACCACGGTAAAAAAAAATATAAAAACAAGGCCAAACCCACCAGATTTATTTGCATGGAAGAATTTTTTATTTTGCACGATCTGAGACCTTGCACTTATTTACTTCTGTGTACACTTCAAATGTTATGGTTTAGAAACATAAAAATTAAGGCCGAAAATGGCTAATTTGTACAAGAAGCCTTTGTGCCGTGATTTCAATATTCGAATATAAAAGAAGTACCAAAAAAAGAAATTTCAGCTAATCACAGTAAGAATAAACAGCACAACATCATCTTCCTGTCACCTCGAGGTCAAAGTAGCAAGGCAAAATATATTTATGGTGACATTTGTGTAAATGTAATTAGTAGTGCTTGCTAAAGCAAACATTAATATTATCATTGCAGATATTTGCAGTTACAGACTTTAACAAACCCCTAATCCTAAATATTAAACTATGACATGTTACTTGTCCAGTACATTTTGTGCTAAGGACGAATGATACCTCAAATCATGTTATTCAAATTATTATTCCAAGTAAATTAACTTTCAATTGCCGGACCATAAAATCCCATAGACTTATATTGAAGAAGGGATTGGAGACAAATCTAAGGACCAGAATATCATAGAGACATTAGGGTGGGCTCTTTTAACTTTGGCCAGTAAGCAACCACCTAGCAACCACCACTAGTGCACAGCAACCCAACCACAACTGTAGTCATCTAAAAATAATTCTAACACAATCCCAATCTAAATTTAGGCCTTATACATAAGTAATGCCTCAACACATGCGAATGAAGATAGTGATCAGACCCAGTTTGAATCAGCTTACAGCTCGCAGAGCAATGAGAGTTACTTATGTCCTGCCTGAGACGTTGGGACCCCTACTTATGGAAAGGGCTTGGATAGACACATATAGGTGACATAGAAGAGTTTTTCATTTTAGCTACTGATGAAAAGACAACTCCTTACATAAAGCGACTCCTTAAATAAAAATTTGTAGGTCATGATTTTTTTCTTCTAATTAAAACTGAAAATACTTAATGATAATTAGTGATAATTGTTTAATGATAGTCAAACAAATGAATAAGAATAATAATTAATGCCAAATAAATTATATTAAGTATTTAATAGTTATAATTTTTATTAAAATCATCTTTAATTATTAGACATATTTTTATTATCCAGTCATTATTTTTATTTAATTTTTTTAATTTATTTATTTATTTATTTTTAAGTATTCTCCTATACCATCTCAATATGCAGAAATTACACACTTCACCATAAAAGATTTATTAAATAATATGGTTTAAGATGTGGGAAATGAACCTGGCAATCATGGCACTAATGTCTCTTTTTCGCATTAACCTCACATTAACTTTTTGACTGTGGACAATTCAAACGCTGATGTTTATAAACAAAAACAAGGACACGCATAACAGCAAATTTACACAAGAAACTTTGGCTAATAAAAAGTTATAAAAAAGTAATAAAAAAGTTTTTGGCTAATGTAAAAGTTGTACCAAAATAGAAATTCCAAATCATAGACAGGTAAGATTAAATAGTAAAAAATCATTATCATAATTAGTGATACATTTTCAATGGTAATCAGCAAATGCAATAATAAAAATTAAATAAAAAAAACCAAACAACTGAAGCAAATATTTATTTTAAAATTATTTTTAATATTTTTTTATTTTATTTAATTCATTTATTATTAATTTTTAATGTTAAATAAATATATTCTCCTATCCCTGCTTAATATGCAACAATTACAAACTTCACCTTTAACAATTTGAATAAAATAATTATAAATATAACTTAGAATTGAATGAACAAAATGGATAAAAATGTGTAAAATGAACCTGGCCACAATGGCAATATACTGTCTCCTTTTAAATAGATGTGTTTTTTCTTATTGCATCCTGGATAAAATCCTGCATCGGGGCAGGATTACAGGTGACTAGTGCTATCTGCGGTCAAGACGATGTGTTTTCTTCACCGACTGAAACCTGGGTAGCGGCTCTTGATTCCACATCTAAGCACCTGTAGTGCTAATGAGAGGCCCTATCTCACTCTGTCTCTGTTAATGCACCTGCATGGTGTCCATCTCCTGGTCCTTTTTTTATTATACTTCTTCTTTCTGCTCTGAGACAAGTGTCACAGACTTGTTCAATGAATTAGGCCAGTGACAGCTTGTCAGGTCCCTGTGACTTGATACCTGAAAAAACAACCAAAGAAAGAAGATTTTGAAGATTTTCCTTCTTACCAAAAATCTCTGACTGCTGCACATTCAAGATCTCAGCACAATTAAAGGAATAGTTCACCCAAGAATGTATATTCAAACATCTTTTAACTTACCCTCATGTTGACAACAACAACAATAAATCAACAATGGTAGGGCTGCCAACTGAGCAGAGAAACTAAATTAAAATATTTATAAAATTAGAAAAATATTCAAATTTTAAAGTCAGCTGATTCTTAAACTGACATTGTTTCCTTAGTCCACAAGAGAGTGCAATAAAAACATAATCCATTCGGCACCATTCAGTTATATTATTGCTAAGAACATTCCTGGCGGTTAAAAAAAAGAGCATTACATACAATGAACATAAAATAAATAAATACAAAGTTTTAGTCTGTCCATATTTTCAGATATTAATTCAAAAGTAAAATGAGGTGTGTGTGTGTGTGGGGGGGGGGGGGGGGGGGTGCTTCATTAGGCAGTCCACATGGTGTTACACTTGCATTGATGCCACCGTATACTACCCAGACACAAGCTATAATAGCAGCGAAATACCACATTGTTTTTTATTCATTACAGTTGTATGTAGACTAGACTAGCAAGGTATGCGGCTGAACTCAGTGGTGAAGCGGCTCAGACTATGAGCACAGGCCAGGGGCTGTTCATGCAAATGGAACACAACAGAATGGAACCGAACACAATGATCTCAATAAACACATTTACATGTTGAAAATCTTTTCTGACAAAGCATTTAAAAAACTAATTGTTCAATCTGAGAAACACTTATAATAGAGCAAGACGCAACTACCTCCACCTACTGTAAGGGGCTGTTCACAAAAAACGCATTACTTTTGCAACCATCTGTTTTTTTTTTTTCTTTGTAAATGTGCACTAGATGAATATTTTTGTTTCCTTTTGTTTTTGTTTATTTTGAATCTCGTGCAGGAGTGCTGTTTTTAGATGCAGTGTCGAATTAAATTTAACTTTAAAAAGCATCTGGAGACACCTGCTTTCTGTTAAACTGTATGTGTTGCACTGTGTCTAGCCTTTTTACCACAAGAATGCAACTGATCTGAAGTCATCTCAGTTCTTGGCACACAACCAAAATTAGAATGCACAGTTTTAGCATTCGGATGTGCATTTAGCGTTCGGAAGTCGACAAATATTCAAATTTTTATTTGAAAGCCCTAAACCATGGTGTGTAATTTCTTTTATTCTCATGTTCAAACACTGATAATCTAATTTTTAATGGTGGCCACCATTAAAAACACCATAAAACTATTTCCTCAATTGGTGTGGACACCCTTGTGTTATTATGAGAGATAAAAGCTGTTCAATAATGAAAATCATTTAATACGTTTTTAGATTAGGCCCATATACTCCATGTTCCTGTGGCAATACATTACTGCAAGGATGTCAAAAGCCATTGCGTTAACTCTTGAGACTGAACAGGCAGGAGTTATTCTTTTGACATGATGCTATGTCTACGGTCTTCAGCTGATAAAACCTTAGTTCAGACTTCATCAGGAAAGGACTAGGCTAACATTGAAGATTAATATAGCTCAAGGACCTTGGTTTCTGCTTTTTCTTATTACCTGCCTCACAGCAATTTCACAGCATATGCCGAGCGTTGACTGTCAATCCAAAGATGTTCTTTCAAATATTGATCATTCGACCATCTTATACCACAGAAATAGTAGATAAACTCAGCAAAAAAGAAACGTCCCTTTTTCAGGACACTGTATTTGAAAGATAATTTTGTAAAACTCCAAATAACTTTATAGGTCTTTATTGTAAAGGGTTTAAACAATGTTTTCTGTGCTTGTTCAATGAACCACAAACAATTCATGAACATGCACCTGTGGAATGGTCGTTAAGACACTAACAGCTTACAGACAGTAGGCAATAAATGCCACAGTTATAAAAACTTAGGACATTAAAGAGACCTTTCTACTGACTCTGAAAAACACCAAAAGAAAGATGCCCAGGGTCCCTGCTCATCTGTGTGATCATGCCTTAGGCATGCTGCATGGAGGCATGAGGACTGCAGATGTGGCCAGGGCAATAGATTGCAATGTCCGTACTGTGAGATGTCCATACTGTGAGACACCTAAGGCAGCACTACAAGGAGACAGGATGGACAGCTGATCATTGCAGTGGCAGACCACATGTAACAACACCTGCACAGGAATAGGGCATCAGAATATCATACCTGCTGGACAAGTACAGGATAGCAACAACAACAGCCCGAGTTACACCAGGAACGCACAATCCCTCCATCAGTGCTCAGACTGTCTGCAATAGGCTGAGAGAGGCTGGACAGAGGGTTTGTAGGCCTATTGTAAGGCAGGTCCTTACCAGACATCGCAGGCAATAATGTCTCCTATAGGTATAAACCCATCTTTGCTGGACCAGATAGGACTTCACTGACAAGTCATGGTTTTGTCTCACCAGGGGGGATGGTCAGACTCACATTTATCGTCGAAGGAATGAGCGTTACACCGAGGCCTGTACTCTGGAGCAGGATCGATTTGGAGGTGGAGGGTCTATCATGGTTTGGGGCGGTATGTAGCAGCATCATCGAACTGAGCTTGTTGTCATTGCAGGCAATCTCAATGCTGTGCATTACAGGAACACATCCTCTATCCTCATGTGGCACCGTTCCTGCAGGAAGACCCTCCAGCATGACAATGCCACCAGCCATACTGCTCATTCTGTACGTGATTTCCTGCAAGACAAGAATGTCAGTGTTCTGCCATGGCCAGTGAAGAGTCCGGATCTCAATGAGCACATCTGGGACCTGTTGGATCGGAGGGTGAGTGCTAGGGCCATTCCCCCCAGTGCTTTGGTGGAAGAGTGGGGTAACATCTCACAGCAAGAACTGGCAAATCTGGTGCAGTTCATGATGAGGAGATCCACTGAAGTACCTAATGCAGCTGGTGACCACACCAGAGATTGACTGTTACTTTTGACTCCCCCTTTGCTCAGGGACACATTATTCCATTTCTGTTAGTCACATATTTGTGAAACTTGTTCGGTTTATGTCGTAGTTGTTGAATCTTAATATGTTCATACAAATATTTACACATGTTAAGTTTGCTGAAAATAAAAGCAGTTGAATAGAGAGAGAGGACGTTTCTTTTTTGTTTATGTCAAAGGTTAAGTCGTACTTGTATGATGCACCCCTCCATACAGCGATGTAGAAGATTAAAGGTGAAGTGTGTAAAATGTTGATGCATGTAAAGTGTGTAATATTGCGATGAAGAAATCATTCTACATATCCTAGTTTAATATGCAAAAACATCTAAATTAAACCAATTGAAAGGTTGATTTCCTGGAAAATGTGAACACTTTTACTGTGGTGGTCAGAAAATACACACTTCACCTTTGAAGACACTATTCATGCTTTACACAAGCACACAGTCATTGCCAAGAAGAAGCATGCGTGAACACTGCTTAGCTAAAGAGCTATGGCACCATCTAGTGTAAGCAATTGTTTTTTCTTTTTTTTCTTTTCTTTTGGGGGGGGGGGGGGGGGGGGGGCGGTACTTATCACATCTAAATGCCTATTTTAAAATCGGTATGATTTGAAGGCAATCATAAACACAAATATAAATACAGAAACAAACAAGGAATCAGGCTAGCATACATGTTAAAAGGATAGTTCACTCTTTAATTAAAATTCTGCAATGAAAGTGAATGGTGACTGATGCTGTCATTCAGCCCAACATCTCCCTTTTGTGTTCCACTGAAGAAAGAGAGTCTTGTAGGTTTGGAAAACATAAGGGTGAGCAAATGATTGCAGTTTTAAATTTAGGGAGAACTGTCCCTTTAAGGCAAACATTAACCATTCGTGTAAGGTCTTAATCTTGACACAGACAATATGAGCCCCTCAACAAAAGACACACAGTGTCAATATGTCCCCAACGCTTAGAAGTATCATGTCCTAAGGACTTTCTGTCTGCTAGCCAGGCTGAACTAAGCTGTTGTAACCCCTTCAACTAACCAGCCGCCTCAGTGATTGCTATGGCCCTGTGGGTGAGAGGTGTGTTTCTTTTCTCTCTCTCTCACCCTTACTTCATGGTACCTGCCTCTTAATCACAGTAAAATCGTCTAAACCACATCACAAGATTCTGACAATCTGTCAATCATATTTCCGGTGAGCAACAGGCGTTTCTCCTACCCTGAGGAGCTGGAGACAAAAAGAGAGCTAAAGCAGATCTACACCTCCCTGGTGGTATCTGTCAGCTCGGATAGAAGAGGTACGTGCATGCTTTTGCATTCAAACTCCCCCCCCCCCCCCCCCCCCCCCCCCCCCGTGTCTCCGGCTCTGGGTGTAGCTCACGCCACTGCTGCAGTTCGATCTTGTCATATTCATTTTATTGATTCAATATCGTACCCTTAATAAATCAGAAGGTGTGTGTCCACTCTGTGTTGGTAAGAAGGCAGAAGCATCTACTGACATAAAATAATAGGACTGTTAAAGTTGTTATGTGGTGCTAAGCAGCTATGTCACAATGTTCAAGGTCACTATATATCAAACATGCCTGCATCACATGTCAATGCATTCAAGGACATGGATATACAGCAACAAAGAGAAAAAACACATATTTTCACATTTTCAGCCATTTGACATTCGATTTATCACAAATATTTATGTATTAGCTCTGGAATGGTAGGGTGATTTGTTTGTTTTTTTCAATCAGAGGAACCATCATTTCAACCAAACAGTCATTGTTGCCAATTAGATTGTTTAATGTATAAGGAACAAATATAAAAAAATATATATATTTTTCTTTTAAATAAATTTATTTATTTTTTTAAATCAAGGCATGGTTTTCATTAAATTAATGAGTGAATTATTTGTCCTTTTTATTTTAATAATTAAAATTTTAATTCCATATATAACAATACACACCAGTAAAAGTAAAAGCAATATGTACTGTACCTCCAGGGCTGGACTGGTAATCTGGCATCCTGGGCATTTTCCCGGTGGGCCAACGCTCTTTGGGGCCAACCAGGCCGCAATAAGCTAAAATGAGCCGAAACTGAGCTGAAAGTCAATCATTTTATCATGTCCAAATCTAAATGAACCAAGTAATTTCACTGTGTTGTGTGCATTAATTGTAAATGGGACCTTTATATGGAACTGGAAAAGTTAAGAGGAATCAGAAGCAGAATAATTACATTTTGTATGATCTCATTTTTAAGGAAAATTAATGGATGTAGAAATCCATCCATCCATCCATCCATCGTCAACCGCTTATCCTGTGTACAGGGTCGCGGGGGGCTGGAGCCTATCCCAGCTAACATTGGGCGAAAGGCGGGGTACACCCTGGACAGGTCACCAGTTCATCGCAGGGCCACACATAGACAGACACACACTCACACTCACATCCACACCTAGGGCAATTTTTTGGAGACACCAATTAACCTAGCCTGCATGTCTTTGGATGGTGGGAGGAAGCCGGAGCACCCGGAGAGAACCCACGCAGACACAGGGAGAACATGCAAACTCCACACAGAAAGGCCGGGGCAACCGGGGTTTGAACCCACAACCTTCTTGCTGTGAGGCGACAGTGCTAACCACTGCACCACCGTGCCGCCCTGGATGTAGAAATAAAAAAGCTAATTAACACAATATTTGAAATGTTGCTTAATTGTACATATCCAGTAAAATCATTGCAAATATAGCATAGTTTTCAATATATTGCCCAGCTCAACTACATATTATATATTACTGGCAAAAAGTGGGTAGATTAGGTTTTTCCTATAAGAGATTAATGAAAACTGGTCCATATGAGGACAAAATAAGTAAGAAATTGCGAAAGCCACTATGTAAGGGGACCACAAAAGAGCAAGAATGAGGAAAAAAATGAGTGAAAAAAGCATTGGAAATCACAAAGACAGCACAACTAAAATGGGAAGACAAGAGATCCGGACGATAAGGGAGACATATGAAGGATGTCTGATTCCCTGATGTTAAAGAGATAACCTGGAGCTGATGTCTTGCCGAGCATGACCAAAGCGAGCCTCAGCAAAAAGCTCATATCCGTCACTTAGTAGCTGCTTTCAGTCAGACACTGAGAAAGATTTTCCTAATTTTTGGAACAAGGGGTCCCACAAAAATAAAACGGTGAATCACACACCATGCAGTGTTCCAATGCAAGAAAGAGGCCTGTGGTGAGGAATACAGGGAGGGGCCCCTGTGGCGATAAGTCTGTTTTTTGAGAACGTTGTGCCCTTCCGTCAGCCCATTTAAGTTGAGCAGAGCCAATATGACAAGACCCACAAAGTCAGCAAGGAGCCCTGGAGAGCACAAAATAGGGTTGGGAAGAAAGAAGTGTGCCCCAGAAAAAGGGTAAGTTATAGTCAGGAATAACTAGAAAGTTTACAGTATCAGCAGACTTCTCATAATATGCAATAAGCAATTAAATTATTTTAGAAATAAATTGTTAGAAAGCTTGGATGGTACAAAAAACTCTAGGATTATAAAGCACTAGTTGTGGGTAGGATTATGTAGGGTTAACAAAAGATGAACTCTGTACCCTGGAAGCATTTTCCATAATCTAATAAATTTATCCCCCACAAAAGGGTAAAAAATAACTTTTGTGAGTGCTTTCTGATCTAGAGGAAGTACTAGATTTAGAATAAACTTGAACTTGTTGTTTGGGTCTCAAAGGGTCTATACTTGCTCAAAGCCTTAGGGGGTGTGGTACTGTTGGGGCTGGGTCTAAGGAGGTATGGTTTTAGAGGGTCTTGTATTGACCCCAACCTGAGAAGTATCAATGAATTAACTTTACACTTACATAGCACTTTTCTGACATGAAGCACTTTACATAGGAAACAGGGGACTCTCCTCAACCACCACCAGTCTGCTGCATCCACCGCTCAATAAACACAAGTTATTGGTAGAGAGGAGAGAGTAGAGTGATAGATCCGATTACTAGATGGGGATTCTAAAGAGCATAATTAATTAGGGCCAATGTGGAAATTAGGCCAGGACTTCAGGGTTACACCCTTACTTTTTACAAACAAACAAAAAAGCCCTTGGATCTCTAATGACCACACAGACTCATGACCTCGGTTTAACATCATTAATCCAAAGGAAAGTGCCTTTTTACAATACAGTGTCTCCATCACTATACTAAGGGCATTGGAACCCACACAGACTGAGCACCCCCTGCTGGCCTCACTAAGACCTATAATATCCTTTTCCACAGGAGGTCTCCCATCTATACTGACCAGGCCCATCCCTGCTTAACATTTGGAAAGTACCAAAATAATTCTTCCTGCTGTCAAGTTCCAGTTAACCATCAGAACAAAACCATCTTGTAAATCAATAAAACAGCTTTACTGCAAAAGGGTCACATTTTCTTCAAACTTTCTCATTGACATGTAATAAAGACTAAAGGCTCAGTGTATTATGTTTTTTTCATGTGCTGTTACACCTTGCGCAGTTGAGCACTAGCCTTTCACAGTATACTCATTTGGCGATAATGAAATGTGCATCTCGTGAACAGCGGCACACAGAAAACCTAAGTATATTTTGGCTTTAAACCACAATGCAAGTTATTACACATCAAGGCAAATTTTCTGCATAACGCTAATTAAATGCTAAGCAACTTCTAAAACAAAACAAAAATTATAAGATAGGAGATATTACAAAAAAATCAATTAGTATTTCTTCTGTAACGATGCAGATGAGGAATGAGGATCTAAACGCAGCTTTTAATGAAACAAAAGATTAACAAGTTAACTCAGAATAAAAGAAAACAACACAGCGGAAACAACACAGGGGACCAGGCACAGAAAATCACATGTGAAGACTGACAAAGAAACCAGAAAAAACAAGGGCTTAAATACACAAGAGCAAACAAGGGAACGAGGAACACCTGGGGGAAACGATCAGGAAAACCAATCATGAAAAAAAAACTACAAAGGACTACAAATCAGGAAACAGGAATGGGGAACTAAACAAGAATTTTAAAATAAAAGTAACAGGGAATGTGTGACATCTGCACTCATGTCTTCGGAAGCTTTTTACTAGAGTTGCTTCACACTCTACACTGTCGTCACAGAAACACAGACCCACACAGTCCTTTAAATCCCCATTTCACATAAATGAACCTATGACTTCTTGAGTTTCAATGATGAAATACTCATGCATTATTAAAAAAACTGTTAATTACTTGAAATTGTAGGTCCTTGAGCCATTTTATTCCTTCAACCTTTTTGCTTTTGTTATATTGGGTATTAACTGCTCATTATCACGTTATTAGCAAGTTAATAGCTGCCAACAAAGTGTTAGCATTAATAAATCTCTTCAGGACAAGATGTCATGACATCCATAAATGGTGCTCGGCTGTAAAGCTAATTAGCTTCTCTGACACTGTGAGTTCAGTTTCACCAGCCAATCCATGAAAGACAGTAACACAGCACACACTGTAACAGTGTATCCCAGATAGATTTATATAAAAGTGGATAAAATAATTGAAATTATGAGTTTACCTTAATCACAATAAGAAATGCAGCTGCATATACATATCACATTGGTTTGCTTGCTAATACAATTTGAATGGGGAAAGACCAAAAACATCTTAGCTGAACTTGGTTTCAATAACATATATCAAATCACATATAAAATCAGACATAAAAAGTCATCACAAATTTGATTCAAATCAGGCTACAAAACACATTTTCAGTTTAGTCCAGCTAATGCACATAATATTTCCTAGAGCAAAAAGAGCATTTTTTATTTATTTTTTTTACAGTAACACGATTGGCACTTTTAAGGAAAGGACAGGACTCCCTTGCCTAGAGCTGCAATAGCGAACCTTACACTTTCTTCAATTCATTTTTCAACAACTGGTCCATCTCCTCTGAGTGTCTCCAGTTTTTGAAGGAACATGTGGCAACTATGTTCCAAAAATGTCCAAATAGTTGCAGCCCTCTACACTGAGAATAAATCACTTCCATATGTGACAAATCTTTGCACTACTAGACACTGGCTAGTAAATGTTCAGATTTTGCTCGCTAGTGATTGTGTTGTATAGTGTTGAATAACAACTTTTCCACTGAGATCCTTTCACTGCAGGTTGTTTCTCATGAGCGTGCAATCTAAGGACATTTACATTATTTGGCTGCAGTGGGTCCTGAGATATTGACGTTAACGGTGTCACCATTAGTTAAGCTGTGATATGCAATGGTTACATTTACATTGTAATTAACAATGTCAAATCTGATTTTGGTTACATTTTCCAGTGGACAATTTTCATTACATTCTCCGTTTTAACCCCGACTGGGCTATGTGCCCAAGGTTCCCACGATCACAAAATGTGTTCCCTGGATGACTTCCTCCTAGCCCTGTGGCAGACGAGTTTGCGGAGAAACTCGCTGCCGTCTCAGTACACGAGCTAACTAAGCCCTGTACTGGGGTAGGTGCTCCGCATGTGCTGGTTCCCATGCGACGTATATCTTCTGCTAAATCGTTTCCCTTTTGGTAAACTGCGTCTTCCTTGGGTAGAGGCCCCTCTGCCCCAGTCACCATGTTTGTAGAAACTCCTCCTCCTCCATGGGGTAGGACCTACCATGGGACTTCTCCACGTGACATACTTCTGACGAAAAAGACTCGGCAAGACCATGTGATGTATTTCCACTCAAAATACCCTCCTCTCTCTCTGGGCGGGGTGTGGTCTCCACTGTGTCTTCTCCTTGGGTTAGTGACCCCCCCCGTTTCATCACACTGGACTCATAGTACAAACATTCAGTCAGTTCATTCAGTTCAGTGAACATGATGGTGCATATTGTAGCAAAGAGTATTGCAAATATACAGATAGATCTGTCAACAAATAGGGATGTTAATGATTAATCGAAAATTGTTTGTCACTAATAATTTATAATAACCGATAATAATTTATCGTAAGCTTATCGATCGTCGATCAATTAATTTCAGGACAAATGTGCAGTAATCATGACAGCAGATGTTGATAAGGCTGTCTATACAGTCACCCGCCACTGGCGCGCTGCCTGGCACATCTTGTCAAAATCACAGAAGAAGCCACAGCCACACAGATGCAAGATTAAGCGGCTCAATGTAAACAATGTTGGAGCGTTTCTTTATAAATGAACATTAATGACAACAAGCACTGCTGACAACAAGTACATGACAACAAGCACTGCTGATCTCCGCGTTTTATCCTAACATGCAATTATGTCATTGATCACCGGAAAAGCACAAAGGTACATTCAGCTGACATCACACTTTCACCAGAGAAGCGGTAGCCTATATTATGTACTGTGTTACCAAATTTTGCTATTATTTGACTTAATTTCTAATAAAAAATAAGTCAAAATATCCCACAATCGACAACGTGACGTTTTAATTAACTCAAGTATTCAAATTGTATTTCTTAAGTATATTAAGATAGAAGATACAACTAACAGTATTTCACTAACAGTAATTAAACAATTCCCAAATTCAAACTAAACATAGCCTAAATGTATTTAAATACAGTGAACTAAGAATGTTTTATGACTATACTTGCATTTCTTAAGTGTATTAATTTATATTTAATAGGGATGTCCCAAGTCCGATACTGGGCTCACGTACTCATACTCGTAAAAATGCTCTGATACCAAAAACTGATACTATCTGACATATGAATGTCATTGTGTAAGCTTATAGTGCACAAATTAAATCCACAGTATGTCCTAGAGTTATTATTAAACTTATGAAATTTAATTAAATAAATATATAATCTGCATGTGATCATACAGTTAGTTTGTTGCATTTAGCAGTTAAAATTCACTCTATGTCGCTAGCGATCTGCACTTTCTCAGCTTTGAATCGTGAGATCATGAAGCGGCGTTGCTAAGGAAATCATCAAAATAAGAGTGTGCAGCACTTTATTTGCCAGTTGTATTTTTGTTGTATTATCTGTAAAAAAATTAATTAAAAAAACACTTTTGTTGTATGCAATTGTATGTTGAACATTACTGATAAATGTAGTTCCCCGTCTGTCGCTCACTTCGACGTCGTGTCGAAGAAGCGACACTAGGGGTCTCTCTTGAGCGCCGAATGATCTATGAAAAAAGGCCAATGAGAGTTGGCGAACAGTATTTGCATACTCCGCCTCCGGATACGGATATAAAGGCGAGAGAAATACGCTCGTTCATTCAGTAATTTTCTTCGGAGCCGAAGGTCGTGTTTATGCTGACTGCTGCGTATTACACTGCTGATCCTGCTTCTGATCCTCTGACGCTCTGCTGCTGTTGGATTTACGGCGCACTACAGCGGCTGTTTTTCTCTTCTCTGCCGGCGTGCAGTTTGCCCTTGGGCGCTTCGACAGTGCAGAGTTTGAAAGAGTTTCTCAATATAAAGAGTTATATTTCTCATAAAGAGTTTATTTCTCTAAAAGAGCAATACATAGCGGTGTTGAACGCCCTTTTCAGGGCGCGTCTTTTTAAAGATGCCATTCAACCCCTGTGTAGTTCCTGGATGCGGTAGAGTGCTCTCCGCTTCTGACGGCCACAGGCGCTGTCTCGTGTGTCTGGGCGCCGATCACACCGAGGCTGCGTTTGTGGATGGCTCATGTTCTCACTGCGAGAACATGACCATGGTAACGTTGCGGTCGCGGCTTGCTTTCAATAGAAAGCACGCCACTCCAGCCGCCCCCCGTATCGCTCCTTCTTCCCACGGGATTGAGGACGATGCGGTTGGCGCTGGAGGCGATTTGGGGAGGGCAGCGGGTGCGCTTCCGCCGGGCACGTCCCCTCGGACCACCCGCCCCCCGGCACGCTCGTTTACCTCCGTCCAGTCTCGAGGTAACGGCGACTCGCCTCCGGGCCGGTCTGCCTATCCTCTTGAGCCTGAAGCCGATGAGCTCGCCGCTCCATCGGAGAGCGCGGCGTCTGACGCTGACTCCTCCCCTGGACTGCCGCCTTCGGGCCAGCAGGCCCAGGTTGAGGCGGATGCGCAGATGTCCGACATGCTTGCCCGGGCCGCCGTCGGGGTGGGGTTGGACTGGAAACCTCCACCCTCCCCACACCCGTCACGGTTGGATGACTGGTTCCTGGGGTCTGGGCGCCGCTCACAGCCACGCCCCCCCCCCGGTCCCGTTTTTCCCGGAAGTGCATGAAAAGCTGACGTCGTCATGGAGAGCCCCGCTCTCCGTCCGTCAAAAGCCCTGCTCGTCCGCTCTCGCTACCCTCGACGGCGGAGAGGCCCACGGGTACATGGCGATTCCCCAGGTGGATAGGGCAGTTGCGCTCCATCTTTGTCCCGGTGACCCTACAACCTGGCGCGGGCGCCCTGTACCCCCTTCCAAGGCCTGTAGGACTTCATCCTCCCTCAACAACAAAGCCTACAGCGCCGCGGGACAGGCCGCCTCCGCCCTGCACGCCATGGCTCTCCTGCAAGTCCACCAGGCCAAGGCGCTCAGAGATCTGCACGAGGGTAGCCCTGATCCCGACGTGTTGCAGGAACTGCGCTCAGCGACCGACCTCGCCCTCAGGGCCACGAAGGTCACCGCGCAGGCACTCGGGCAGGCGATGGCCACCCTAGTGGTCCAGGAACGTCATCTGTGGCTCAACCTGGTCGAGATGCGTGAGGCCGACAAAGTTCGCTTCCTCGACGCCCCTGTCTCCCAGCTTGGCCTCTTCGGTGGCACCGTCGAGGACTTTGCCCAGCAGTTCTCCGCGGTGAAAAGACAGACGGAGGCCATCTCACACATCCTGCCTCGCCGCAAACCTGCCGCCAGGGCCACTGCCCCGTCTGCTCGCCGAGGGCGTCCTCCTGCGGCTAAGAAATCTGCTCCGCCTCAACCCGGGCCCAGCTCTCAGCCCCTGCGTCGAGCACACCGCAAGAAGCAGACGCCCCCCGTCTCCCGGACTCCCTCGAGGACCCGGAAGGCTCCCAGGCGGTCCTGAGACGGACGACCCAGCGACGCAGACGTTAGCTCCGGAGGTGGTAAGACCACTCCGTCCCCCGGTGGAGGATTCTCCCGGAGAATCTTTTGTTTCTAAACAATTTAATTTGCCGCCCCCCCTTAGATGGGGTTGCGGTACCCACATTCTCAGTAAAAGAGCTATTTCCTGTGTCTCTGGGTCACCTGGCCCGCAAATGCCGTTCTCACGGCACTTTGCCCTTAGATCCCGACAGTCCTGGCCTCCTGGACACGGACCACCCGTCTTCAGCCCCACGACTGTCCCCCGGCCGGCCGGTTCCGACGAGTCTAGAGGACGCCTACCCAGGACCTCTTCCTCAGTCGCTAACCCGCCCCCTGCCGGGTGTGCGGAGCAAGGTAAGTGCTTTGAGTCTTTTCTCAGCACCTCAGCTGCGGGTCGCCCCGTCGCCGCCCAACGCTGCCCTACCTGCTCCGCCCCGCTGCGAAGCCCCGCCGGGTACGTCAAAATTAATCGTCCCTTTAGTGCCCCTAGCGCAGAGGTTGGACGCGTGGCTTTCACTTCCCAACCCGTCTCGCTGGCTGGCACGGACCATCCGACTCGGTTACGCAATTCAGTTTGCCAGGCCCCCGGCCCCCTTCATGGGCGTCCGCTTCTCCGCAGTACACGGTGAACACGCCCACTCTCTGCGCGCGGAAATCGCGACTCTTCTGGCCAAAGACGCGATAGAGCCTGTCCCTCCAACCGAGATGAAGAAGGGTTTCTACAGCCCCTACTTCATCGTACCCAAGAAAAGCGGCGGCTTACGACCAATCTTGGACCTGCGAGTTCTCAACCGAGCGTTGCACAAACTCCCGTTCAAAATGCTCACGCAGAAGCATATTTTAACCTGCATCCGGCATCTAGATTGGTTCGCAGCGGTAGACCTGAAGGACGCGTACTTCCACGTCTCTATCCTGCCCCGACACCGCCCCTACCTGCGGTTTGCGTTCGAGGGCCAGGCGTATCAGTACAAAGTCCTCCCCTTCGGCCTGTCTCTGTCCCCTCGCGTCTTCACGAAAGTCGTAGAGGCAGCTCTTGCCCCGCTCCGAGAAGCCGGCATCCGCATACTCAACTACCTCGAGGACTGGCTCATCCTAGCCCACTCGCGAGAGTTACTATGCGCTCACAGAGACCAGGTGCTCAGGCACCTCAGCCGTCTGGGGCTTCAGGTCAACTGGGAAAAGAGCAAGCTCACTCCAGTTCAGAGCGTCTCTTTTCTCGGGATGGAGTTAGACTCGGTCTCAATGTCCGCACGTCTCACAAAGGAGCGTGCTCAGTCAGTGTTGAACTGCCTCGCCGCCCTCAGGCCGAGCACAGCGGTCCCCTTAAAACTTTTCCAGAGGCTCCTGGGGCATATGGCATCCGCCGCGGCGGTCGCGCCGCTGGGCTTGATGCATATGAGACCGCTCCAACACTGGCTTCGGACCCGAGTCCCGAGACGAGCATGGCGCCGCGGCACGCACCGGGTAACGATCACCCCCGCCTGCCGACAAACATTCAACCCCTGGACAGACCTCTGTTTCTTACGGGCTGGAGTACCCCTACAGCAGGTGTCCAGACGCGTCTTGGTCACAACCGACGCCTCCAGATTGGGTTGGGGTGCCGTTTGCAACGGGCACGCAGCCTCAGGCCGTTGGAAAGGGGCCCAGCTGCGTTGGCACATCAACTGCCTCGAGTTGTTGACCGTCCTCTTTTCCCTGCGGAGGTTTCTCCCGTTAATCCGGGACGAACATGTCCTAGTCAGGTCGGACAGCACCACTGCGGTCGCGTACATAAATCGCCAAGGCGGCGTACGCTCCCGTCACATGTCACAACTCGTCCGTCGTCTCCTCCTTTGGAGCCAGCACCGACTCAAGTCGCTGTGTGCCACTCACATCCCCGGCAACCTCAATGTGGTAGCGGACGCGCTGTCACGACAACGCTTGCCTGGCGGAGAGTGGAGGCTTCACCCCCACTCGGTTCAACTGATTTGGGAACGGTTCGGCAAGGCCCAGGTAGACCTGTTTGCCTCCCGAGAGACCTCCCACTGCCCGCTCTGGTACGCCCGTTCAGAGGCTCCCCTCGGGGCAGATGCACTGGCACACAGCTGGCCGGTGGGGCTGCGCAAGTACGCATTCCCCCCAGTGAGCCTTCTTGCACAGGTGCTGTGCAAGGTCAGGGAGGACGAGGAGCGAGTCACTCTCGTGGCTCCCTACTGGCCCACCCGGGCCTGGTTCTCGGACCTCGTACTCCTCGCGACAGCCCCTCCCTGGCGAATTCCTCTGAGGAAGGACCTTCTTTCTCAGGGACGGGGCACGCTCTGGCATCCGCACCCAGACCTCTGGAATCTCCATGTCTGGTCCCTGGACGGGACGCGGAAGATCTAGCTGGCCTACCACCCACGGTCGTAGCCACGATCAACCAAGCCAGAGCCCCTTCTACCAGGCAACTCTACGCCCTAAAGTGGCGTCTGTTCGTCAATTGGTGTTCTTCTCTGGCAGAAGACCCACAGAGGTGCGCAGTTAGGTCAGTGCTCCTGTTTCTACAGGAGAGGTTGGAGGGGAGGCTGTCCCCGTCCACCTTAAAGGTGTATGTTGCTGCTATCGCAGCTCACCATGACCCAGTAGACGGCAAGTCTCTGGGCAAGCACGACTTAATCGTCAGGTTCCGAAGAGGTGCCCGGAGGTTAAATCCCTCCCGGCCAAACATGTTCCCCTCCTGGGATCTCTCGGTGGTCCTCGCCGGTCTTCAGAGATCCCCTTTCGAGCCGCTAGAATCAGCCGGACTCAGGGCTCTCTCTCTAAAGACGGCCCTGCTGATCGCGCTCGCCTCCATCAAGAGGGTCGGGGACCTGCAAGCGTTCTCTACTAACGACACTTGCCTGGAGTTCGGTCCGGCAGACACTCATGTGATCCTAAGACCTCGACCGGGCTATGTGCCCAAGGTTCCTACCACGCCCTTTAGAGATCAGGTAGTGAACCTACAAGCGCTGCCCCGGGAGGAGGCAGACCCAGCCCTCTCACTACTGTGTCCAGTACGTGCTTTGCGTGCCTACCTGGAACGCACCCAGAGCTTCAGGCGCTCTGAGCAGCTCTTTGTCTGCTTTGGAGGACAGCAGAAAGGGAACGCTGTCTCCAAACAGAGGTTGTCTCACTGGGTTGTGGAGGCCATTCAGTTGGCCTACCACACCCAGGCCGTGCCGCCCCCCTTACGGGTGCGGGCCCACTCCACTAGGAGCGTGGCATCCTCATGGGCACTGGCAAGGGGCACCTCCCTAGCAGACATTTGCAGAGCTGCGGGCTGGGCAGCACCTAACACCTTCACGAGATTCTACAATCTCAGGGTTGAGTCAGTTTCGTCCCGTGTTCTCTCAGGTCCGAGCCCGTAGAACTCGGTACACGTCGACGATCTGACCGGGTGATCCGCTTGTTCCAGCGCCGTTTCCCTCTACCGAGGCAAAACAGTGCACTTTTTGTCCCAGAGGACCCAGGTCCCTGGTTGATTCCTCCCTAGCACTTCGGACCCTCAGCAGTTCATCGGAGGAACGTGCTGGTCCAGTCCACTACGGGTACCTCCGGCTACCCCTACTGGAATAAGTGCTCCACAGATCAGGCCTCCTACGGGACTCCTCCTGTGTGTATTTCCACGGTACGGTCACCTTACGAGCTGACCCGCGTCTCCCTTAGGCAGCCCTTCGCTGCCTTCCGGTCGCCGTGTTGTAGCAACTCCCCCCTCCTCGAGGCTGGATCTACCACCGCGCCATTTCCTCCCACATGCCCAAAGTGGCCATGTGGTGTATTTTGCCACCTATACCTCCCCTGCTGGGCGGGTGTGGCCTCCGCAGGGTCTTTTCCCCCTAAAAGAATAGGACTTCGGAATAAGACCCCCTTCCCTCGATGCGGTAAGGGCCCCGGCTGCTCTTGCTCTATGCCGAGAAAACATAGAGAGAAAAGAGGCCCAGCCAGGCTTGGCCCGTTCCCTAGTTGGGAGCGTCACCTTGTTCCCCCCTAGGGTAACCAAAAGGGTGCTGATGCTTTTTCGGGGCATTGGGGAAGAGTACGTGCAGCCTGAACACAGTTGGTCGCTTGTGCACGTGCAAAATACCTGCCCGCTTCTGTGTTAGCAGTACACGTACACGGCTCAGCGCATGGCGAGTTTTGAAGTGGACCCCTTGTGTCGCTTCTTCGACACGACGTCGAAGTGAGCGACAGACGGGGAACGTCTCGGTTACGTATGTAACCTCCGTTCCCTGATGGAGGGAACGAGACGTCGTGTCTTCCCGGCCACGTCGCTGAGCCGAGCCGCTGAGATGCCCGGAACACTCCCGGCTCCTCAGAAAAATCCTGAATGAACGAGCGTATTTCTCTCGCCTTTATATCCGTATCCGGAGGCGGAGTATGCAAATACTGTTCGCCAACTCTCATTGGCCTTTTTTCATAGATCAGAGGTATCTTTCGGCGCTCAAGAGAGACCCCTAGTGTCGCTTCTTCGACACGACGTCTCGTTCCCTCCATCAGGGAACGGAGGTTACATACGTAACCGAGACGTATTTTTTAATGAATGTTTAATTTAATTAATTGGTTTAGATACCCTTCAATGATGTCATTGACTTAAACTGTTAAATATGGAATTTGTGTAATAAAACAAATTTAAAACATTTAAATAAAATGGATTTCATAGGGTCATACATACATGTTAACATGTTGCTTCTTGTCATGAAAAATAATATTCTCCTTGCAAAAAAATCTTAGATAGCCATTACATCTTATTTGAGTTATAATAGCTGAAAACAATAAAGATAACAGTTCATCTCACTTGGTTTCTTTTACAGTTATTTATTTATTTATTTTTTAAATCATAACATTAGAAAAAAAAAACTGGTATTGGTATTGGTGAATACTGAAGAGGAAGTATCAGTATTCTTACTTCTTCTCCAAAAAATGGTATTGGGACATCCCTAACAGTAAGCTGCATTAGCCTATTATTTGGAGTCCTCCAAGTGCGTTTTGCGATATTAACGTTAACAATTAATTGATCATAAATTTCCACAATGATCGATTATGAAAATGTCTGAAAATTGACATCCCTAGTTGCTAACGTTTATGAATGAATAGAAAACCTGAGGCATACTGTTTTACTCACAGATTAAAAGCGCTTTCTTTGTGCATAGCATAGAGTTACAACAGATGTGGCTTATTTGTTGTGTTTTTTTATATGGAAAAAATGTTACACACGAATACTTTGAGCAAATACTCCTGATTAAAATGTGGTGTGACACGATGCGTAGATGCTGAGGTAATCTTCATGCTGGAGCGGGTCTGACATGCTGCTGAACGGAAGTGAATTTAGGTCTGCTACCGGGTCCAAATGCCTGCCAACGCAAACCTCTGTTAGTGCAACTTACAAACAGATTCAACCTATCTGTTTTTTTTTCTCTCAATAATTGAATTTTGACCTGATGTGATTTTATTTCTTGAAAATATGGTAGTGCTCTTAAATGTAATATGTGGAATTCTATTTCCCGACCTTGTGAATATTTTGTGTTAAAAATATGTATGAAATTTCAAACAGTGACACCGGGATGTTTCATTACAAATGGGAAATTAGAAATTTTTTAAAAAGCTAAATATGAAATAAAGTATGCATTCTCTCATACTTAAGCACATAACGCCATTTGAATACTGTATATATGTGAATATGCCCCCTTCCCTGTTTGCTTAATATCTTTTTCAGTTTTCAGTTGAATTATGCTTAAATATCGTCAAAAGTCAGGCAAGTTCAAACTAAATTTTCTAGACAATGGCAATTCTTTTGCTTGGTTACTGAAGTCAAATCTCATGGGACTTCATGGGATGCTTGCTAAATGTCACAAAAGTACAACCCCGCATTTAATACATTCACAGAACTGAATTATCTTTGCTGTGACCCAGCCTCAAAAAAATCTGGAATTTATGGAAACCACTTGTATCCAAGGCCAACGAAACCTTGCCTTTGGTTGAGCATAACCTGTGGTCAGAAAGCCTCTAAATGATGAAAAAAGCATTACGGTTTGCTGTGTCAACTTTCAACCCCATTTCTCTGAACCAAATGGGTTTGCATTTGAAGAAAGCCCTTCAACCATCAATGTCTGAGGTCAAATGGTAAGGGCAGTAATGTTAAGGCCATTTAGATGGGCCATCATCTAATTTTAGATGTCATTGGTCCTATGATTTCTCTACAAACAAATGTTGCACAGTATATTGATACTAGAAAGGTACTTCATTTTGTTAGTACCGACAGGGTTGGGGAGTAACAGAATACATGTAATGGGAATACAGTATGTATTTAAAATACAAAATATTAGTACATGCATTTCACTACAGTTACAGTTTAAATCATTGTAAATAAGAACACAGTTACATTCAAAAAGTATTTTGATTACTGAAGAGATTACTTTGCATTTTATTGACATTTGTTTCATTTAATATTTAGTCATTTCAGATGGAAAACATTTATACATATAAATGATGCGATCCAAAGTGCATTTGAACAGCGGTGAAACACTTTCTTATGATGTGTTAAATTCATACGAGCAGACAGAGAAATAAGATTGAAGTAAGTTTGGAGCAGAAGAAATAGATATCAACCTTGTGTAAATTGTCAGCTTTACGCTAAGCTAAAATGCTATTTCTAGCCATTGTACATGCACATGTTACCAGACACGATCATATTTTTTTTATAAAAAAAATTCACGTTTGGTTCATAATTTCTTTTTTCTACTACGACCTTTGATATTAGGGCAAAAATTGTATCCTTGATAATAATTTTTGTATTGTTTTCCTGTAAAAATATCTAAAAATCCTTAAAACAAGATCAATTTGATTAATCTTGTTTTAGAAACAACACTGGATAAGATATTTAAGTTTTTCAGAGAATGTGTTTTTAACATATATTTTGTCTTACTGTACCGGCAGAGTTTTTACAGTCAAAACAAGTGAAAACATCTACCAGTGCTGAAGAAGTAATCCAAAGTATTTAGAATAAATTACTCACCTTGGGTAATCTAACGCAATACGTTACAAATTACGAATTGCATCTCGCCGACCTGTTCAAAGAATTTAAAGAGCGACAGGTTAGCGATTGTGATTGATAACATAATTAGCTTATATTATGCACGTGCCCTCAAATATAAGCCAAACAAGGGTGATTTATTTTGAGACAAGCAAATGTTTTCTTTCTCTGTGTAGAGCAAACAGACCTCCGCCAAAGAGCTATATTGAGTCTTATATTATACACTGTTTAATAAGTGAAATCTGATTGCAAATATAAAGTTAACTATCAAAAAAAATCACATAAATAATCAAGTACAGGGGATATTATATTACTGTAAACCATTTAAAAGCTTTAATAACACTGTGACCTTGATCTAATTATTTACAATAATCCAATTATTAATGTTATTAAATGTACTAATTAATTGTTAAAACACATCTATATCTGTATGAATAAACAAACAAGAAAAAACTTAACAGCAAATAAACTAAAATTTTATTGAGCATGAAAATAATAAACATGCATGACATTAACTGTAAGTCTGGCACTTCATGGTGATGAAGCTCAACCCCAGAATTATTAGCCTTCATCATAGGCCTGTGTGGTGGCATGTGATTTATTTTTAAATAAAGGGGAGGAAATGCTCAATAAGCAGGGCAGGAGCACACTGGTCAAGCGAGAGTTTTCATGTTTGTTTGTTTTTATTAATAAATAAAACAAAGAATTTTAAGTTCCATGTTCTGTCATCTATTATTCAATTACTTCTTCTGTTGTTTTAGGTTTTAGGATTCAGTATTGGTTTTGAGATATTTTATACAGGTATCATATCGAAGTCATAATTTTGGTATCGTGACAACACTACTACAAACATGATCGTATAACACCCAAGGAAAACGAGACCATTTTACAAGATCAGGTACACCATATGTTGAAAACACCATTTTCTCATAAGTAATAAAAGTTTCCCTAACAATGCTCCCATGCACACCACTAAACAAATGGGTTTTATGAACACCAAGATACCTCAATCACCATCTAAAATTGATAAATGTGACACCCTTGTGGTTAATTTTGGATGGACTTCAAAGACCATTTACATTCTTAAAACTTTGCTCACCAAAAGGTTGAATAGCCTAATCTACTGAATACATGACCTGAATTAGTATATACAATGTATATACACATACATACATAGATACTGATACACTATACAGATATCTAATATTGGTATATATTCATGCTATAAAGCCAGATAAGGATGGGCTCCCAGTGCTGAATTAGATTTCTGCCAAGAGTATTTTCCCTCAATTAACTAAACTATTATGGTGTTCATTTCCTTGCCACAGTGTCTTTGGCTTGCCCACTGTGGGCTACAAAAACATTAAGGAATGCTTTTCAATGAGAAACTGTTTAATAGGGTTTTAAAATAATACAGTATGATTTTCTGTAAAGGTTAGGGCTGGGTATTGATACAGATTTCCCAAATCAATCCGATTCACAAGCTCTCAATTCGATTCCGACTCGATTCAATATCGATTCATATGGGTTTATTTCAGTTATAATGTCCCTTTTGCTTACATATAAAAGAAATGATCTCCCAGCTAATACTGTTCATTATTAAGGGGACTGTTTAACTAGGTACATTAGGAAAATATTAATTTCACTAATTATGTTTTATTACTTTTTCATAATTTTGCCATTTTAATAATAAAGAAATACATTTATTCAATCAATAAATAAGAAATTATATTTCATATATATTTTTTTTTACATATTTATTGTTAAATTGCATAATTTGTACAATTTACAAGTATTTTCATAGATTTGTTAAACATGTGCTAATACCGGTACCTTCTCTTTAACAAACAAAAAACAACATTTTTTAAAATGCTCCTTTAAATGAGCATGATAATAAGAGGACTCAAATGGTTTTACCTCATCTGTGCGATGCATGATTAGGATTAAATGTTTTTTTGTAGTTGCATTTGATTAACAACTGACTTTAAAGAACAGAAATGGTATTAAAAGAGACAGAATTCAATGACAAATGGGTTGTGTGTCTCGTCTTGGAAGCACATTACACGGAACAACTTTTACTCTCAACACGCTGTGAAAGGATCTCTCTGCTGAACACTTCATGGCTAAACTACACAATTACTGGTGAGTAAACTGTAAACATCTACCAGCCAGTTGCCAAATATATTCACTTTAGTTGCATAGCGTGAAATTTGCTTGCAAACGCGAGTGATTTCCTATCATTGTAGTAGAGGGTTTTGCATTGAGAGAAAGATTGATCATAGGATTTAAGAATCAATATCGAGATTGTTCAAATGCTGATCAAGATTAATTGGAAAAACAATACTTTTACCCACCCCTAGTATCTTACCATTTCCTTCTTACAGAAACTAGAGCAGGGCTATTCAAATCCACTCCTGAGGCGCCTGCAGATTTTAGTTCCAACCCTGCATACAGTTTTCGAGGAATCCTAAAGACATTCATTAGCTTGATCATGGTGGCCCTCCAGGACTAGACCTGAACAGTGCATCTCTCAGAACATGAATTAAATTCGAGAGCTTTCAATTCTACAAGATATCTTAAATTCATACCATGTATTGATCCAACTTTTTCAACGAGAAACCAGAGAACCATTATCCCACTTTTTCACTTAGTCACCCCTTGTCCCTGATTCTCCCGCTGGTGCTCACCTTTGTATTGGTTGCCGTGCTGACAAGTTGAATGGTGCGGAGGATGCGGGGGAGGAGGAGGTGGTGGTGTTGGGCGAGAAGCGTGTCATTAGTAGCATAAGTGTCGCTTCTACATCGTGAAACAAACCCGTTAAATATACCCAACCACACCAACACCACTTTACCACACAGAGTGCCGTCACTGCTTTCCACTCAGGTGTCTGCGTGAGGTATGGAATTTAACCAGTGTGTGCCTGACACAGATAACTTTATCTCCTGACACAGACATGTGCAACCATTGCTCAAATCCTAATCCTGCCAAACACCTTACCCTGACAAAAGCCACGCAAATGCAAGAGGTGAGACATCAGTTTAGGCTGAATGTGAATAACACTTATGGAGGGGTCTTGAATGGTAGCCAAGGCACACAGTGTACAAACAGTACTAGAACTCTGACTAGAGATGGGTAATGTAAGTATTTTTTTTTTTTTTTTTTTTTGCATTTTGAATATATTCAAAATGTATCTCTTGACGTTTATGTATTTGCACTGAAATTGCAGTTGTTGTTTTTTTTCAATCAAACAAACAATTTTTTCAACCAAACTGCCATTGCAGCCAAGTTGATTCAAAATCCTTACATGTAAGATCTAAAATAGGCAAACTATATAGGCATGTTTTCCACACTGTTTCTCACTAAATTAACAAATGGAAGAATGATATTTAGTCATTTTCAATTATATGCATCAGTATAACAATGCACAGTAATAAATAGTGATATTTATCTATCTCACTGGTAGATTGGTCAAGGTCTCCTGGAGAGGAGAGGTGTCCAAGACACACCTCAAAAGACCCCTACTCTTCTCGATGTACACAACATCACTCGGACCGTTCTTTGAGGCACATGGTTTTTCCTACCACTGCTGCAGATGATACGCAGATTATGATAACAGATGATGCACTGTTGGCTGGCCTTCCAGCAAACACAATTAAGCCACTGCTGATGATTCAGAATGCAGCAGCGTGTCTGGTCTTCAATCAGTCAAAAAAGGCACATGTCAACCCACTCTTGATTTCACTCACTGGCTAAATGTAGCTGCCCATATCAAATTCAAGGCTTTGACTCTGGCTTTCAGGACAGCCAATGGATACGCACCTTCTTCAATTCACTTCTTCAGGTTTATGCTACAACTCGCTCTCTGTGGTCTATTAAGAGCGACGCCTGGTGGTCCCATCACAAAGAGGCAAAGATTTCACGATCGTTCAATTTCTCTGCTCCTCTGTGGTGGAATGAACTTCCAAACTCCACACAATCTGCTGCAACCTTTCTGCTGCAATTCAAGAACCAGCTGAAAACACATCTGCTCCGCGAGCACTTAACCATTCCACACTAACTGCACATACTACTGCACTTTACTTGCACTTAATGTATAAAACATTTTTAAAAATCCATGTCTGTCTCTTTTTCTGTGCTAGCATCTTTACAACTCCAGCCACTGTGAAAACTTGCCATTCCTATATTGCAGATGTTGTTAAACTTTGTATGAAAAAACTGCTTGCAATGTGTCTCATTTGTAAGTCACTTTGGATAAAAGTGTCTGCTAAATGACTAAATGTAAATGTAAATATATTTTTACTAAGGCCATACATAGACTTGCGTGAACATTTTTGAGTGATGCAAACAAATCATGGATTTATAGTTTTGAATCGATTCAGTAAAACAGAACTGATTCACAGAAATAAATACAACTTTCCAACTCTAATGCCATTTTTGCAAAATAAGTTACAGAGACGCTATTAAAAACGAATCACTCTTTAACACTTTCATACATGCAAGTAGCGAGAAAAAGATCACAAAACTAGCCTAACGATACTATTAAACTAGTCTAAAAACTAAATACCCAAATAAATATCACATAAAACCATGCTTAATTTTATATCACCACCAAATATGTCATGAATATTCAAAATATCATTCCCAGCCTTACCCCATAACTACTATTTAGTCCTAGGCAGTTGGATCGCTGGATCTGTGTCTGATCTGATAAGTCAGGTACATAAGGAGAGGTACAAGAAAATTCTTTGATGCTGACCATCTAAAGAAAAAAATTGATCACAGGAAATAAACACTGGTTAGTGAATGTAAGATACAATGAGAATAAACATAAATGTGAGGCTCAAAAATGCTAATGGGAGTATTTAAATGTGTCTTATGTTAAAACTTGCAAATGGAGAAAATAAAATGAACACAAGCATAGTCATTTGGCCACTTAGACAAACATACCCTAACATCTGCCTCTAATATACAGTGACTGAGGAAGACCAACACAAACACACAAATGCTTTTCACTAACCCTGACCTGAATAAGTTTCGCCTCAGGGAGAGATGCAGCCCAGCTTGTGAGACAGGCTGGAAAGTTGGCCCTTCTAGGCACTCATTACTAACCTAGAACCATCCTCGAGCCATTCGGCAACAACATGGGTGAGAAGAAGAGAAAATAGCTAGAGTAGAGGAAACTTGCTGGAGGGTGGATGGGATGAGGGGAAAATATAAAATAAGGGGTTTGTTATGGTGGAGAGACTGTGGAGGCTGTGGAGCAATGCATTTCAAAACAAATATTTCTGAGCTTTCGCTGGGAGAACAAGGGTGGTGAACTGTGCCCACGGGGGCAGTGAAGCGGCACGTGCCTTATCTGATCTATCTGGAGATTAACTGTATCTCTAATCCTCGCCACAGGCCACAGTGGAGATGCAAGGGTCAGCACTCCTCCCTCAACAGGGCAAATGACCTCGCTCTGATGAACAAAAGTCATTAGAACGTACTTTAAACTTCACAACACTGCTTACTGTCCCTGTCAGCAACACTTAACCCCTCCTGCTCTGAAACAACCAGGAAAACCATTTTCAGTCTCAATTTATGTGCCTAATTGTTTGGTAAACCTTCCATCCATTGTTTCCCATCATATATTTGCCGTTATACAGGCTTTGTACTAATGTATTTATGCAATATGCTTATTTGAGATGTCATCAAAACTCAAAGGGCTGTGACACAGGGTTTTGTGTATATCAGAAGGCAGATTGGCTAGAGCTGTGGCATTTTCTTTTTTCAGCATTAAAACATTTAGTGAAGAGGTGCTGGAAAAAACATAGACTGAAACGGGACAAGGACAATATTTTACTCACAATTATGGAAAAGCATATGAGTGACTAATGAAACCTGTCAAGAAAAGGTCCCGGGGCTCTATTTACACGAGTGTGCAAAGTGCAGTGCTATGAGCAACCACCCTGTGCTACGTCATCCAAATTTTGTGACAGCACTAATTCTAAGCAAAATTTTAGCACAAACTGCAAGTGTGGGTGGAGGGGAGGGGTTGCGCTATCTGTGCACCTAAACTTTAGGTGTATTGTATGTTAATGAAGTGGCACAATTTGCTATTTTCTGAGAAATAGGTCATTGCGCTAATACATTTCAGAACCACGTCTGTATTCAGCTCAAAAACTTAAAAGTGTTAGGTTCCTAAATGTACAGATTGGAGATTCCACCATCAGGTGGTAATAAAGTTAAAATTTACGTTTGAGTGAAAATATAGAGGAACATCAAATAATGTCCCTGGCAAAAGGTTTTATTAAACAAATATTTATGAGATTTGTGCTAATCTATAGGTCATGGTTTATTTTTCAACTATTATTATTATGTTTATTTATATACAATTGTATTTATGATATCATTAGTTTGGTATTTTTCCACTTGTTGTCGTAGAGTGATTTTTAAGTCACAGCAAAAGGGGCCGTTGGAAGAAGCTGGAGAGGGTAAAATTTTTGATTTATTTAAAAAAATTAGATCACTTCATTATTTTGATTATATTTTAGTTATTATATATTTTAGAATTTAGTTTGAAGTGTAATTACAATTTAGAAATATTTTTAGTCCACGCTCTATGGCGCTGCAGCATTTTGACCAGCTTCTGGAGTCATAGCTGTGCGCCACTGACAGATGCCAGGCAGAGGTGTGTGTACCTTTATAGAAAATAGTTGTTTGGAATTTTGGAATGAACCATGTCCTCCACCAGACGTGTCTGGTGTGCGACACCCTTTTAGTTACCCTGCTACTCACACTATACCAAAGTTTTACTGAGATATATGCATGAAGACACAAAAGATTTTGTGTCTTCATGCTCAAAATCAATCAAAAATGAAAATTCTCTCATCATTTATTCACCCTTATGTCATCCCGGATGTGTATGACTTTCTTTCTTTAGCGGAACACAAATTTAGATTTTTAGAAGAATATCTCAGCTCTTTTGGTCCATACAATGAAAGTGACTGGGTGCCAACATTTTGAAGCTCCAAAAATCACATAAATCAGCATAAAAGTAGCCATGTGACTCCAGTGGTTAAATCCATGTCTTCTGAAGATATATGATAGGTTGGGTGAGAAACAGATCAATATTTAAGTAAATTTTTACTATAAATTCTCCTTCATGCTGTCAATCTCCACTTTCACTTTCACTTTCTTCTTTTGTTTTTGGTGATTCACATTCTTCATGCATATCGCCATCTACTGAGCAGGGAGAAGAATTTCTAGACTTAAATATTGATCTGTTTCTCTTCCTTGCTATTGTTGTTTGATTAATAGCCTTTATATTACATAGCCTACTTGACAGTGCTGAATTCTGTAATATTTGCCACCTGTCACAGACGTCAGGAAATAAAATGTCAATATTTTATATTTTATCTAGATCAACCAACCAGTGATTGTCTTGCTATCATGATCGATGTAATGAACACCCCTGGTCTAGATGTAGAACATAGGCTAAGTATAGAAAAAAAAGAAAATTACCCAATAGTTTATCATCAAAATCGATCTCTCTTTTTTTTTTATTTTTCAGATAAACATCAAGATTGTTTTATCGCCCAAACCTATTGATAACATTACCTTAATCTCTCCCATCAACCCAATAATCTCAGTGATAAATAGTTAAATTACGGGCTATACGTTAAAGACACATAATCTAGTAAGCAGAAAAATGAAATTTACCTTGATATGTTTCTTCAAATTATAGGCAGTATTAATACTGATATCTGGATTAAGCAAGTTAAACTCAAATGACACAATCATGCATTTTGCGTTTTTCACTGCAAAAATCCCCAATAGTAAAATTCTTGGGAAAAAGTAGTTAATTACATTTACGTGAGTAGTTGTAATTCTTACTTTTCACCCCTGGTCTCTACATATGTGTCTGAAAAATAGCTGATACACAACAGAATGGCCAGAGACATCAGTCTCAATTTATGTGCCTAAATGTTTGGTAAACCTTCCATCCATTGTTTCCCATCATATATTTGCCGTTATACAGGCTTTGTACTAATTATGACTGTGGCAGGGCGGAGGGAGGGGCCAGGTCGTGATTCCGCACACCCGGCCCCTCCTCAGTTTAATCAAGCCTCAGAGAGGGATAAAGGCCAACTGGATGCTGCAGTGCGACAGAGAGAGAGATTTACAGACAGCTGTCCAACACCTGTGTGTGTTTGTCTTTTTGTTTCAGTTTTATATTAAACTATTATTTATATGGTCAAGACGGTTCTCGCCTCCTCCTTTCCATTAATCCCTTTACAATGACCTATGAATTTCTATGAATTTTTGAAGGATTTTTAATATAATTCTCTATTGACCGCACTTTAAAAGAACATTTTCTAGTAGATGAAATACTAAAGTACTTTGCATAGCAGGACAGATTTATCTTCACTATATAAATGTCTATAACTTTTAAAGGTTATATTAATTTCCATGACTTTTTCCATGCCCATAAAAACTACATTAATAAATTCCCTGATATATACATGACCATGGGAAGTTTGATCCCTGTATCAATAAAATGGCAAAAGTCCAAAAATAGAATAAAAGTAAACACTTTTTGTTTGCATACTGTTGTTAATTTGTCCAATCTCTTTCAAATATGGACAAAGAATACCTGAGAAATGCAAGTCATGCGTTTAGAAATGTGACTGGTGTCTGGGTAGGTTGCTGATGATAAAGGTTAAGGGTTTGTTCACCAAAAAGTGAAAAATCTGTCATAATTTCCTCACCCTCGTGTTGTATGAAACTCAGATGATGTTCTTTTTTCTGTGGATCACAAAAGATTGTTCACACAATGCTAGAAACTGACAGACCTGGGAATCCCAAGAGAGTAGTGCAGGTGAACTGGGAACGTTTGAAGGATGCCCCTGTCCGTGAGATCTTCAACTCACACCTCCGGCGGAGCTTTTCAGTCATCCCTGTGGAGGTTGGGGACATTGAACCAGAGTGGGCAATGTTCAAAGCTTCCATTGTCAAAGCCACGGAGGAGAGCTGCGGTCTCAAGGTTTTAGGTGCCTCAAGGGGTGGTAACACCCCGAACACCGTGGTGGACACTGGTGGTCAGGGAAGCTGTCCGACTGATGAAAGAGGCCTTCCGGGATTTGTTGTCATGGAGGTCTCCGGAGGCAGTTGCAAGGTACCGACAGGCCCGAAGGGCTGCGGCCTCTGCTGTGAGGGAGGAAAAGCAGTGGGTGTGGGAAAAGTTCGGAGAAGCCATGGAGAAGGACTTTTGGTCCGCACCAAAGTGCTTCTGGAAAACCATCCGCCACCTTAGGAGGGGGAAACGAGGAACCATCCAATCTGTATACAGCAAAGATGGGACGCTGTTGACCTCAACCAAGGAGGTTATTGCGTGGTGGAAGGAACACTTTGAAGAACTCCCAAATCCTAACATGCCCTCTATGCTAGAGGCAGAGCAGGAAACTGATGGAGTGCATACTCTGGGTAGGGAAGGAGGTATTGCCCCAAGTGAAGGAGTTCAAGTACCTCAGGGTCTTGTTCACGAGTGAGGGAACAATGGAGTGGGAAGTTGGCCGGAGAATCGGGGCAGCGAGGGCGGTATTGCACTCGCTCTATTGCACCATTGTCACGAAAAGAGAGCTGAGCTGGAAGGCAAAGCTCTCAATCTACCGGCCAATTTTTGTTTCTACCCTCACCTATGGTCATGATGGTTGGGTCATGACTGAAAGAACTAGGTCGCGAGTACAAGCGGCCGAAATGGGTTTCCTCAGAAGGGTGGCGGGCTTCTCCCTTAGAGATAGGGTGAGGAGCTCAGTCATCCAAGAGGAGCTCGGAGTAGAGCCGCTGCTCCTTTGCGTCGAAAGGAGTCAGTTGAGGTGGTTTGGGCATCTGGTAAGGATGCCCCCTGGGCGCCTCCCTAGGAAGGTGTTTCAGGCACATCCAGCTGGGAGGAGGCCTCGGGGAAGACCCAGGACTAGGTGGAGAGATTACATCTCCACACTGGCCAGGGAACGCCTCGGGGTCCCCCAGTCAGAGTTGGTTAATGTGGCTCAGGATAGGGAAGTTTGGGGCTCCCTGCTGGAGCTGCTGCCCCCACGACCCGACTTCGGATAAGCGGTTGAAGATGGATGAATGGATGGATGCTAGAAACTGACTCATTCACCATTCACTTTTATTGCATCTTTTTTTTTTCATACAATGACAAAGAAAGGCTGTAATTATGCCTAAAATCGAAAAGTCTTATAGGTTTCCTTTGGAACAATATTAAAGTGGTTACATGATGACAGAATTTTCATTTTTGTGTGAACTACCCTTTAAAGATTTAGACTGCACTGGCATGTGGCTGTTTCTCATGGTTTTACATCAGCTGTGTCAAAGTGTTCTTAAGATGATGAAAAAGGGAGCGTATGAGAAAGGCCTAGACTTTCTTGATTCATAATTTACTGCATTTTAATAATCAACGGTACAAGAGTGGTAGCACATACTCTATAGACCTCATGACAGATTGCCATCAGTAATCCATCATTCTCATTCTCTGGTAACTCATTGCAGTCACTTTCAGCTCCTAGGCCACATAGCATGGTAATCTAACAAAGCTAAATTCTAGCAAATCTAGCAAAAATATAGAACATGAAAATCACACTATACAGCACATTAGAATGCTGGGTATGACTCTTGAGTGACGTCATTCTTGAGCATTCATTTTTCTTCATCCACACCCTGCTAACTATAGTACACACCTCTCCTGCTTTCCCTGACACAAACCTGAAATCAACTTACAAAATATATCTCCCCTGCCAGGGAGGTGAAGTCGTAATTTTTTGCTCATGCACAAAATACAAACAGTCTAAACGGATAATCCATTCTCAGGCTGCATCAAAGTTAATCTACGAGATAATTTCCATAATTAATATTCAATATGTCTGCCAGGAAAAATGGGATGTGGATTATCTCAGAAAGCATAGAGCTGCCATCTTTAAGTTATACACAGTTTTATTTGTGTTTATCTGATTAAACTACCCCTTCCCCAGTTCACTGAGCTCATGAGAACTGTTGAGAAGTCTCATACTGCCACCTTCTGGTAACAGAAACACCGTCCTCTCATTCTTAACCTTCCTGTGTATGCTGTTCTGACTTTAAAGCTCTAATTTTGTCCAATCTTAATATCTAATCACACATATAATTGCATACCCTATGATAATGAGGATTTTGATGACAGTCAAAATCATGTCAGTGATTGATGTCAGTGAACATCAAAATTCATGAATAACTGCCCCAACTCTAGTGTTAAATCTAGAGTTACATATCGTTGCTGACTGATGAAAAACATGTATCTCCATGTTTGGCCATTTTTACTTTTCACTATAGATGGAATGTGTCAAATGACCTCTTCCTAGAGTTTGAATTGTGCATTGAAATGGAAAGACATTTAATCAGTCTGTCCATTTAACAAGTATCTTGTAAGATTGTTTATGAGAAAAAGAGTTTTTCCATGTCCTTGAAAAATGTGTTTTTCTGGAGATGCATGTTTTTCATTAGACAGCAACAATATGTAAACACAAGCAAATGCAAATGCAACAAAACCTGCAAAAATAACGTTATGATACTCTGAACAATTCAACCGCTAAAACCTAAATAGCAATGGTCACTAGTTTTTAGTTACGTCATAAATTATAATGTGCTACTTGCTAGTTGGTTGCAGGTGGTAGAGGGAGGGACATACTCATTCTAGCAAGCATTGGATTGGACAAAAATCTGTGTAGTTCAAGATGAGTCATCAATATCTTTGGACCATTTCAGAAACTATTTAGCAGAGATGGGCCACTTCCATTAAAATGGCTGGGTGAAATTGGAACGCCCAACCGAGAATCTCTTGCGACCAACAGTCAATGGATGTAGAAAGGAAGTACAGCCTTACACCTTGTCCTAACCAGAAGTGATGCGATAAGATTCCAGCAACAGGCAAATCGGTCTGTCCACTCCAGACGCAATGCGACACCACGATATTAACACACTTAAATGAGGATAATTGACAATAAAATGTAGAAAACAGAGCAATTACAGATGTAACCGTCTGTTTATTGATCGCAACTCATTTTCACACTGAAGCTCCATATGGGCGTTCACACTCTATGGCAAGCCCCGAGGAGATAAATATACAATCACACATATACACAGGCCAAAGTTACTTTATGAATCGCGTCCTTATTCAGTCTGTTACGATTGTTTGTGTTCATGCTGTACATCTTGTCCTAACCAGACACTATGCAAAAATTTCAGCAACAAGCAATCTGTTTGTCCACACTAGGCATGATGCAACACTGTGATATTCATACACAAAAATGAGGATAATTGAAAATTAAATGTAGAAAACAGAGCAATCACAGATGGAACAGTCTGTTTAGTGAACGCAACTCATTTTCTCACATAAGTTTGGTAAGGCTTTCTACAGCAAGCCTTGAGGGGATAAATACATAATTACACAGGGAAAAGTAACTTTATGAATTGCATCTTTATTCAGTCTGTTAGGATTGTTTATGTTCTAGCGGTACTCCTGTTGTTATTTATCTCCAAGTGACAGCGGAGCAGAGAGAAAGTCAGCATGTGTGAGTGTGTGTGTGTGTGTGTGTGTGTGTGTGTGCGTGCGTGCGTGCATGCATGCGTGCGTGTATGTGACAGAGCTCCGGCTGAAGAGAGAGACCTTAAGCACAACATTCGGTAGGTGTGTGACACCCTTGGCCAAAATCAAGTTGTTCTGAACGAGCGAGTGTTATGCCAGCTTTAATATACTGTAATAAGAATCATTTTAGACCAATTTGCTGACTGTGCTGCCTGGCACGATAATAAATAAAAAGCCTTGTCGCTGTCGCAGCTGGTTAGGACAAAAACTCTGTTTAACATGGAAAAGATACCTTTTATCGTGTGTCACTGCATCGCATCTCGTTAAGACATGGGGGTAGAGTTAAAAGAGCCAAACACCTTTTAGATACAGCCATCGCCTGTGAGTCATCTCGAGAACATGCATGAACATTAGCTATTGAAGCTGGGAAGCAGGGGTTTTTAGGGAAATCAGGTAAAGAAGCACAATTTATAATACCAGCATTGTCAGATTTTACTGCTGATTTGAAATGTTCATTGATCGTAATCTTGACCAACCATTTTTGTGATTTCTGTGTTCCCCCATTCAAGTATATAGGAGCTACACTGGCATGACTAGAAATAGTCTCCCGGGAGGGTTCCAAAGATAGCCACCAGTGGACTGACTTGCTAGAAAGACTGACAATTTATAGGGAATAGCCTCAAAGCTAACACACATAACTCCAATTTTTTTGTATTTTTTTTTAGGTCTCTAAAGGAGAGGCAGCAAGAGAAATTTTGCAAGTTGCTCCTAATTGTGGTCTTACAAGCAAATTACATTAAGACATGAATTTTCACTGTGCGTGTAGTGCAAGTGTCTAGAGCTTAAGGGTTCTGTAATTAATACTACAGATTAATTAATTTGCTAATAAAAAAATGTCTCTGTTATGAATCTCAGGGGAGGAAACAGCACAATGGCAGCACAGTGAATGTGGTGATAAAAAAAAAAAGACGGAGAGCACTAAATACCCGGCATGCCAACGTGTCATGATGCATTCATGTGGGACAGAGGTTGACCTAAAAGCTGGTGTTGCCTCATTGACTGCTTCATTGTCAACCTAGAATAAGACTCAAAGTTGCAACTTGTAAAAGCAAAAAGAAAACGTAAAACACACAATGACAGTTTAACGCACCAATAAACATCAGTGCCAATGGAAACATTTAAACATGTAAATGTAAACTTAACGAACCCAGATGTTAACATACAAAGACTCATTACACTGGAGCTTCCCTGTTGATGGGACTGGAGATGGGGGATTCCAGTACAGCAGTGATTCCCAATCAGGGCTAAGTGTACTAGAGAGGATAATTGGATTTCCAATTTGCTTTGTTAAACCTATAAACAAAAAATATGATTAAAAACCATTTCAGGACTGTCAATAGATTGAAATAATAATTACATAAAATTATTATTTATTTATTTTTCTAAATATGTGTTGCAAACAAAAGGGATAGTTCACCCAAATATGAGTGTTGGAACAACACAAGGGAATAAATAAAGACTTTCAGAGTAGACAATAACGTCAATCAAATTTAAACCTAACAGGACCAAGAGGCAGAGAGTGAGTGCAATGATGCAGGCCAAGATTAGTGCAGATTCAGTGGAGGCAACAAACCGTTTGAGAGGGGCTTAGAAGAGTTAATCTGCATCAACAGCAGGGGCTGAAGTCTCTTCAGCTGAATCCATTGAAACAAACCCCAAAATTTGTATGCATCCAACATTTGGATTTTCCATTCACTTTTACAAATTTCTAAACATCATGAAATCAAATCCTGACTGTGTCCAAGCATGTATGGCAAAAACAACACCCTCAGGGGTTTTTCAAAACCCTTAACCCTAAATATTAACATTAAGTGAGTAATTCATTAGGTTTAAAGATACCTCCAACTGCATTTTTTTTAATGGGGATATATGCAAAATTACTTTCCAACAAAGAAAATAAGTCCCTTAGCACCAGTCCAGAATTATAGTAAAAATACCACATGCTCTTTTGTCATGGGTCACTGAGCAACCACCTAGCAACCAGTCAGAACGCCTTCAGAACTGCATAGCAAAGCCATGGCAACCACCCAAAACATCCTACCATCATGGCAGCAAGTTTTGCAAGTGCCATCCCATTTTCTTCAGAAAACATAATCGTCTCATTTAAAAAAAAATTAACCCACTAAAATTACAACTACACTTACAAAAAGTACCATGGTATGATTTTTGGATATGCACTATGGTAATAACATTATATTCTTTGAAATGTTGACATGTAAAGGGATTGGCATATCAATTTGAAAATCCATGATGCCACAAACCTGATGCAATTACCATAACATGTTACCATTGAGGTCTTTGCACACCAAATGTAATTTTCACCATGATTTCTCGCCAAGATTAGCATTTTGTGTTTTTGTTGGCCAAATATTAATAATATTAATACTACTGCTGTGACTTGCAGTGAACTCTGAATCAAAATGCCTTTGTTTACCAAAAGGTGGTGGTGTCCCTACAAAATCATTGAATCATTATTGATGTGCTATCATTAATCATTAAGATGTGCTGCAATTAGCAGTATTTAAGTATCTAATAATAGGTCAGACTGAAGGTGGGTTTTGTGTTTAGATGTCAGATTTAATTAGAAACATGCAAGGTTTCCAGTAAATGTACATATAACACAAGTAGATATACAGTACATGGCAATACAAAAAAAAAAAAAATCAGTATTTTCCAAATGACAACATGATTTACCAGTGATGAGTGTGCATTATGCATTGATTTTAATGAAATGTACATAACACAAGTATTTACAGTATGCATGGCAGTGGCATATAATCAGTATTGTTACAATTAATAACAAGTTTTGAACTATAATATTATTTTAACACCTGATGCTTTCTAATCACCCCTCAGTGTATATACATCATAATACTGCCAGTCAACTTGTCCAGAAGTTGAACTGAAATAATTGTGCCTCAAATGTTTTCTTTATTATTTAGAAAATTGACAACAAACTCATCATCACTGTTGCAGCTTGTAGAAAAATCCTTTTTCTTTTCTCAATCTGCTCCCTAGAGAATGCATTTGCTTGTCTTAGTTGTATTACAAACTTGTCAAGCAGTTCTTCTTCTCATCCTTGATGGGCAAATGGCAGAACAGCTCAAAGTTGTATTGAGCCACTTACCATATTGGGGTAAAAAATTTTTGCTCCACCAATTGTAAAGGTGTGAATATGCAAACATGATCATTTGCATTGCTTTCTATGTGAAAGGGCCACTTGTCTGCAATTCACCTCTCATTATAGCGTCACCTTTGGTGTGCAAAGGCGTTTACAGTCCTATTTTGCATGGGCATAACTATTGGCATTTAATTTCAAGTTGATTTTGGAGACACTTAGATGTTGCATTGGTTATATGTATATACAATACAAATCTTAAAACATCTACTTTTTCTAAAACTACAAAAATAAAAACACTTTATGAGATGTGTAAAGCTGAATCTAACATTATTTTATGGTCTCTTTCAAACTCTGAAATTTGAAGGTCGCAGATAAAGCTTATCTTGGGCGCAACGCTCTGTGAATGTTTGTATTACGCTCTTTAGGAGTTCCATCCACCCAGTGCAGATTTTCCAAAGCAAACCTGCACTCTTCCATCAGATAAGACTTAATCGCACCACCCGAAAGACTTCTTCACTGTTTGAGTCAGTCAAAGACTAGGTAAAAATAGAGCGAAGGGAAAAGAGTGACAAAAGTCACTTCAGGCCAGAAGAAACAAAAATTATAATGGGCCAAAATTAAAACCAGCATTTCTGTGCTTTTTTGACCAATGAATTTCAATGACTTTTACATTATGTTTCTAGTCATTTGTAATGATTAAGTAAGAATTATAAAAATCATTAAAATTCAGACTGATTCTCTAAAGAATCATTTTGGCCAATTAATTAAAAGGAATCGAGTCTTTTTACTCTGTTTTACTCTAACCAAGAGCAATATTTAGCTGATTTGATTCAGAGTAATGCATACTGTAACTAGAAAAATCTATTAATTCTAGAAATTTCAATGACATTTAAGATTTTATTAATTTTCATGACTTTTCCAGGCCTGAAAACGGCAATTTAAAAATGACCCGATATTGGTTTTCCATGTCCATGGGAACTCTAGAAAATGCTTGTAGGAAAAACAAAAAAATGCTTCCAATGAGGAAGGAGAGTTGGCCAGCTCTATCATGCCTTTTAAAACTAATACATAATTTAAGTAATAAATAAAGTAATTGCCTTGCAGGAAAAACAAACGAAAGAGTCCCAACTGCTCATTTAAGAGTGAATTTACACCTTTTTAGCAGCCTGTATAGTTTAAGGCTCCTTGCTTTGCAAATGAAGGGTATTTAAATATCCATTAGGCTCCATAATTTGTCATGAACAGGTCTAGGGGCTAAAGACGTGAAGTGAAAAAGGGAGAGAAACATGCTACGATGGCGATGGTGGTGGTGGTGGATGGGTGTCACTTGTGCACTCAAACACTCACTGTCATAGGTGGACAAAGAGGATATATTATCTATGAGGACACCACAGGCAGTGTCAAAGTCACTGACTTAATGTATACTTGGAGATGCACATTACCCTTGATGCTGGACTGCAAATGAAGTCATCTGAGGTGTATACTTCTCTATTAGAATTAGTACAAATGTAAAGCTAAAGTGTGAAATTGCCTCAATGTTAAAATATCCCATTATAATAATATTCAGACAAAATTTGTAGGTTGATTTACCTGAAAACTGTAAAAACTGTTGTGCTATCAAAACACTGCACTGTTTGTGTGCGTATCGGAACCACCACGACACAGCAACATAAAACGCATTTAAATTCACAAGCTTATATTATTAGTGTATGGTCATGTAATTGCCTTAAACATCTTTCCTTATCATTGTAAGGTCATAAAATGACAAAACCAATTAAAACCAATAAAGCAAAAACCAATTGACACGTAGATTTTGGCCCTTTACCCCAATTTCAGGTTATGTATAAACGTGCGCATTACTGTTCACATGTTGACATCATAGCAGAGAATAATCAGATGATTGCATATCTCTTGTGAAATCAGTTTTAATTTGTTGTCTTAAAGGGATACTTCACCTCTGGGAAGATGAATGTGTATTTAAAATTGGTCATTTATATAGTATAAATGTGAAATTATTTTTGAATTTGAAGCATTCTAGACAGAGAAAAGGCAGAAAATGTATTTTTTACACATGTGGCTGAAAGACAACAACTCCCAGAATGCACTTGCTTTGCTGCCCTTACGAGGCCACTCCCAAACCACGCCTACCGGTTACAGGCGGCAGTATCTGAAAATATGATACAACTATGCTTGCTTTGATACATCGTGACTCTATAAATCGTGAGTTAGTTGATAAATTGACTGACTACGCGGGAAGAACATTATAATTCCGGGTGTCCAAACTCTGTACATGACGTCTTAGTAACAAAAAGAAAAACAAAAATACTCACTTTACACTAAGCCGTCCGTTTGTCCCTGCGGGCTTTGGCTGGCGTTTCCAATTTATCTTCGTGATCCTAAAATAAGTTTCCAGGACTCCCCTGTCCATGTGTGGTACAAAACTTGGGTGCTCAGTTATACATGCTCATGTTATCGGTGCAGTTTCATCAGCGGATTCAGCGATCTCGTCCAGTATCGCTGAAATTCGCGACAGCAATAGGACTCTATATCTGTTTCCATAGGCGCACAGCGAGAGCACTGACACCACCAGTCCACCCCAACTCGAGTCTGGCCGGGCTCTTCCTCCTGCCTGCCAAGCAGGTTTTGCTCCCCTGCTACAGCAGCTGCTCCAGCCTCTGTTCATCGCTGTATTGCGGCTCGTAGCCGCGAGCATCAGATTCTCGCAACAGATCTTCGAAATCCCCTTCTGCCATTTCAACTTCAAAACTACCTTCCGCCATCGTGATTAGCCTACTTGTATACAAACTGTCTACACAGAGCAAGAGCCTGTTTTCTTAGCTTCTACAGAAAGATGGCTGACACTATCTTCACATTCTGTGAGTGAGATCCCGCCCCATATGGGCGTGGTGAAAACATGCGGAATATTGGCTGTAGTTTTAAGCCTCTGGACCAAAAATCCTCCGATGACGCAAAATGACGATTTTTGCGTCATCGGAGGATTTTTTTCCAGACTAAAAATAAATAAATCTCTCGTCTCAGGGGGATATGAGGGTGGGGAGCTCGGTAATTCGAAAATACTACCGGTTTTCTACTGATACAAAGCTTAATGCTAAATCCTGAAGTAACCCTTTAATTGTTTTAATAGTTTTGGTAGCTATCAGCATACTTGTGAACATAATGTACAAAGATTTATGCATTTGGCAGACGATTTTATACAAAGTGACTTACAGTGCACTTATTACAGGGACAATCCTCCTGGAGCAACCTGGAGTTGTGCCTTGCTCAAGGACACGATGGTGGTGGCTGTGGGGATCGAACCAGCAACCTTCTGATTAACAGTTATGTGCTTTAGCCCACTACTCCACCACCACTCCTAAATTGACATGTTGTTCTGCACACTGAAATAGCCGCTACAATGCCATTGAAGGTGTTTACATGCAGAGCAAAATTGGCCAAATCTATGTTTTGCTTAAACCGCTAATGCGTTTTACTCAATAAGTAATAAAAAAATGAGGTGACTATTGACAATGATGTTTTCTACCTTAGTGAACAGTGACAAGTTGGCAGGTAGTAAACAGAGGTTGGCAGGTCAGACCAGATAGTGTGATAAAATACAAAAGACTTAACTTCTAGAGGAGTTTAATGTGTGACAAAGTTCAAGGACAGGAGATAAATGTTTAATATGTTAAGCCTGTTTGAGTTCATATGTATAAATGTACAAAATAGAACGGAATAAAACAGAATCAAGATGCCATTTTTACAGCCAAGTTTTAATAATTGGTTTATGTGGACTAGGAAGTTTTGAGTTCTGAAAGTTGCAGTATTTTTGAAAATGTTTTGAAATTGTATTTACATGATAGGATCCCTGTATATGCAATATATATTATAACACATGCAAATGCAAATTGTTTATGATGGTGCCTGCAACTTTGTTGTAATTTTACATTTACTGGTTTGGTAACACACTACAGTTGTATTAGTTAACAAAATTAGTTAATATTTTTTCAGCACTTATTAATTTTTTTATGTTAATTTTGACACGTACTAATAATATTTTTTTATTACAAGCATATACTGTATGTTAAAATTAGCTAATTCATTATGAACTAAAGATAACAATAAGCCATTGCATTTTTTAAAATAAACATTAACCAAGATTTATAAACTATATTAACTACACTGTTCTTTGTCAAGTCATGATATTAAATGTACAGTATTTACTAATGTTATCAGATGGAAAGAAAAATGGTATGCAATAGTATAACGTTATCTGAGTTTATTGAGTTTATGGAAACACACACACAAAATATTACGTAAATGGCTGTATGACACATTCTTATTAAATGGTTCTTGCCCATTTACAGTTAGATACAAAATGCCCATATATAAACTCTGTGGTTAATGAGAAAACTATTCAGTGGCAGACTAGTGGTTAACAATCAAGGGTGGTAACTAGGGATGGACTGGTCGATCGGCCACCAATCTAGATCAGCAGATCTTCATCTTCAATCTGTACTCAGCGATCGTCGATCGTGCCTAGATTCAAGGCTCATTTTTTTTTAATATATATTAGCATGCTCAAAATCGCACATACATTGCTACCCTAATGAATGAACACTTGCTCAGCCCTCGAAGCATGACTTTACAGCCACTTTAAGCATTCTCAAGTTTATACTTTCAGATATGCTGTAATTCAGATGAATATGCCGGTTTGATATAAAAATGTGTATGATTTACATTTGATTTAAAAAATGTGTATGAATTACATGTGTATGAACATTAAAGCAATAGTTCATCCAAAAATGAAAATGCTCTCATCATTTACTCATTTTTATGCCCTCCCAGTGATTTGATATGTATGGTTGAGAAACAGGTCAATAGTCCATTTTTTTCTATAAATTCTCATCAGATTCTTCTTCTTCTACTGGGCAGGGAGAAGCATTTCTAGCAAGAATGGACTTAAATATTAATATTTTTCTCACCCACACCTATCATATCACTTCAGAAGATATGGATTTAACCAATGGAGTCCTATGGATTACTTTTATGCTGCTCTTATGTGATCTTTGGTGTGTCAAAAATTTTGGCACCCATTCAATTGCATTGTATGGACCTACAGAGCTGAAATATTCTTCTAAAAATCTTAATTTGTGTTCTGCAGAAGAAAGAAAGTCATACACATCTGGGATGGCATAAGGGTGAGTAAATGATGAGAGAATTTATTTTTTTTTGGTGAACTATTCCTTTAAGGTGGCCATTTTCACGAGACACTACGGTTGTAGTTCTGACTCGCTGTACAGTTAGACACGGAGGGGAAAAAATACAGATGTAAAAACAAATTAAACCACAAATGAGCATGCAAACACAAATCTGAGTATACTGAGTTGTGACAGATGGTGTATTGAGCGATAGAGACAGTTTGAGTGATTATGCATGCTTTTAGTTTCACTCCCTCCAACATTCGCTCTCTTGTTGCCAAACAAGTGCACTCTCAATCTCTCATCAGTCACTATCCCAGCACTACTTTGTGAGAAACCCGATTTAAATCAGATTTATTTATGGTTTTCGCAGTACCACAAATAACAACAACATCAGTTTATCCTTCAATAATGGCACCACGTCTTCACACTGTTGCTGAATAATTTGAGATTTGCATTACTACAAATTACCAAAGATGGTAAATAAATCATAGATACTAAGGATTTCTACCTGGAGCAGTTTTAGAGCTTGTAATGGATATTTCTATGTTATTTTGAACACATCTCTGCTGTGTGTGTAATGCCCTTATAGTGTTCACTGGTTGTCAGTATGTCACAATGACCTTTGATAGTTATTCTAGAACTATTCATAACTACACAATGAATGTAAATTTAATGTAACTTTACAGTATGGGGCATTAACATATCACTGCATCATATAACATGTAAAAGTGTGGCAAAGGTCACTTTTAAAAGAAATATCGGTGATTGGATCAGCATCAGCCATTCACGGTGTTAAAATATTGGTGATCAAATTTTCTGATAGATGCACCACTAGTAGTACCACAAAGGTCTTGGGTTCAAAACCTTGAGGGGATGCTCCTTTAACTGAAGAGTTGATGTGGTCTTCTATCGCCATTGTGTGTCCGGGCAAGACACTTACACAAGAGCTACTCCAGGGGTAACAAACAAACCTGGTTAAATAACACAGTGACTCTACTGATGTGTGAAGATACCAAGCATGGGGACATAACAAAATTGAGGCAAAGACACACATGTCTAAAACAGTTTCAGAAACAGATTGTTTCTTATTATTCAAGGAAACTTAAATTCTCAGATTTGAAGGCGTGCATTCCCCGTCCTTCCAACATTATGTTTGTCCCAAGTACACCTGCTGTAGAACACTCTCTATATCTATCTATCAATTCACTCTCCGTGTAAATGTGTATTTGTTTGAATACTTAAAGTGATGAGAAACACAAAAAAATTAAATATGAGAAAAGGTCCAAAGAGAGAAATATGCTTTTAGCAACAAATAGCTGCTTATAAAATAAAAATGGTTGGAAGATTATCAAGCACAATTTATGGAAGAATAATGTCAATTACATTTGCAATAATATGATCACTATCTAACAGTGTGAAGATGTTTATAGTATTCACAGAAATCTATATTCCTAACCTGCACTCAATCAGTGCTTAAAGGTGAAGTGTGTAACATTTTTTATGTCAAAATACATTCTAATATCCCAGTTTATTGTTCATTGACAACTAGAAGTAAGTCATTCATGGGTTTACCTCCCCCAAAATTGTAAACACTGCGCTTCTCAGGCACTTTGAAAACATTAATGTTTCTATTTTGAGCGGCCCGCTCAGCTCTACTTATCCCATTCTAGCATGAGTTTGGGGCATGGCTACTTGTAGTGAACTGTTCAACTGGGAGAATATGAACGTCCATGGCAGACATGTTACAGAGGAAACCAAACTTAGGTTTGCTCAAATACAAAGACACAGATAATGAAGTAAAACCAGAGTGAACATTTGCAAGGTGGAGGACTTTGAGGGAATTTTTGGGATTAAATTTTTGCCGTGTTGCTTCTCGAAAGGTAAGCTACACTCTGGTATTGCCACAGAAGTTAGCTAATTACTGATGAGCTTCAGATAAAGATACTTGGAAAATGAAACGTTAAGCTTACTAGTTACCAAAAAACCTACCTCATGTACTTGATCCCCCACACACCAGCTGCCATTCAACCCGGCGATGTTATCAGATGAGCCGATTCCTCTGCAATGCTTTCTGTCCACTGTTTCTTATAGTGGTCTTGTTTATTGCCACTTTAAACGTTTAGCACCTATTATTTAGTATGGTCTATTTATTCATAAGGAATCAGAGAGTGTGAAAGGGCATGAAGAGAATGTGGGGTGTTGGCAAAGGCTGTTTGAAAACATACTTTATTTTTGTTATTCCGTTTGGTGCCAGTTGTTGTGCAGAAAACCTTTAAAGCTGAAGTGTATAATTCCTCTGTCACTAGTATTAACAAGAAGAATTGAAAAAATAATAATGATAGACGTCAAAGAATTTACAAACTTTACATTAATAAACAATCCTAAGTTTCAAGTAACTAAATCACTTCCTTTTCCCTAAAGCTGCTTATTACAGTTATTTAAATATATCTTAAGGGAGCCCAACTACAGTATTTTCAAAATTGACTAGTTAAATGATTAATATGTACTGTAGTTTATTTTCACATCCTAATAAAAGTGAAGGGATTCTTGGAACAATGATGAAAGGAAGGTGGTAGCAGGTGGACCAGCAAAAATAAAAAAGGAACTTCACCTTTAATCCCTAAACGTTAATACAGATAATAACTATTTGAAATAAGAAATATCCCCTATAGAAAACAGGACAGACAGAGAATGGGAAAATCAGAAAACGCACAGGAGTGGGGCAGTGGTAATAACATAAGATGAAATGCCACAGTTGAAGAGTAAAGAATCCCACACAGCAGCAATAAGCTCAATGGTAGAGCAGAGCTCCACATTTTTATAGAAAAAAACTAATTTATCTTCAGCCGAGCAGACCATGGGCTCAAATCTGCCGACAGAGCAGTATCGATCCTTGAGTGCAGGAGGCCGGCAACTAACACAAAAATAGATTTTCAAATGTGACTACCAACAGGCATAGCCTTATTTAAATCCTAACAACAACATAATGTCAGATGAAAAACACACAAAGCGGAAATTATGGGAGATATGCTTTTCATTGGGCCAGTACTGAAAGGTCAGTGGGGTCAAAAGAAAAGACATGGTTAACATGCTCCTGGTTTAGAGACCTTTGACATAGGTCTGTGCTTAAATCTCCCAATGCTTAACCAGGATTAAGGATAACATTTCAAAACAACACACATCTCCAAAGCCTGATCATGTGTCTGTGCTTGGAAGGAATTTCAAAGAGGTAAAAATCTTTTGCAACAAGAATACAGAATAGTGAAAAATCCACAGTGACTTCCTACAATTCACAAGGGTGTCCAAATGGCTACAATTTTAAGTGAATATTCGGGGTTCCCACTCTTTTCAAGCCACAATGTTCCAGGGCATTTCCTGCACCCAACAAATATTTAAGCAAATACACACAAATGTAAATGTACATTTAAAACAAGCTTTTATTTAGGCATTTCTGTATGTATTTGACGGTAGTTTCTCACATCCAGAGAAGCAGTTAGCTTCAAGGCCCAGTGTAATTACTAATCCCCATTAAGTGGTGATTTGATTAAATAAATACATAGTCGGAATGTGCTGTGCACTTCAGAGTGCTCATTGTCATCCCACACACACAAGCGTGTGGATGATGATCATGCCGAGTTGTTTTTATTTTATGAACAGCTGGCTTTACACATTCATTTTGAAGCGCACATCACTTGCATATTATTTATTTATTCAATTAAATCAGACACTTTTTAGTTTAATTAGCAAATAATCACACTTGGACATCTCACATTTTTTATTTGATTAATTGTACATTCAAACATAAATTTTCATCCAAATTCAGTATGTAATATTCTATGACATTCTGTGGTTTATTGCTAATGCCATTTTTATGACTAGATTCCGTGTTTTTCGCATACTACATGTTGTAACTGCAGTATAAGCCGACTCCGATCTAGAGCATGTGTGCGGAGCGAGAGCGCGGTGTTGAGCGGAGTGGTGATAATTCCACCTGAGTGGAGAGTGCCTTTTTGAAGATTATACTCCACTCACTTAGGCCGCCCAGCGCCGCTCGCTCAACACAGAATGCACTTCATTAAATGCTGGTTTGGGAACCTACGAAATAAGCAATAGGCCTGAATTATGGAGTTCAAACACTGTTTTAATGAAACCGCAAACCTAATAACCTACAAAAATGCTAAGTATAAATAAAGTTAAGAATGAGCAAATCCAAAGGGAGTGTGTAGAGACTGTTCCTTTTGGAATCTTAAGCATCACATTGCCAGAGAGCATGACGATGTGCTATGCGATCATGGTAGTGCAACAAAACGTGAGCTAGTAGGCTACACTACCATTCAATATTAAATTAGTAGATAATTGTAACATCTGAGTGGTCTCCCATCCACCAAAGGGAGCCCTCACCTGAATACTGAACTCTGTCACTTCCTGTTTCCTGCCACATCAGTTCCTGCCATGTCACTTCCTGTCTGTTATGTATATAAGCCATGCACACTCACTCAACATGGCAAAGTATTGCCAGATTACCTGCCTTACCAAGTGGTTACCTGTTGTTATCTCATTCTGCTTCATATTATGATCTTCTGCCTGTTTATTGGAATTTGTTCTTGGATAACCCCTTTTGTATTGTTTGCCGTATTGGATTGATTACCTGTTGCCAGCCTCTGCCTGTATTACCTTCTACGTTTGTGATTGCTGATTTGGATCTGTTCATTAAACTCTTCTGCAAAATGGATTCTAACCCAACCTCTGGTCTGAGTTCATTACAATAATAAGGTATCTTGTTGTTTTGCATTCATTTATCACAGTCAGTGCAGCAGCCAGCTAGATGCAGGCCTGTTTCTGCGGGGTTGCAAACGTTAGAGCACACTCAATTGAATATGTAAGCTTGATAATATATATTGGCAAAGCATATTTCTTTGAATCCCGCAAATACACACAAATGAATCAAATGCGTCAAAATGAATAAACGTGATCTTGCAGATCAGTGTGTCCTAATTTGCAGGCACAGCATTCTGCTTTCGTGCCTACAATTGAGCATTTTATTGGTAAAGATTTCCACTCTCACATTACATAGCAGAATTATCTTACTTAATCGACCGCCCATTGCTTTCGATTTCTGCTTCGGGATAAAGTGCACATAACTGCTGGTCTGTTTCCCAAAGCCAAAACCACACATTAACAATAAGTGAAATAAGTAAATACTGACTCTAGAGTGGTTGCGGATAACACCTTCCGACATCACTTGCTGCATTCATGCTATAAATTATTGTACATGAGAAGAAAAAAAATGATCTTAAACAGAGGCAGTGTAATTTGTGAATACACTATGTAACTTTTGGTTCTCTAGCGGTTACAAAAATAAAACTACATGTGTCTTGCAGAAGAACATTGTTTTGGTTGTGGTAAAATTATCATTTGGCGCATATACAGACCAGATTCACTTTATGCTGTTTTAAAAAATATCAAGGAAAAACAAAGGGGCACATGGTATCTACTAATATAATAATTCTTATATAATTACACGCATTCCTGTAGATTGCATACAATTCATACATATAATAGTAGTGAATATTAATCAAGCAACAATACTGAAAAGAGCAAAAAACATTCACTGCTTTTTTTCTGGATAATTTAATACACCCTTTAAAACTGAACACAAAATTAGGATGAGAAATTTCTCATTTTAATTTACAGACCTAAAGCCTGATAGCATTAAATCAGTAACCTGTTAATGTACCAAATCTACAGTAGCCTAATAATCATTCTGTGGAGACCACTGAAGAACAATATGAATTTCACTTTTTCCTGTATTTCCTGGTACCAGTCCATGTTTTCATTATTGCCATAACGACTCAAACAAACTTTAAAGTTGAAAAGAATGTTGTTTTCTGGGTCGTTTGTGTCACTCAGGTCCAGGTCCAGTTTAATCTGAAAAGCGCGAATATGCGCGTATGTGAGTTTCTGCGCCACCGCACATATGTTTTATCACTTGTGGATGTTCATTCTTTGTCATCTTTGATGACTTGTTTAAAGTAAATAAAGGTAATTTAGAACTGAAAAAAAATTAAGGCATTATTTGAAGATGATAAACGGTATATGTGCTAACAGAGAAATATTTGACTGATTACAAATGATAACGAAGTTCTGGTAGACTCGATTATCTAACAGCTGTTGTAAACCATTACAAAATAAACAGCAAGAATTTATATACTAAAACACAACAAAATAGTCACATAATTTCAGATGTGTACGTTACTAAGCATTTGATCATTTAATAAATATCAGCCTATAGCCTATTTCAGCCAGAGGGGCACCTCAGCCCATGTGGGCAATGGGGCAGTTGCTCAGGCCAATGTAGCTACCCCACTGCATACGTGCCTGGAAACAAGTATACTTCATATCGAAGCGGGATTTGAGTAAACTTTTTTTACTGGTGAGAACACTTGAGCAGAGCGTTCCTTTGGCTGTGAGCGGTTGAGCAAAGCACACGTGCATGAAGCGGGTGTTTGAGCGGATAGTCTCACATCTCCGCTTCGCTTACATGCTCTGCTCCGATTGTTGAATTATTGAAAATTCATTTACATCTCGAGTTATTAAGGCTGAATCACCACGCTACCAACCCAGTGTTTTTTTTTTTTTTTTTAAATCAGTGGCCCGACTGTCATTATTGTCTAAAGTTTATAACTCACAGGGATGCAAACTCATGAGGGTTTTTAGCACTATAAGAACAAAGCAGGTCTATAATTTCCACTCAGATTGTGAACTGCCGAGCATGACTTTTCATCCAAAAGGACAACAATAATACTCTAATAATAATGATGAGTATCAATAACGTCATGGTTACTGTTGTAACCTCAGTTCCCTGATGGAGGGAATGAGACGTTGTGTCGATTGTAGTGACATACACGCATACATCTGGATTTGAGAAAAGGCCAATGAGAGATTGGCAGACAGAATTTGCATGTCCCCCCCGGACATACGGGTATAAAGGGAAGCGGACGTGCATCTGTCAGTCAGGTTTTTGCACCGAGTGTAAGGTTCGGCCGTTAACAGAGGTAGGCCTAGTGTTGTGGCGAGGGGGACACAACGTCTCGTTCCCTCCATCAGGGAATGGATGTTACAGTAACCATTATATTCCCCTTCTGTCACTCACACAACATTGTGTCGATTGTAGTGACACTAGGTGTCCCACTAAACCATGTTAAGTGAGCTGCTGACACAGGTGCAAGCAAGCTACTGCATGCTAGAAGCAACTGTATCAGCCGCATGTAACCCTCCCCAATGTCCCAAAGAAGTGTCACATACAGTTCTTAGGTTCCCAGCACCCCTGAGGGGGGAACAAGCGACATGACTATCATGGGAGCAAACCGGCCAGCCGCGGCCTTTTCTCTCTCTATGTTTCTCATCATAGAGCATAAAGCTGGAGCTATAAAATAGCATTAGCTGCCATAGCTGTGCATCATGACACAGTGGACGGCAAGTCTTTAGGAAAGCACAACCTGATTATCAGGTTCCTGAGAGGAGGCTGAATCCCTCCGGACCACGCCTTGTTCACTCGTGGGACCTCTCCGTAGTCCTGCGTTGCCTGTGTGGGGCTCCCTTCGAGCTCTTAGCGTCAGTAGAGCTTAAGGCACTCTCCTTGAAGACTGCCCTCCTGACGGTCCTGAAACATCAACACTTACTGAACTTTCTGTTCTTAAGTCTTTTGGGCTCATCTCGGGCTACAAGCTGAATTTTAATAAGAGTGAACTCTTTCCTCTAAATGCTGCAGCTCGCAAATACACACTTCACACAATACCATTAAGAATAGTTCGGGACAATTTCACGTACTTGGGGGATCAAGTCACTGCCAACTTCAAGAATCTTTTCGAGTATAATTTTACCCCTCTTCTTATTTGAGTACAACAGGAATTTAAGAGACGGTCATAACTCCCTTTATCCCTAGCTGGTCTAACTAATTTAGTAAAGATGTATATCCTGAATGTTATCTTCTATTACTGGGTGGCTATTGGGGGGGCTGGATGGCAGAGGCAGGCTAAATACATACAAATTGTATTGTACCGACTGGCCTGCTCAGTCCCCCTGATGGCCAGTATATATTCATATAATGAGGTTTGGGCCATACAAATTACGGGAGTTTCCCAGGAGAAATAACAAAACAGGAGGGGCTCGGGAGATGGGTGTGAAATACGGGAGACTCCCGGGAAAAACGGGAGGTATGGTATCCTCATAGAATAGCACTGAGATGAGTGAATGATGATAAATTGAGAACACCTGGAATGGCATATGTTTGATTGAATATACCAGTGAGTATATTGCAGGGAGTGAAGCTTAAAGTGCTCATGATCGCACAAACAGACACTATCGCTCACAATGTCTAATTGTCATGACTCACGTATACTCAGATTTGTATAAGCATATTTAATTTTGTCTCTTTATCCTCTGTGTGCTCACAGTGCAGCGAGTCAGAATTACTAGCATAATGAAATTTGTATAAATTCGAATTTGTATAAATCTTAGAACCTCAGGAGACCGACAGCAAACTATTCATGCTGATAATGTCCTAACTGAGAGGTAGAGGTATGACTGACTGTAAGCCGGAAGGGGTTTTGAATTCCCGGTTGTTGGTTGATGGCTATTTTGGTGGCTTGCCATCTGATTATCAATAATACTGACAGCTTCCAAAGTGAGCACTGTGGCCATTAGGCAAGACTCCAGCAGTCTGAAAATCCAGCAGTAACTTTAATCACACTAAACCAGGTCTCCAAAGACCTTCAGTGATAGACAGCACCTATTTCTGTTCTACAAATGTGAGTCAACTCATACTGGAACTGCGAAGGTAAATGAGGGTGTGATATTGTGTTGCTATCAATTAGCTGTTCGATTTTCGTAATTAGTCAGTTTACGAGTTTTCTTCACTTCGCACAACCAAATTACTGCTATTTTCAACATCAAAATAATTGTGTTTTGTGATGACACAAAGAGCAATACATCAGCAAAAGATTGCCTCTACAGCAAGACATCAACGCCCACATTTACAACATTGCACCCTTGGCCCCACCCACTGGTACTCTGTTACACAGGAGAAGAGGAGAGAGGGCCTGTCATAGGAGATTCATCTACACCAAAAGAGACTTACACAGGTCACCTTCATGTGCCTATCTGGATTTAAATGTTTTTATACATAAACATGCACTAGATGAATGGCTTAGACCATTATTATGCACCTTGCACTGCTTTTAAAAGACACAATGTTAAGTTAGAACTCTAAATAGGAGACCCCCTTACTGTTTCACCTTGCTGCTGCCCCTCATGCTGATTCCACTGACTGGGAGAAACATATGCCGTTCTGTGTGTAAACAAACACAGAAGATGTTGATATGTCGCTCCTGTGAAGACCAGCATCCCTGCTTTGGCCTGTTGAAGGACCCAACATCACCATGGATTGTATTACGTTTGCGTATTCAGAACATTTCAGCGTGAATTCTGTGTTTTCGGCTCATGTCAGCATGGATTACTTGTGAACCCATCACAATATTCAAGCTTTCAAGCTTTGCAAAGGAACTGTCATTGAAAGATGGGGCAGTTAAATAATACAGGACCCATGAGTAAACAGTTTAATTCACTAATGTTTCTAATGTCATGACTGCTTTACAGTCGCTGTTCTTAAGTGAACAGTTTGATACATTCAGATGAAATGTGTTGGGTATATGTTGTTAACCCTGAAAAGTAGTTTTATAAATTGTAATGTGAAGCATATTCATTCTCTTCTGATTGAATTTCAAATATGGCTGTATTTGTGGGGCTGCACAATTTAAGCCAATCATAACAGTGGGCATTTACATTGAGGTTTAAATGAGATGCTGAGGCCAAAACCAAGTGTTTCAGACAGAGGGCAAGAGACAGGGTGGAAAATTATCATGTATTATTAAATTATGAAAAAGAAAGAAAATAAAAAAATCTTACTAACATTATAAGTGGAAAAAAAAAAGGATTATGTCATGGCACCTAAGACAAAAACAGCGGGCAAGTGACACATTCCTCTTACACACTAATTAAGTAGACAATATCCACATTTAATCATCCTATGTGCTTATGCAATACATTTCGTCCTCAAATCCTCCAAGGCAGCCAAACAGTAAAGTGGATGGTCTGGAATTCAGTGCATCCCATATGAATCTAAGTGGAACACAACTTATTAATAATTATGTTTTGACACTTTTATTTACTGCAACAGTGAGGAATATGACAAGGAATAACTGGGCAAATAGGCCAACGCGTAGATGGATGTGTAGTCTAGTAGAAAAGGTCTGTAACCAATAGGTTACAGGTTTGAACAGCAGGGGTGAACCATGAAACATCCATCACCATTGTGTCTTTGTGCAAAGTACTTAATCCCAGGTTGCTCCAAGGGGACTGTCCCTGTAATAGGTATGCTTTAAGTTTCTTTGGATAAAAGTGCCATATAAAAGACAAATTAGTAGTAAAGTAGGATGTTAGAACATTCTAGGGGTTGATTTTTTTCACGTCCTGTGCTGTACTTTCAATCCTTCAATCCTTACATCCAGATGTGTCAAGTTTTGACACAGCTCTTGCTCATTGTTTTATGGGGACAAGGTGATTGTGAGAGCTAAAGAACAAGCAGCATTCACAGGTTCAAAAGAGATTTCTAACACAAGCTGAAGTCACCAGGGATAAAGAGAGAGAATGAAGCCGGCATTGAATGCTTTTCCCTATAGTCCAACTGTCAAGCACATTGTAACTCAGACACTGCAAAGTCATGTAGAGGTGCAAAAGTCTACAGCAAGGTGCACACCAATCAGCTTATCAGAAGATAGAGGACATATTACCTCAGTCCACGTTGAAAAAGATGTTCGTTTTTCAGGCTTTCAACAAAATAAATTATATTGAAACTGCTGAATAGCTTTTCAAGGAAGTGTTCACCAAAAAACCTAAATTCTGGATTTAGCCTATGTAGTTCCAAACGTTCCCTGTGTGCATGTATAAAAAAAGGCACTTCAACTTGCGTAGTACCAGGTTTGACATCACGAGACATGTGAGTACCAATGACATGAGTATCAGTGACGTCAAACCTGGTGTTCACATCTAGATGCATTATGTTTCTATGAATGCAAACATGCGTGAGATTTTACAGCTACAGGAGAAGATTTTCAGTAAATGTCATTATTAAAATTTGATCCTAGCATAAAGCTGAAAGGCTTCCGAAGACTGAGAATCTAGTGTGCAAGTCTGAGGGACTACTTACTTTTATGATATTATTTGTCATTTTTTGTGATTGCCAACTCCTGTCCCCATTTACTATCCAAAAGAGCTGTCAGGACATTATTCAAAATTTCTCTTTTTCTGTTCCATGGAAGAAAGGAGATTCCTGTTGCCATTTTCACCTCAGCCAGGACATGGCACAGTGTGCCGATGTGAGGAGTGTTGAAGAACACACTGGAAACTCAGATCTGCTATGGACCCTGTGCACCAGCCATCAAACTCTTATATTGTGCTCAAGGTTTACAGCGAATTAAGTTCTTCTCTCATACTGTTAATCTGTACTTCAGAGTCCAGCATCATAGTGCTATCTCCTGCCTGAAGGCCCTCAGGAGCCATACACAGGCTACACTCATCTTCTATCATGATTCAAATTCACAACAGAGTGTGAATTATTGTGTATACATCTTTTAAAGACAACTAAACACAATATTCATAACAGGGAAAATTATCTTGCTTATGTTGAAATTGTCATTCATTTGGATAAGCCGTCAATCCGACACATACATGAACGGCGTTTCCTATTTACATTTCTCCTTATAGTTTATTTTTATTTAGTCTCAGCCTCAAAACAGATAACAGATTTGAATGAGAATTGCACTATGTATGTGTCTGTGTGTGTATGTACGTATGTGTATAATTATTTTAATTATATCTGCTGTTTTTGTATTGTTTTGTATTGTTGTACACTGGAAGCTCCTGTCACAGAGACTAATTCCTCGTATGTGTAAGCATACTTGGCGATAAAGCTGATTCTGATTCTGAAAAGACATAGCTATTTTCCACTATTTGTTTTAAAATAGTGTATTTTGGGTATTTAGCATATAGTGAATTTTTCAAAAACTGTATGGACATTCATGGAACATGTCATGCCATTATTTGGTTCCCCCCACCCACCCCATTGTTGCAAAATACTGTAGCGTGATCATTTCCATTCAATCCTGCCCTGAAATGGCACATAAAATCAAAAAGAACTGTGGTTAGTAGTTTAACACATTGGTCAGATTGGTCTCTTCATGTCTAAGTGGGCAGTTCTTGGCCAGAAGAAGATCAACCAGACTTTACTTTGAAAGTCAAAAGCCTAGATGCGCAATATTAATCTTTATATAACTAACAAAATTATGGTGACATTTCAGTCTACAGTTCTGAGTCTTCTCTTCCTGGGAGCAGTTGTTGACATCACAGTTTTTTCATATATGCAATTCAGCTAATATGTGCAGTGAATTGTGGTTGCGTTTTTTTTTTGTTTTTTTTTTCAGAAACAGATGCTTATTTGTGCTCACCTGTCACTCACCATTATATCTGATTATATTTCCTTAAATTACAGAACAAATAAATCTAAACCACATGTGGGAATTAAATGACAGTCGAGAATAATGCTCTGTGATTAAGGGGTGAACAGAATTGATCATTGTTATAGTTACCTTCTCAATCTCTGGTGCACTTAAAGTCAACATGATGTCAAAATTGACCCTATTTACTTTTACACTATTCTGGTCTTACTGTGCAAAATTCATCAAGGCATTTTATTCCAAATAAAAAAAAATAATTGTCTTGGTAATCTTCCTGATTAAAATGTAATAACTAGCCACTTTTACTTTTCAGCTGATGTCACCAAGACTTTTAATTTTTCAACCCTTCCCCTCCAACTATCTGGCTAAAATGAACTTTAATAATATACATATAAATGGATTGATATCGAGCAAAAGAGTGTCCACACTACACGTGTTCACAAACTTAATAGTTAATTGGCCTGTCACTTTACATTTGCAGACATCCACTTGTCTTATGCCTTTGTTAAATTTGCAAATGGTTGTTTGAGTCATAAATCCTTTAGTGATGTAAAAAAATAAAATGAATAAAAAGCAATCTGTTTAGAACAACTATCAACATGATCTGTCTTGGGTAATGTTATTGCAACAAAGGTCTGTCAACCTTCCGTATGCTCAAGAGAGATTGACAACCAAACATTACTGTTTGATGTAAGGTAGTCCAGATATGTAAGGGAATGACACTCTTCGGTGGTTTCAATAGATCACTGGTGCCCCCTGTTGACCATTCACCTTACCTCTAAATGATTGCAGTGTTCTAGCAAACCATTTAGGGTGATAGGGCTAAATAGCAAATGAACCACTGACAGGAACTGTGACAGAAAGGGGGACAAGTGGATCCTGCAGTAGGTCAAACATTATAATTGCAGTTGATTTAGAACTTGCACACCTCTTTCAATCAGCAATTTACTCACTGTTATCCAGGATAGAAAATATTTTTAGCATACATATATTATTATTATTATTTTATTATTATTTTAATTACTTTTCTCCCAATTTGGAATGCCCAATTCCCACTACTTAGTAGGTCCTCTTGGTGGCGCAGTAACTCACATCAATCCAGATGATGGAGGACAAGTCTCCAGCCCGTTGAGACTATCGATTCGTGCATCTTATCACTTGGCTCACAGTGCATGACATCACTGAGTCTCACAGCACGTGGAGGCTCATGTTACTCTACGCGATCCACACACTACTTACCACGTGACCCACTGAGAGCGAGAACACCTTTATCTCGACCAAGAGGAGGTTACACCATGTGACTCTACCCTCCCTAGCAACTGGGCAAATTTGGTTGCTTAGGAGACCTGGCTGGAGTCACTCAGCACGCCCTGGATTCAAATTCACAACTCCAGGGGTGGTAGTCAGCATCAGTACTCACTGAGCTACCCAGGCCCCCTACAAAAAAGAACTCTTATGGAAATCAGAAATTATTTAAATACTTGCCTGCTGTGATTCTCATCCACAAGTAGACCTTACTTCACACTACTTAAAAAGCACTAAGCTTTAGCCTGAAAGGTAAAAAAAATAAATAAAGAGTTTCACATAACAGAGTGAGAACGAGAAAGAGTCAAGGAGATATATATCCCTGGAAGAGATTATAGGAGCTCTCCATTTAAGCTGCTTACCCACCCTGAAGCAGTCTCTAATCCACCTGATTTTAAAATTTAGCTTATTTGTATTCATAAAAAAAACTCTGTGAACAGCAGATCTACAACAATGCCTGACTCAGGTGGCTGAACCAAAACGGAAAACATACAGCAGATGGTTAATCACAGGGTCTTCCTTTAGCCCTTCTTAACTTACTGTTTTGCTCACCTAGGGAGGATTAATGAGAAAATAGCACATCAATAACATTGACATCAGATGTGTTTCCTGCGAGCGGTAAATTATTTTACCACTAAAGCAATAAAATAATGCATACAGTCAGTTTTCAATTAAATAAAATGCATTTAATTTAAAATAGAAAGAAATGGTCTTATAGACAGATGACGTAGAGGCTTGATACCAACAGAGCCCTCCACAGCCAGTGGATGTTAATGCCAAGTGAAGTTACACATATAAACTGCTTAAAGATTAATCATCTTTAAAAAATTACTTTAAAAAGATTCATATAATTTGTTATTTAGATTTAGATTTTTTTAGTAAAAAAAATGTTACAAGTAAAATTTACATTTACAATGTACATAACACATAAAATATATATATAAAAAAAAAAAACATTGGACACCACTTCTACATTGGACACCATTTGCCTAGAGCAAGGAGATCTAGTATCAATAACATTTTCTTGTGGTTCCAATGTAATCAGTCAAATGACATTTAAAGCTCAAAAAGATCAAAGGAACTGCGTGTCTACAGCCCTCTACATTGCAAGTAAATTAGGGATGGGCAATTTTGAGTAGTTTTGTAGTCGAGTACTCTAACTAGAACCAAATTACTCTTTAATTAAAATTCTTGCCAAAAAACATACATGAATCTTGTTTATTCACAAAAGTTACACAGAACGGTTTCAAAATAAGATAACTTCAGCAAACTATGCTTTTCTTTTGGGAAATAAATTTAATGATCCTCGTCTGTCGGTTTGTATGACTCCAACAAGAATCGAATACAAATAGTAGAATTCAATAAGGATAGAAATATTACAAGTATTGCCTTGTAATATAAATTGGCTTGGCTTTAGTAGCACAGACACCATGATTTCTTCTTTTCTCATCCAACACTTCAATGACACACATTCACAGCGCCCCCCCAGTGGACTCAATTTTAAATGCGAGATTTGGTGTGAGATTCTAAGGTAATAGCGTAATTCAGCGCTGCTCACAGCAAAGAAATGCGGAAAGGAAAATTTGTTTGTGATATCCGAGTATTGTTTTTAATACTCCACAAGCTGGTGCAGAATGAGTACTCTATTTCTCGAATACTCGTGCACATCCCTACAGTAAATCACTCGCATATGTGAGTAAATATATCTGTCATGAGCCACTACCTAATAAATGTTCAGATTTCATTCACCAGTGATGTAGTTGTAGAGTGGTGAAGAACTTAAGCACAGTGATTTTTTACTGAATAAGAAGCTGACGATTAATAAGCTGGATTCAGCCTAATATTCAATAACTGTTGCATCTCTTGAGTGTGCACTCAACCTTATTTGGCTGCAGTGGGTTTTGAGGTGTTGTGTTTGCACTGTCAACATCACATTAGAAGATTTGAATGGTGCTGAGAATGAAAGCCATGTTGCGAAATCCGAAACAGCTTTGCAGTTTTTTTAAAACCCCTTTTTCTATCATTTGGAATGCCCAATTCCCACTAATTAGTAGGTCCTCATGGTGGTGCAGTTACTCACCGCTTGCTTCCGCTTCTGAGACAGTCAATCCAAGCATCTTATCACGTGGCTCGTTGTGCATGACACTGCGAAGATTCCCAACATGTGGAGGCTCATGCTAATCTCCATGATCCACGCACAAATAACCACGCACCCCATTGAGAGCAAGAATCCCTAATCACGACCACAAGGAGGTTAACCCATGTGACTACCCTCCCTTGCAACCTGGCCAATTTGGTTGCTTAGGAGACCAGGCTGGAGACACTCAGCACACCCTGGATTCGAACTCACGACTCCAGGGTTGGTAGTCAGTTTTTTATTTTTAATGTTCTAAGTTCATGTTATTTTTGTGTTAGATGTCATCAGTGTTATTGTATATGACTGACAATCTATACTGGGCTTGGCATTTCAGTCACACATCGCAAACCAAGCTTTGAGATCCACAACGCCGACAACGTTCTGTTGACAAACACGCAGAACGTGCGGCTGCGACTGCTAAAGCGCCTCCACTACCCAGCATTCTTCTGGCTAATGTTCAGCCTCTGGACAACAATCTCTGAAAAATTAAGGCATGTATCTTCTACCAACAATAGACATGAGACAGCTGCATTATCTGCCTTACAGAAACTTGGATGTCTAATGAGGTTCCAGACTCAGCAATTGAGCCTACAGGGTTCTCCGTGCATTGCGTGGACAGAACTAAAGATTACTCAGGGAAAAGCAGAGGAAAGGGTGAATGTTTTATGATCAACAATTCATGGTGTGATCGAAGGAACATACACTCCATCAAGTCTTTTTGCTCCCCTGATCTGGAATACCTCATGCTACTGTGCCGACCATTCTGGATACCAAGAGAATTCACAGCGGTCATCATTGTAGCCCTGTACATTCCTCCACAAGCCTACACAGAACAGGTACTATGAGTATGAGAGTATAAATGATGAAGAAACCATGCACCCTGAGGCAGCGTTCATTGTTACGGGGGACAGCCAACCTCAGGGCAATCACCCCTAAATTAGGGATGGCACAAAACTCCAGTACTTGAACTTGGCAGAAATGATCGATTGTGAAAACGATGATCAATGGTGATCATGCATGATGTGACTTTCACATCATTCAAAATTTAGTGACAATTACCTGACAACTAAACACAGAAGAGCCAAATAGGGAGCTTATTTTTAAATTTTGATTATGTTGTGACTTTGAGGGGTACATTGATTGTCAGAGACGTCTCATAGCAACCAAACTGATGTATAATGTTACAATGCTATCGTTACGATAAAAGAGAGTGTAGTTAACTGTGTTTTTAACATCTGTCTCTGCTAAACACATTTTATTATCATTTAATATAAGAACTTTGACTCATGAAAGTATTTTGTTGAGATGCAGGTGTGTTACATCATGTCAGCACACTGGGTATGGAGGTTTTCAGTCAATGATAAGCATTCACTTTTTTAAACCTTCCTACCCTTGGTGCCAACATGTTTGCATGATGTAACACACACCTGAATCTCAACGAAATGGAAGTTGAAGATTTCCCCACAAGTTTCCAAGTTAGAAGTCCAACAAAAAGTGTCATTCCATTGCACTTTCCCAAGTTGAAAGGTGGAAATTCTGACTCTCAGAATTGAATCGAACACTTCATGAATCATCACAGCAACAACATTTTGGAGCATCGCATCTTTACCCACAGGAGTGAACACTTTGGGAGACACACACACACACACACACACACACACCAGGCATGTGGCAGCTGAAGCAGCTGATAGTGCATATAGAGCAGGCGAGTGTTTCAAACAGCTAGAGAGAGCATAGCTAAATGGAACAGAAAACGGCAAAACTGAACTTCAAATTAACACGCATATTAAAAACGCAATGGTTTTTAGAACACCGGTATATAGGATAAGCAGCTTCCTTGGTGTCCACATCACTGACGAACACACACAGGGGCCTTATCTCACACTGTTCTACACCAGCACTGTAGGGAGCATCTTGACTGGCTGCATCACTGCCTGGTATGGCAACAGCACCACCCTCAACCGCAAAGTCCTGCAAAGTGTAGTGCAAACAGCCAGACACATCATCAGAGGTCAACTTCCTTCCCTACAGGACATCAACACCAGAAGGTGTGTGAGAAAAGTTCGGAGAATCATAGAATCATCGGAGACTCCAGCCACCCAAGCAGTGGGCTGCTCTCACTGCTACAATCAGGCAAGCGATATCGCAGCATCAGGAGGGTGAATATATGCTTGGCAGCCCAAAGGGTGAATATAATTGACTAAATCACTCCATTTTGTTTTATTAGCATTTTTCATACTATACCAACTTTTTTAGAATTGAGGTTGTATATGGTTGAGTTACAACAAAGTGGTTTGATTTATTTGAGCCGTGATATGTCATAATTATATTAGAGCGCTTGTAGTTTTGAAGAACATTTACATTTGAGAAATGGTACAATAAATATTTGTACAAATAAGTCAATACACATTATGCAAGTAAAAGTTTCCTTTTGGTTTTTTCCTTGTAGTATGAGATTCATTTCATGTCACTTTTTATAACCTTACTGTTATTTACAGTCAGTTGGCGATCAAAAAGTAAAATTTTAACAATAATTCTAATGATACCTTGCACGAATGAGGGAAAAACCATGTGCAACTTCTCACTTGTTTTGTTGTAATTGTAACAAAAAATATATATATATATATATTTTCAACAAATTAATACAAATAAAAAAATTTACTTTGACATTTTAAATAACCAACAATTGCATAATCATTAATTGCAAACACACAATTGTTATGGTTAAATATTGTATGTATTAACTTAAGTAATCTCTACAATTCTTTATAGGTGTGTGGATTTTTGTAAGTGACATTTACATAAAAGGTGCTATATGTAATATTTTTACTGTAATAAATCATAAAATGACCATAATATGTCATTAGGGAATTAGGAAACATGCCAAGTTGAAATACTGGCTTTTCCGATAACAATGCTACAGAGAGTATATTCTGCTTCTACGTTTATGTTTTGGCCTGTGTGATCCCGTCCACTGCCCACTCACCAATAGTATTTAGACACTGCCGGGTTGCCAGATTAAAACCAACAAAATATGGTTCTTCGGATCTTGAAAAAAAAATGAGAGATAAATGATATAAAAAATAAAGTCACACACAAGTGTTCATCACTCATTTGATGACAGCTAATTTTTCAATTTAGTCCAATTAAAAATACAAAATACCCATGACTTGTTTCCAACTAGCTGTGCAATCCGTGGTTCCCCGTCTGTCGCTCACTTCGACGTCGTGTCGAAGAAGCGACACTAGGGGTCTCTCTTGAGTGCCGAAAGATACCTCTGATCTATGAAAAAAGGCCAATGAGAGTTGGCGAACAGTATTTGCATACTCCGCCTCCGGATACGGATATAAAGGCGAGAGAAATATGCTCGTTCATTCAGTAATTTTCTTCGGAGCCGAAGGTCGTGTGTATGCAGTCAGCTGCGAGTAACACAACTGATCCTGCTTCTGATCCTCTGACGCTCTGCTTTGCTGTTGGATTTACGGCGCACTACAGCGGCTTTTCTCTTCACTGCCGGCGTGCAGTTTGCCCCTGGGTGCTTCGACAGCGCAGAGTTAAAAGAGTTGAAAGAGTGATTCTCTCCGTAAAAGAGTTTATTTCTCTGAAAGAGCATTACACAGCGGCGTTGAACGTCCTTTTCAGGATGCGTCTTTATAAAGATGTAATTTCCGCCCCTGTGTAGTTTCTGGATGCGGTGATTTCTCCCCACCGCTCTCGGTCATAAAACACTGTCTTGCATGCCTGGGCTGCGATCACACGCAGGCAGCGTTTTATGAATGGTTTATGTTCTCAGTGCGAGAACATAGCCATGGCAACATTGCGGTCGTGTGGCTTTCTTTTGTAATGAGAGAAAGCCGTTTCAGCCGCCCCCCACGCCTCGCCTCCTTCCTACGGGATTGACGCAGGCAATGAACACGATTTGGGGACAATGACGGGCTCTGTTCGCCGGGTAAACCCCCTCAAACCTCCCGCCTCCCCGGAACGCTTGTTTGCTTCCGTCTGAGCCCGGGATGAGCATTCTCTCCAATGGTTCATCTTCTCAGTGTGAGAACATGGCCGTTATAGCATTGCGGTCGCACGGCTTTCTTTTGTAATGAGAGAAAGCCACTTCAGCCGCCCCCCGCGCCTCGCCTCCTTCCTACGGGATTGACGCAGGCGCCGCGGGCGATCAAGGCGATTTGGGGAATATGACGGGCTCTGTTCGCCGGGTAAACCCCCTCGAACCGCCCGCCTCCCCGGCACGCTTGCTTGCTTCAGAAATGGGTGACATCACCGCTGCATCGGAGAGCGTTACAGCGGCACCGGATGCTGATCGCTCGCCTGGGCCACCACCTTCGGGTCTGCCGCCCAGCCTGAGCCTGACGCACGGAGATTCGCTATGCTTTCCCGGGCTACTTGATCGGTCCCGCGGGTAGGTGCGCCGCTCACAGCCACGCCCCCCCCCGTTCCTTTCTTCCCGGACGTGCAAGACAAGTTGAGCAAAGCCAATGCTTCTTCGCTCCTCCGCTCTCACTACACTCGCGGTGGAACGGTCCCAGACCGCTTCCACTCTGCACGCCACGGCCCTTCCTTCAACCAACGCCAGGCCAAGGCGCTTCAAAACTTGCACCTTGGGTAGTCCTGTTCTTGATGTGCTGCAGGAACTGCGCTGGATGACCAACCGCACCCCAGGCCACGGAGGTCAGAAGCGCCGGCACTTGAACAGGCGATGGCCACCCCTTGTGGTCCACGCACCTGTGGACTGGACCTGGTCGATATGCGGGAGGCAGAAAAGGCACACCTTCTCCCACACCCCTGTCTCCCAGCTCCGTCTATTCGGCGCCACCGTTGACGACTCTGCCCAGCAGTCCTCAGCGGTGAGGCAGACGGAGGCCACTGCACATCCTGCCCCGCCGCAAGCCTGCCGCCATGGGCCATGCCCCGTCTGCTCGCCGAGGGCGTCCTCCTGCGGCTATGAAACACCCTGCTCCGCCTCAACCCGGGCCCAGCTCTCAGCCCCAGCGTCGAGCACTCCGCAGGAAGCGGACGCCCCCGTCTCACGGACCCCCTCAAGGACCCGGAAGGCTCCCAGGCTGTCCGTAGACGCTCAACCCAGGGACCAAGATGTTAGCTCCGGAGGTGGTAAGACCGCTCCATCCCCGGTGGAGGGCCGGGAGGAGAATTTTTTGTCGAATTAGTTTTCACATTCTCATATTCTCTGTAACGAGCTATTTCCTTTTGTCTCTGGATCACCTGGCCCGCAAATGCCGTTCTCATGGCACTTTGCCCCCAGATATCAACAGTCCTGGCTTCCTGGACACGGACCACCCGTCTTCAGCCCCACGACTGTCCCCCGGCAGGCCGGTTCCGACGAGTCTAGAGGACGCCTACCCAGGACCTCCTCCTCAGTCACTAACCCGCCCCCAGCCGGGTGTGCGGAGCAAGGTAAGTGCTTTGAGTCTTTCTCAGCACCCCAGCTGCGGGTCACCCTGTTGCGCCCAACGCTGCCCTACCTGCTCCGCCCCGCTGCGAAGCCCCGCCGGGTACGTCCAAATTAACCGTCCCCTTGGTACCCCTAGCGCAGAGGTTGGACGCGTGGCTTTCACTTCCCAACCCGTCTCGCTGGCTGGCCCGGACCATCCGACTCGGTTACGCAATTCAGTTTGCCAGGCCCCCGCCCCCCTTCATGGGCGTCCGCTTTTCTGCAGTACACGGCGAACACGCCCACTCTCTGCACGCGGAAATCGCGACTCTTCTGGCCAAAGACGCGATAGAGCCTGTCCCTCCAACCGAGATGAAGAAGGGTTTCTACAGCCCCTACTTCATCGTACCCAAGAAAAGCGGCGGCTTACAACCAATCTTGGACCTTTGAGTTCTCAACCAAACGTTGCACAAACTCCCGTTCAAGATGCTCATGCAGAAACACATCTTAACCTGCGTCCGGCATCTAGATTGGTTCGCAGCGATAGACCTGAAGGACCCGTACTTCCACGTCTCCATCCTGCCCCGACACCGCCCCTACCTGCGGTTTGCGTTCGGGGGCCAGGCGTATCAGTACAAAGTCCTCCCCTTCGACCTGTCTCTGTCCCCTCGCGTCTTCACGAAAGTCGCAGAGGCAGCTCTTGCCCCGCTCTGAGAAGCCGGCATCCGCATACTCAACTACCTCGACGACCGGCTCATTCTGGCCCACTCGCGAGAGTTACTATGCGCCCACAGAGACCAGGTGCTCAGGCACCTCAGCCATCTGGGGCTTCAGGTCAACTGGGAAAAGAGCAAGCTCACCCCAGTTCAGAGCATCACTTTTCTCGGGATGGAGTTAGACTCGGTCTCAATGTCGGCACGTCTCACCAACGAGCGTGCCCAGTCAGTGTTGAACTGCCTCGCCGCCTTCAGGCCAGGCACAGCGGTCCCCTTAAAACTTTTCCAGAGGCTCCTGGGGCATATGGCGTCCTCCGCGGCGGTTGCGCCGCTGGGGTTGATGCATATGAGACCGCTCCAACACTGGCTCCAGACCCGAGTCCCGAGACGAGCATGGCGCCACGGCACGCACCGGGTAACAATCACCCCCGCCTGCCAACAAACATTCAACCCCTGGACAGACCTCTGTTTCTTACGGGCTGGAGTACCCCTACAGCAGGTGTCCAGACGCGTCCTGGTCACGACCGATGCCTCCAGATTGGGTTGGGGCGCCGTTTGCAACGGCACGCAGCCTCAGGCCGTTGGAAAAGGGCCTAGCTGTGTTGGCACATCAACTGCCTCGAGTTGTTGACCGTCCTTCTAGCCCTGCGGCAGTTTCTCCCGTTAATTCGCGACAAACATGTCCTGGTCAGGTCGGACAGCACCACTGTGGTCGCGTACATAAATCGCCAAGGCGGCGTACGCTCCCGTCTCATGTCACAACTTGCCCGTCGTCTCCTCCTTTGGAGCCAGCACCGACTCAGGTCGCTGCGTGCCACTCACATCCCCGGCAACCTCAATGTGATAGCGGATGCGCTGTCATGACAACGCTTGCCTGGCGGAGAGTGGAGGCTTCACCCCCACTCGGTTCAGCTGATTTGGGAACGGTTCGGCAAGGCCCAGGTAGACCCCTCTGCCTCCCGAGAGACCTCCCACTGCCCGCTCTGGTACGCCCGTTCAGAGGCTCCCCTCGGGGCAGATGCACTGGCACACAGCTGGCCGGTGGGGCTGCGCAAGTACGCATTCCCCCAGTGAGCCTTCTTGCACAGGTGCTGTGCAAGGTCAGGGAGGACGAGGAACAAGTCACTCTCGTGGCTCCTTACTGGCCCACCCGGGCCTGGTTCTTGGACCTTGTACTCCTCGCGACAGCCCCTCCCTGGCGAATTCCCCTGAGGAAGGATCTTCTTTCTCAGGGACGGGGCACGCTCTGGCATCCACACCCAGACCTTTGGAACCTCCACGTCTGGCCCCCGAACGGGATGCGGAAGATCTAGCTGGTCTACCACCCACGGTCGTAGCCACGTTCAACCAAGCCAGAGCTCCTTCTACCAGGCAACTCTACGCCCTGAAATGGCGTCTGTACGTGAATTGGTGTTCTTCCCGGGCAGAAGACCCACAGAGGTGCGCAGTTAGGTCTGTGCTCCTGTTCCTACAGGAGAGGTTGGGGGGGAGGCTGTCCCCATCCACCTTGAAGGTGTATGTTGCCACTATCGCAGCTCACCACAACCCAGTAGACAGCAAGTCTCTGGGTAAGCACGACTTAATCGTCAGGTTCCCAAGAGGTGCCCGGAGGCTAAACCCCTCCCGGCCAAGCCTGTTCCCCTCCTGGGATCTCTCGGTGGTCCTCGCCGGTCTTCAGAGATCCCCCCCCCCCCCCGAGTCGCTAGAATCAGTTGGCTCAGGGCCCTCTCCTAAAAAGACGGCCCTGCTGATCGCGCTCACTTCCATCAAGAGGGTCGGGGACCTGCAAGCGTTCCCTACTAACGACACTTGCCTGGAGCTCGGTCCGGCAGATACTCATGTGATCCTAAGACCTTGACTGGGCTATGTGCCCATGGTTCCTACCACGCCCTCTGGAGATCAGGTAGTGAACCTACAAGCGCTGCCCCGGGAGGAGGCAGACCCAGCCCTCTCACTGTCGTGTCCGGTACGTGCCTTGCATGCCTACCTGGAACGCACCCAGAGCTTCAGGTGCTCTGAGCAGCTCTTTGTCTGCTTTGGAGGACAGAAGAAAGGGAACGCTGTCTCCAAACAGAGGTGTCTCACTGGGTGGTGGATGCCATTCAGTTGGCCTATCACACCCAGGCCGTGCCCCCCCCCTTTTTTTGCGGGTTCGAGCCCACTCTACTAGGAGCGTGGCATCCTCATGGGCACTGGCTAGGAGCACCTCCCTAGCAGACATTTGCAGAGCTGCGGGCTGGGCAGCACCTAACACCCTTACGATCTCAGGGTTGAGTCAGTCTCGTCCCGTGTTCTCTCAGGTCCGAGCCCGTAGAACTCGGTACACGTCGACGATCTGACCGGGTGAACCGCTTGTTCCAGCGCCGTTTCCCTCTGCCAAGGCAAAACAGTGCGCTTTTGTCCCAGAGGACCTAGGTCCCTGGTTGATTCCTCCCTAGCCCTTCGGGCCCACAGCAGTTCAGCGGAGGAACATGCTGGTCCAGTCCACTACGGGTACCTCCGGCTACCCCTACTGGAATAGGTGCTCCACAGATCAGGCCTCCTATGGGATTCCTCCTGTGTGTATTTCCGCGGTACGGTCACCTTACGAGCTGACCCGCGTCTCCCTTAGGCAGTCCTTCGTTGCCCTCCGGTCGCCGTGTTGTAGCAACTCCCCCCTCCTCGAGGTTGGATCTACCACCGCGCCATTTCCTCCCACATGCCCAAAGTGGCCATGTGATGTATTTTGCCACCTTTACCTCCCCTGCTGGGCGGGTGTGGCCTCCGCAGGGTCTTTTCCCCCTAAAAGAATAGGAATTCGGGAATAAGTCCCTCTTCCCTCGATGCGGTAAGGGCCCCGGCTGCACTTGCTCTATGCCGAGAAAACATAGAGAGAAAAGAGGCCCAGCCAGGCTTGGCCGGCTCCCTAGTTGGGAGCATCACCTTGTTCCCCCCTAGGGTAACCAAAAGGATGCTGACGCTTTTTCGGGGCATTGGGGAAGAGTACGTGCAGCCTGAACACAGTTGGTCGCTTGTGCACGTGCAAATACCTGCCCGCTTCTGTGTCAGCAGTACACGTACACGGCTCAGTGCATGGCGAGTTTTGAAGTGGACCCCTAGTGTCGCTTCTTCGACACAACGTCGAAGTGAGCGACAGACGGGGAACGTCTGGGTTACGTATGTAACCTCCGTTCCCTGATGGAGGGAACGAGACGTCGTGTCTTCCCGGCCACGTCGCTGAGCCGAGCCGCTGAGGTGCCCGGTACACTCCCGGATCCTCAGAAAAATCCTGAATGAGCGCATTTCTCTCGCCTTTATATCCGTATCCGGAGGCGGAGTATGCAAATACTGTTCGCCAACTCTCATTGGCCTTTTTTCATAGATCAGAGGTATCTTTCGGCGCTCAAGAGAGACCCCTAGTGTCGCTTCTTCGACACAACGTCTCGTTCCCTCCATCAGGGAACGGAGGTTACATACGTAACCGAGACGTTTTCTTGGGTACAACTTCCACAAGTGCTCAGGCACCTCAGCCGTTTAGGGCTTCAGGTGAACTGGGAAAAGAGCAAGCTCTACCCAGTTCAGAGCATCTCTTCCCTCGGGAAGGAGTTAGACTCAGTCTTCATGATAGCATGCCTCATGAGTGAGTGCGCGCAGTCAGTGCTGAACTGCCCAAAGTCATTCAGGCGGAGTATGGCGGTCCCACTGAAGCGGTTTCAGAGGCTCCTGGGGCATAAGATGCCCTCGGTTTGATGCATATGAGACCGCTCCACCACTGGCTTCAGACTCGAGTCACGAGATGGGTACGGCACCACGGCACACATCGCGTTGCCATCACGCTGATCTGCCGCCAATTCTTCAGCCCTTAGGCTACAGCAAGCGTCCAGGCGCATCATGTTTACGACAGATGCCTCCAAGCTAGGCTAGGGCACCATGTGCAAGCAGCCGCTGGTTCCTGGACAGGACCAAGACTGTGTTGGCATATTAAAAGCCTCATGTTGTTGGCAGTACTGCTCGCCCTGTGGAGGCTTTTGCTGTTGGTCCGGCCGGACAACATATATAAAACCACCAAGGCGGTTTACGTTCGATTCGCATGCCACAACTCGCCCGACTCAGGAGTCAGCAGTGACTGAGGTCGCTGTGGGCCACTCTCATCCCGTGCAGCCTCAACGCCACAGCGGACGTGCTGTCACAGCAGATGGACCTGTTGCTCCTCCCACTGCCAGCTCTGGTATTTCCTGCCGGGAGCCCCTGAGGGGCGGCACACAGGTGGCACACAGCTGGCCCCGGGGCTACACAAATATGCATTCCCCCCCAGTGAGCCTACTTGCACAAAACCTGTGCAAGGTCAGGGAGGACGAGGAACAAGTCACCCTCATGGACCCCATACTGGCTCACCCAGACTTGGTTCTCGGACCTCAAGCTCCTCGCAACAGCGCCTCCCTGGCAAATTTCCCTGAGGAAGGACCTCCTCTCTCAGGGACGTGTCACCATCTGACACCCGCGCTCAGACCTCTGGAATCTCTGGGGTGGCTGTCCCCCTCCACATTGAAGGTGTATGTGGCTGCTATAGAGGCGCACCACGACGCGGTGGGCAGTAAGTCCTTGAGGAAGCACGACCTGATCATCAGGTTCCTCAGAGGCACCCGGAGGCTGAATCCTCCTAGGTCATGCCTCTTCCCCTCATGAGATCTCTCTATGGTCCTCCTGGGCCTACAGAGAGCCCCGTTTGAGCTGCTAGAGTCAGTCGATCTGAAAACCCTCTCCTTAAAGACGGCCCTCCTGATTGCACTCACCTCTATCAAGAGGGTTGTGGACCAGCAAGCATTTTCTCTCAGCGACACCGGAGTTCGGTCTGGTAGATTCTCATGTGATCATGTGACCCCGACCAGGCTATATGCCAAAGGTTCCCACGACCCCTTTAGAGGTCAGGTGGTGAGCCTGCAAGCAGACCCAGACCCAGCCTTATCGTTGCTCTGTCCTGTGCATGCTTTGCACACATATTTGGATTGAACTCAGAGCTCTAGATGCTCTGAGCAGCTCTTTATCTGCTTTGGCAGACAGCGGAAAGGGAATACTGTTTTCAAACAGAGGCTTGCCCACTGGATCATGAATGCCATCATGATGGCATACCAGGCCCTATGGGAATACGAGCACACTCTGCAGGGTGTCTGGCATCCATGTGGGCACTGGCCAGTGGCACCTCTCTAGCAGGCATCTGCAGGGCAGCAGGCTGGGCAACACCCAATACCTTCTAGACTTCTTGGTATGTGGGTTGATCCGGTTTCGTTCCATGCATTTTCAGGTAGGAACAGGTAAGTTTACGGGTCAGCTGGCCAGGTATACTGCTTACATACAGTGCCTATCCCCTCCGTGAGGTGAAGACCTGTGCTTCTTTCCCATGCTAGTTCACAAACCCATGAACCAAGGATGCCTTCCTCTGTGGGGTCTTTTCCCCCAGAAAAAATAGGAAAGTAAAAGAACACCTTCCCCAATGTGTATAATAGTGTTAGATGTTGCACCAGCTATTATGCATGCAGCAGGTTGCTTGTGCCTGCATCAGCAGTTCACATAACACGGTCCCTATAGAAAAACGCAACAACAGCTGAACCGTGTCCCTCTTGCCACAATGCTGTACTATCCGCTGAAATGGCCGGGATCTTGTCTCTGCTCCTCAGCACAAAACCTGAATGATTGGCTGCATTCTAGCTCCTTTTATACCTGTATGTCTGGGGGAGTGGCATGCAAATTCCACTCGCCAATTCTCATTGGCCTTTTCTCAAAGATGTGTTTTGGGCTCCAAGAGTTGTTGGCATCATTGTGTTTACATGCAATATTACCAAAGCTTTAAATCACAAAACAAATACTGACAAGAAAATTAAATATGATACTAAAATAAGACAGAATAACAGATTAAAATAAGGTGCCAAGCAATGAATAATATGGAAAAACTTTTCTCCCACAATCACAAACAGACAACAATTGTAATTTTTATGTAGTCTTTTGTAATTAAAAATTCATTCACAAAATTCACAAAGCATTTTCGCTGGATGGTAGGGTTATTTGTAAATAAGTTAGGCTTTACTGTCTCCCTATTACTTTATTACCATACTCTGCATCAGCCCAAGTTTAAATCTTTAAGTTGAAGTTCAAATGCTTTTATTATCATTTATCTCCTGTGTGGCAGGGAATGAAACAAAACACAGTGTCTTCTGAACCGCAAGTAGGCCTAACATATGACATACATGACCAGTAGGAACACGTAACAGAACACTCCATAGAAAGACAATACAGACAATACATTAAAAAAATTCACATTCGCAGTGAGATAGAACTATGCTAAAGTTTAAACTAAATCTCTTTTTACTGTTGTGCAAGTTGCACATCTGCATATACTGAAGCGATGTAGGCTGTTCATTGTGAGGTTGGATCAAGTTTTCTTGTGCAAAAGAAAAAGACAGGATTGTAGAGGCAACAGAATATGCATAATAATGTTTTAAATATCCTAGTGTATGGAAACGGTACATACGCATGTGTGTATACAGTGGCGGATCGCAAGAGAGGCGCAAGTAACTAAAGGTTGGAGCTGTCTGTGACGCTAACAAATAGAGAGGGAGACGCAAGTAAAGTGATGGATCACGAGGAAGATTCTTAAAACAGTGACGGAGCCAGTGAGAGCTGTCTGCAGCAGTGGCAGGACGATTGGAACCCAAGTGAGAGCTGTCGTTGGCGGTGGCAGGTTGAGTGAAAGCTGCCGTTGGCGGTGGCAGGTCAAGTGAGAGCTGCTGTTGGCGGTGACAAGTAGAGTGAGGGCTGCCGTTGGCATGGAAAGTTCAAATCTTTGTCAAGACTGCCATGTGCAAAATTAAAAATTTAATTACTTACACTCATGCCATTGCACACCTAAAGAAAAAAATGATATTATGTCAATTTTGGTGGTTGACAGACTGGTCACTATGTCCTGCCATCGTGTGAAGAAAATAAAAAAGAATTTGAAGAACATTAAAAAAATGTAAATTTTTTATTCCATTGGATTGGATAAATAACAACATACAAATTTAGTACAGCATGATTTTCAAGTAAATACTAACTAATCAAGAGTATGGATGGGCATTTTGTCTACTGGAGTAATTAGTCAAGAGTACTCGAGTAGACAAAATGCCCATCCGTAGTACTGGATGCTTATACATAATATTATACATAATAACACTTAACTTCGTGCAGAAATCTTCAACTCCCATTTCGTCGAGATGCAGATGTGTGTTACATCACACAAACATGTCGGCACCCAGGGTAGGTAGGTTTACAGTCAATGACATACATTCACTTTTATTAAATAATCTCTATGAACGAGTCAAAGTTCTTACATTAAATGCAGAAACAGGTGTTCAAAGCATGGTTAATTCCACTCTCTTTTGATTATCGTAACGGCATTGCAGTGTCGTATATCAGTTTGGTTGCTATGAGATGTCTCTGACAATCAATGTACCTCTCAAAATCACAATCAAGGCTCCCCCAGATCCTTAAATAGTCTTAAAATGTCTTAAATTCAGTTTTCCCAAATTGAAGGTCATAAAAAGTCTTAAATATCTTAAAAGATACAACAAATTCTTAATTATCATTTAAACATCGTCTTAAATTTGGGGGCAGAAAGACAGGAATTATTATATGACCTAATGTGATAATCAAACTTCAAAAGAGTATGATTTAATGAAATAAATGCATGCGCTGAGCCCTTCAGAGTGAAAACACGGCACTGTTTTATTTTCTCTAAGCACGGGGGATTGTGAGTGTTTCCAGCTGTTGCAGAGCAGTTCACAATCATTAGGCCATATCGGAAATTTATGACAAGTGATTACTAATGATCAACTGTTGAAGATTATGCAGATGTAGTGTTGATGAAATATGACAATATTTACTTTTAATTGTATATACTGAAATATGTTGTGAATCAAATCTTTTTTGTATTTTTTCCTGGTTATTGGTATTTTGGTTGTACCATAAACTGCATCTGGAATTTAATTACATGTGTACTCTTGTAGCCTGTCTGGCATTCTCCATCACAGGAAGACTAAGAATATTTAATATAGGCTACCAATTTTAAAAACTATTCTTTCTTTTAAATCATTATCGTATCAGCAAAATCCAATACTGGTCAACCTCTAATTTGTATTTATTTATATAATTGTACATAAACCAATTTTAATGTGATATATGTGTAAAACATGACTTGAGTATTTAAAACTTGCATACAGCCTACCCTGTTTTACTAATAAACAATGTTAAGGCTATGTTGAATGTGTGCCCCTCCCTGTTTAAGTAAGAGTGTGTGATACATGATTTATTTTGATATGGGGATACAGTATTAATTGTATTTGTTCAGGTTGTAAAAAAGGTCTTTAAAAGTGTTACATTTATTTTAAAAACTCTGCAGCAAACATGACGATGTAATCAATCTTAAAATTAAAAATAAGCTCCCTCTTTGACACGTTTGTGTTTAGTAATTTTCACTGAATTTCAAATTAAGTGAAGTCACATAATGCATAATCATCATCGTTTTCATGATTGCTCATTGCTACCATGTCATGAGTACTCAAGCTCATCCATAATCATGAGTGGGTTTAATGCTAAGAGTAAGTGATGATAAAATTTTCATTTTGGGGTGAACTATTCCTTTAAGAAACTTTACATAAATTAATTTCACATCATACATCCAAATCTCATGGCAGTCAAATTATTTTTTTTTCTTATTGAATATTCGAAACATACAATATACTTGCAGTGAAGCCGCTCAACAACCACACCAGTCATCCAACAAGATTCCCATTCAGAGTGACACATAGAAGCATCCAATGTCAATGCCCTGCTCAAGGGCATTTTGACCGATCTACCACCAGGCCAAAAAAAACAAAAACAAATGTGAACATGAACCCCCAATATCCTGCCCACAGTTCCCCAATTGCTGTCCCTCAACCATCCAAGACCCATCCCAAAGTCCCCCCCCAGAGAAAAAAAAAATAAAAAAAAATGTATGCAGTTAATTCCATTCCCCACCCCCAAGAACCCCTAATGCACCAACAACCAAGACAATGAACTAAAGAAAAAACTAAACAAAAGGAAGAAACAGTCAAATTTTCTTAGGACTTTTAGTTTACATTGAACAATTGTACATTCTCATTCTATTTTAGACTAAATCATAGGATTAAATACTTACACATACACATGTGCACATACACATACCCACACTCAGTTGCATGATGCCCCACCATCAAAACTGCCCTTAGATTTAGCAATACCCTGAAAAATCTTCGCAAACAGAATGCCATTGATTAGCTGTTTCGAACTTCTTTTTGGCTTGGAGCGAAGGTTAAAAAAGAACTTCTCATTGAGTATGGCTGAGCCATTATGGAAGCCTTCAGAAGAAAATACAGCAACACCACAATAAGATTCTAGGCCTTTTGTTAACGTTAGTAAATGTATGTCTTGCCCTTGACCCAGCTGCAGAGCACTGTACATATGCTGTATAAATGATGACAGAATTATAATATTTTGGGTGAACGATTTTAACCACTGTGTGTTAACACTAATGCATTATGAACTAACAATGAAAAAATTACATTTTCATTAACCCAGAATATAGTTTATTGCTACTTTAATGAATTTAACTAATGTTAACGAATACAAAGTTATTGAAAAGTGTTACTAAAACTGAAAACACTAAATACTTTAGAAGAAGCACTAGAAAGTCATGATACTGTCAGATGCATAATGATTTTACTGCTCCTAAGATGTGTACTTTTAAACTTAGACTTCATCCACCGATACACAGATACACTGTTCAGTTTTGATGTTTTGACAAGTGGCTGATTTCCTGCACCATGCAAAAGATGCCTTTTTTCAAGACACTGGAGAAAACAATCAGTGCTTTCAAGCATTTGTTGTCATTCACCGAGAAGCGCTTCAACAAAATACATTGCAGGGCACAGTTGACATTTGCTACAAAGCGTTCTACGTCTTAAATATGAATTACCCCAAACAGCAAATTTGAGTGAATTTCTACAGATTTGAACCTCGTTTACCCAAACAGACAATACATATCTACTTTATAAATTGTTATTGTAGTCTGTCTGCCTCTCTCTCTCACTGTGTGGTTGTGGTAAAGTGATTTTGATGACCAAGAATTCTGTTTTAAATTTTCAACCCAATTTGGGTACATTTTTACTCTGAATATAAATTAAATGCATTTGAAAATAAAGTGTAACTTAAAAATATGTGTAGACTATCAGAAAAAAATATGTAAATATTACTTGATAATGGTAGTTCTCTACAAGATAAATATTGCCTTTATAACTTAAAAATTTTTTTTTCACATTTTAGAATAATAGTAAAGTTATCACAACTATAGAGATATAATGGAAATGGAAAAATGGGAATTATGTTGTGACTAAAACAATCCCAAATAAATCACAACTATGTTATATTTTAGCATCTTCATAGTGACCACACATTGTCTAGAATTTGCAGACATGTACTCTTGACATTTTCTCAAGCAACTTCTTGAGGTATCTCCCTGTGATGCTTTTTAAACAGTATTGAAGGAGTTCCCATCTATGTTGGGCACTTAGTGGATGTTTTTTTTTTTTTTTTTAAATAAAATTGCAGTTTTGTAATGAAATAAATTAATATGGTGGCACAATTATATTTTTGTCTACAAAACTAATTTTAACCATTTAAGCATACACCTTCAGATCAAAAGATTTTTAAGATCATGAGAAAAATTTCAGTCAAGTGACCTCAAGCTTTTGACTGGTAGTGCATGTATGTGTGTTGGGGGGATCATTTATAGTAAAAAAAAAAAAAAAAAGCTATTCCTGTAAATAAGTCATTTATGTTACATTGTTTACATGTGAAAGATTTTTATTGAAAAAAAAAATGTTTAATGGGATGATTTATTGATTTTAGTCTAATCGGTTATGTATATTTTGTTATGCTTTTGACACCATCTTTCACAGGTGTTTTTGTTAAAGGTGTTACAACCCTTGCTTCATTTGTGAAACAACATTCAATAATAAAATAAAAACAAGGGTTAAGTTGTCCTTAATGAATAATCATGTCAAGTTGTTAAAAAAAACATTTACCCTCAGCTTTAATGGATGAAAACTGAACTGAATTTAAATTTGTATTAATCTGTAAGTCGGAAAGTCAAACATTTTTGAGAATGACCCATTTTCTTTGTACTTTGCAGCTGTGCACTTAAGGAACTCGATACTCATCCAAAGGAACTGTATGGAGCAAAACTTGTTTTACAGAGGTTTCAGATTAGAAAATGCAAACGCAAAGATCCCGTACCTGCATCACAGTGCTTGTTGTCAATGCTTGGGGAAACAAATCCACACCACTACTTTGTCGCAACACAGGTAGGCTACATGATTTTGGAAAGTGCAAAATTGTTATTACTCATGCACAAGGTGAAATGATCATATTACACATATTATTACAAGAATCAAGTGTTGACTCCTGAAGAAGATCCCTGGGGTTCCTCTGCTCTATATTATCATGAACACCATGGAGTTAGACAAGCCCTCTGAATGTTCCCTGATGTACGTAGAAGCTATTCAGCTGGGTGAGATGGTGAGCACATCGCAAAAGAAGAGCATCCAAAGACTGAAAGAGCAGCAGGGCCTCAGCAAAGACAGCGAGGAGAGAAGAGGCAAGAAGCGAAAGAGGAAATCTGGGAACCCAAACCCCCTTAGCTGCCTGAAGAATAAGAAATCAATGCCTCAACAGCCCAAAAAGTCAGTTGGAGAGAAAAATAAGCAGACTAGACACAGGAAGAGAAAGCTTGCTGGGGGAGAGGGAGTACCTGTCAACTTGAACCAGTCAAATCTCACAACTGCCTCGATTCAAACCCTACTATTCGCTTTATTTTCTCAGAATTATTTGACTGAATAGACTTTTCTTTGGTCATGAAAATATACCATCATCCACTTGTTTTGTCTAATAAACAAGTGTTTTTTATTTTTTATAAAACAAGCCTGTTAGTTTCTTGAATTTACTTTAGTTAACGTAGTCAATTAATGTGTTGAGTACAGATGTGTACTGTACATTGCTTTGTGATTTTATAAAGAGGATTGTATGGGTATGAAATCATCTTGAATAACACACAAGGTAAACAGTGTTTAATAAGCAGTCAGAAATATTGTCTATCACTATAATTTCATTTCACTTATAATGGGTGAAATCAAATGTGATGCTTTCGGGTGTCAAATTTTTGTCTTACCACAAGGGGGTGGTACAGACATCAGAATCAACTTTGTTGCCAAGTATACTCACACATACAAGGAATATTTCATGGTGACAGGATCTTCCAATGCACAAACAATACAGCAACAAGACAGAGATAATAATAATAAAAAAAATAAAAAATAAAAAAAAGTGAATAGAAAATAAATAGAAAATAAAGTATATATATAGAGAGAGAGATACACAATCGGACTCATATATATATATATATATACCATAGGACCAGAACTAACTGTTGTGTGTGTATATATATACACACACACAACAGTTAGTTCCGGTCCACAAATCTGATTGGACGAGAGATGTTCCATGAGCACTGATGGTGTTACAGCATCAGCACTCAGACGCTTGTGTGTGTATCACTCCACTTGTGTTCATGCCTTTTTAAACTAAGGTGTAAGTGTAGTGCATATGTTTTAGGAGTTACTGTCTTTATTTTTTACATTACATATGTTATCCAGCAGGTGGTGACAAAAGATAATTTTTGTGTGTAATATGAGCCAGTTGGTGACGTAAATTGAATCCGTTAGTCATTGTTTACATAGAAGAGCGCAATTAAAACTGTTTCTATGCGAGTCCTTCAATATATTTACATAATGTTTAGCCTTCCCCCTGGCTGTATTCATTCTCATTATATATGTATTATTGTAGTTTTGACTGTACATTGACTTTGTTTGTTCTGAAGCTTAAAAAAAAAGTTTTTGCTTCACCAAAGAAAGAAAAAAACATAGAAGAGCGCTCCATGATCGCTAAGGAACTAGGAACTTGTTTTAAAAGGCTTTAAAATGAATAATTTCAGGATTAAGGCTCAGCTGAGAGACACACCAACCAGACTGTTTGATTACAGAACTTGAAGCGCTTACCGAGTTTCCACATTGGATACACACTGTTTAAAATGGCGGAGGACATCGCTGTTTCTATAGTGATCGAATCTTGCGTGGCTACCACGAAATTGGGAGAAATACCCCCGCTTGGATGCTATTTTTCCACTGAGAAAGCTTCCCTTAAGAACGCTGACAGCATATCTGCTTGGGAGTTTCAACAGGTGATCTCTCTCTCTGTCTCTCTATCTCTCTCTCTCTTTTCAATTTTCAATTTAAAAGTACTTTATTGGCATGATTGTGTTTACATACAATATTGCCAAAGCATTAATACACAAAACAGATAATGACAAGACAAATAATAATAATAAAATAGCAACAAATAACAATAAATTTAAAAGTAAAATAAGGTGCCATGTATTGAATCCAATCAAATAAAAACTATAATAACAATATACACTATACAATATCAAATAAAATATGCATTTAACAGGACATTATGAACATAAGAGTATAAAAGTAGTGTGACTGATGTACATTAAGGCAGTGATTGGTTTCTGAGGAGGTGCAGCTCAAAAATGAATTTAGCTGCAACTGATGCATGATGGTCCTCCCCCAGTAACACCAGCATCTGATCTGATCTCCCCCAGTAACACCAGCACCTATTCTGTTTCTGCTGAACTGGAAAACTGTGGCATGAGGTTTGAGAGTTTGTGGAGGTATTTTTCTCTCACCTCTGTAAATTTCTCACAGTGAAGGAGAAAGTGTGTCTCTGTCTCGACCTCACTCGTGTCACAGTGAGCACAGACTCGTTCTTCCTTTGGAAGCCATGTTTGTCTGTGTCGGCCGTTTTCTATGGCCAGACTGTGATCACAGAGTCTGTATTTGGTGAGGATCCGTCTCTGTTTTGGATCTTTTTCAGTGTGGCGATATTCTGCCAGATTATATGTTCTGTTTAGGGCCCGATAACATTCCAGTTTGCTTTGGTTTACTTTCATTTTCCCAATGGTCCAAATATGAATTTTTGCTTTCTTTTATGATTTGGTTTATTCTGATCTGGTTTAGTTCAGCAGTGCTGGTCTGAAACTGGTGTTTGTTAGTTGTTAGGGGGTTTGTGAGTTTCAGAGCCAGCTGAAATAGGGGACTGGTTTTAGGCTTCAGCTCTTGAACATACCACACTTCTTCTACCATTATATTCCTTTGCTTCTGTATATAACAGATTTGTATTTGTATATTGTACATATACTATATATATATATATATATATATATATATATATATATATATATATATATATTTAAGTAATATCACACAAGCAAGAGTGTGATATGGCCTCTTTCTCTCTCTCTCTCTCTCTCTCTCTCTCTCTCTCTCTCTCTCTCTCTCTCTCTCTCTCTCTCTCTCTCCCACTCACACACCCATCTTTGTTTATCCAATAACAGCACAAGCCATGATACTATTTCTGAGGTGATATTTTTGAATTACTAATGAAGGCTTGGACGCATAATTTGTTTTGAACCAGCAACAGCAGTTTAAGATCCGTCACATAAATATACTTGTTCATTTAACTGTTGTATATAAGCAATATCACACTCGCAATCATGCTATATGACCCTATATCAGCACTGCTGTAATTACCTATACGGCACTCGGACTGCGGCCGAATCAAAGAAGTGCTGATGTAGGGCCATATCGCACTCTTGCTCGTGTGATATTACTTAAATATCTATATAGTATATGTACAATATACAAATACAAATCTGTTATATACAGAAGCAAGGGAATGTAATGGTAGAAGAGGTGTGGTATGTTGGATAAATATAAATAGACTAAGCTGTGTTTTGCACATTAATTATTGCTCAATGGGGCGATTTTAACTGTTCATGAGATGGATAGCTTGAGGGGAAAAAACTGTTCCTGTGCCTGATGGTTCTGGTGCTGAGTACTCTGTAGCTCCTAAAGAAAGTAAGAGTTCAAAGGTAGTGGGCAGGGTGAGTGGGGTCCACGTGGCTGCCTATGCATCACACTTATCATAGTTTGAATCAGGGGTTCCCAACCATTTGTTTCTACTACCTAAAGATTTGGCCACTGAGCCAAGAAAAATAAATTTACTGAACTAGTCAACCTAATACTAACTTCTTTGAAAACAACAAGTAGTCATGTCATATCAAATACAATGACAAAATGCATGTGGTAAACAATTTTGTCCAAAGCAAGTTACAGTTCATTCAAGATACACATGTTATTAGTATCTGTGTGTCTGAGAATTAAACCCATGACCATGGAATTGCCTGACCCATGCACTTGTTGAGCTACAGAAGGGTAATACCCCACAAGACTGCCCAGATTATTCATTTCTATTCAGTCCTGAATCAAATGGTACAGCAGGTCCAATCAGTTCTTGATATTTGCTGTCCTGGTATTGCCAAGGACATTCCATAAAACTCCAGTTGTCTTCACTAGTACTTCCCAGAAAGACATGGCAACTTCATGTTCACAATTCATCTATCTAAAGTGTAAAGAAAGCTAACACTTACTTATGTTGCATACAAAATTTGTGTATTTGTGTGTGTTTATGGGGTTGAGGGATGGCTGGGAGGGGGGTTTTAAGTGTCCAGTAGTGGACTGTATGAGTGACAGAGAGAAGTAGAATTATCAGAGCGCAAAAGAGAATTTCAGTGACAGAGCTGTATCCTACACCTGAAGAGGACATATTTAACAGAGAGCTATATGCTCCTCTTCAGCAATCAGTTCTTGAAAGAATGGAAGTAGTTCTGTCTAGACTGAGAGATTTCTCTTGTAAAGAAACTTCTTTTGATCACTGCAAATCAGCAGCAATATTCAGGGACCATTCGTCATCCCAGGAGGTGTGCAGAGAGAAGCGTATAGTTGGAGAGGGAGATGCAGGCCGGCTGGATATTAAGTCTGCCCTGGCCTGGCTGAATAAGGAGCTGGTAAGACCTTTGTTGAACTTATTTGATCAATGTTCCAAAATTTTGACAAAAATATGGGGCAACATATGGCATTTCATCAATTTTGCTCCAAAGGGGCATGGGTCCCAGCAGGACCTCCAAACTTTACAATAAATGAACAATTCAATTGTAAATGCTTTAATCAGTAATGTATATAATTTCCTGTTTGTTATTCTACCACAATTAAAATGAGATCTATGCCCCTGACTAAAAAAAAATAAATAGTTGTTTTTGCTAGAGCATTGTTTTGTTGTCTGATTATGTTTATTCTGTTTTCAATATCTTAGATCTTGTGTATTAATCTAATGTCTTATATTGCTTGCCTTTCATTAAACATAACCTTCAATCTTATATCATAAATATTCATAAATTAGGTTTTACGTACTTTGTAGTTTATTTTGTTATTAAAATTTTCAATTTTTTTCCAACTAAGTGTGGTATAGTTGGTGTCCTGGGTGTTGAATGTGTCTCCTGCATTGCAGATAGATCTATTGTTGTTATAGGTGTAGGACATGCAATTTCAGACTCAGTTATATCAAAGATCATCATGGTTCTTTACAATGCTACTCCGAATGAGTAAAAAGCTAAGACAGTCTCGTCATTAACAAGCATGTTGTGGCCGTTACAAACTCCCAAGGGTTAACTTGTGAGCAGATCTATCCTCAGTTGGTGTTGCTTGGCATTTACAGCCTTTGTACTGGTGACTCGTCATGGCAACATTCCACACAAAAGACATCGCTTTTACGGTTTTAAGAAACCTTTTATGAGGAAGGTTCATATGTCATCATTTCATATGTTCATTGGTCTATGTTAATCACTTAATTTCTATAATTTCAAACGCACTTTGTATCAATGTAATTGAACTAGCATGCAAACATATGACTAAACAGGGCAAATTCAGATAAATTGGGACACTTTCTGATAATTTGTCATTCATTGTTTTTAAAATAAGATTCAAATGGCAACATCAATATCAACCTATATTAGTTTAGGTTGAGTGTTGAACCGACTTTTAGAAATAGAACAGTGTACAAATAATTATAGATGATTAAGCTAAAATTTTATATACCCTTTTTTATTATTTACTTGATTTATGTGTTCTGTGGCTTATTTATATCTCTCATGAGTAGGTTGAACCTTTCACTGAAAAAGGGAAGCACCTTGACTTCCTAGTGCTCACATTATTGCTCTTTTTTCAGCATTAGTCTTAATGAACACAGAAAGGTTCAAACATTCATTTCCAATCAGCATATATGCTTTTTGTGTTTGCTCCTATAGTAAATCAGGTTTAAATGAGGTTTCAGTCATCATGGTTCAGTGTGCTACAATGGTAGAGGACAGAAGCTCATGCAAACACACCTGATCAAAAACATACTGTTTACTAGTCTCACCCCTAACCAGTTTATAGGAGGGGGTTCAGTACCCAGGGTTTCACCTGCTACTAAAAAAGTTCACTTACTTTTCTCCTTTGCTTTTTAGGCTTAGTGTAAGTCTCTTTCACACAAGGTCTATCACAAGTCTTCAAATGTAATTAATAGAGAGAGATGCTGTGTTTTTGATGGGAACACTTGTTAAATGTTTTGCACAGAACAGGCAGTCAGAAATGGGCTGATGAAATGTTCTGAAATGCAAGATATTATTTCCTCTAAAAGTATCCAATTAGACTGCCTCAGCCCCCAATAAAAAGAGCAGAAAGAGGGCAAAGACATTTAAAATACACAAAGTATTTTTAAAAGACATTGCCCACTCTTGCTTTATACAATTGGATGATGATGAAATTTCCTAAATAAACTGAACATAATTCTATGAGAAAAAAAATATATATCTACCCATGTGCCAAATAACACAAAATATTGTTGTGGGCTTATGGATTTTTCAGGCATAGCATGTTGTCTTTTATTCTGTATAGTAAATATATACTGTAGAAGATTATTTACTTTGATTCATACATCTATAGATAAATTAATAAATGAAGGGTTCCTCTGTTTTGTAGATGGAGATGCGCTCAATGGACCAAGCTCTGATTCGTCCAGCTGATGGGTCTCCATGATGGCATTCAGGAACTAAAGCAGGAGTGTGCAAAAGCAATAGAGGAAGAGGAGGAGTAACATTGCTGGGACTAAGGGAGTGAGGGTGTTGGGAGCAGTATGTCGTCCTTCTCAGGAGAAATGTGTTTTTATCCATCCATTTTAACCTTTAGCACATGTATGAGACCTGCTCCCCTAAGCTATCTGTCCAAAAGGTCTTTTAGTAAACGCGGTCCTGTGCCATGAAACCTGCCATGGCGCGATCAATTATGTACTTGATTACTACACCATCAGAGTGACTATCATACTGTTCAAACATTGTTCCATCTTAGTGTCAAGTTATGTTCAACAGCAGAACAGATTATCAATTATTATTATACAACTTTTCCTAAACAATTAAGTCTTAGTAACATTGTTGCTGTGTACTCAGAAACATGGTATTTTTTTAAGTTGGATTTGTAAAAATTAAAAACAAAATAGACAGTTTTGAATGTTTTAATCTTATGTGAGCAACTCATGACAAAGCCTTTCATAAGAGGCTGCTATTCTTCCACCCGAATGCAACAGTATACTGAGAAAGCACTAATAATATTCTTTTGTGTATGGATTTTTACTCATTATACATAAGTGCCTCTTCAAGCCAAGTGCCCCTTCATGCCAAGTACTGCAGTGCTCAAGTGTTTTTGTGACAGCAATCATATAATCAGTATCCCACTGCACAGCCAGTGAAGGCACTCATCCAGATGAAAGATGTATTAGTACAAAATATAGAGACATAATTAAACTTTCAGATTATAATGACTTGCAAACACTTTATATAATGAACTGAGCCTTTCTTTGATACATAGTCACTGAATCAGTTACACAAGCTGGGGTGGCTGTGGCTCAGGTTGTAGAGTGGGATGGTCACTAATCACAGCGTTGGTGGTTTGATTCCTCTCCCACAGGACTCCACATGCCAAAGTGTTCTTGGGCAAGACACTGAACCCCAAGTTGCTCCCAATGGCAGGCTAGCGCCTTGCATGGTAGCTTTGCTGTCATTGGTGTGTGTGTGAGAGAGAGAGAAAATGAGTCGCAGTGTAAAGTGCTTTGAAAACCGCTACGGTTAAAAAGCGCTATTTAAGTGCAGACCATTTACAAGAAGTCTTGGCGTGAGTGAATGGAACCTGCTATTATCTGTCAGTGAAAGGATATACTTTCAGGACTGAGAAAAGTTTTACATTTAGAGGATTTCGATCAAGCAAAAGTGCATACTGGACAGCCCATTTCAGCGAGAGGTTTTTTAGTGTATCTCAGCAATAGTGTATCTTGGACAAATATCATTAATAGTATGCTATTAATACAAATTTAAAAACCCTATAAATGTGGAGAGTAATAATTTTATGATGCAATAAGGAGATTAACCATTAAGACACTTTAATAAAACACTATCATGCTTTATGTACACATTGCATACACTATGCACATATTAATTCCATAAGTCAATCAAAACTTGCTCTCTCTGTCATACACATAACCATATAATCACTACACATGATTCAATAGAGAAATATATAATAAAACATTTTCATAAAAAAGTCAGTTTATCTCTACCAGCCTTCTCAAGGCACCTCTATTGTTTAGCATCCAGTTTGACTGATATTTGGTTTGATTTTCCCCATACATGAAAACTGTCTTTTTCCACAAGAGATTTCAAAATTATTCAAAAGGTATAAAGTGCCCTCAAGGAGAAAAGCTTTTTTTCCTCTTTTTTGTTTGAATTGATACTTTTTTCTTTGCTAGAATCCACTTTTAAATGTCCATTGCTCTTATGAAGAAAATCACCATTATGCTGATAAACACACAGAAGACACTTAGGTTACAGGCTATGCTTTCACTTATTTGTCAATGACAGATGCCTGGTTCATGTCTCCAGGTGATCACTGTTGTCAGGCTCCAGAAGCAGGGAACCAGTCACCTGTCTGCGTCTTTGAATCTCCCTGTTGAGTCCAAGTAGAGTCTGAGCCAGCTGTCGATCCTGAAACCGCATCCCCAGCTGCATGTTAATTACAGAGCAGCAAATGATCCACTCATTATTTACATTCCACTACAGCACAGGTATCAATCTATCCATATTGTAGTTTTAAATCATACATACACATACTGCATTTCCACATATTATTCCCAGGGAAGCAATGCATTACACTTAACCAAAACAATTCCATGGGACTGACTGTTTCAAACAACAAATCTACAACACAAACCATTTCAACTTGCTATCACTGATGTAAAAGCATCATATAATCTTTTAAACTCACCAGTTCTGAGTGCACTAGTTAAGAGAACATCTTAACCATGTTATGGCCCAATCTATTTTGCCTCTTCGAAGCTCTTTGTTTACTTGTACACTCTTTCCAACGTTTATCGGACAAGTGGCTGTCTCAGCAGAGGTTCTTGGTTCTCCTGATGTTCTGAAGGCATGAAGCAGTTTGAATTTGATGTCCTCCAAGACCATGACAGACACGGAGTCCTCATACTGAGTGTCAGATTTCATTATGATTTCCAGAAAAGCAATAACCTTGAATGAAAATGAAGAAGGGTATGTCCCGGTCCAAACATCCCTCCAGAAGGGACTGGGTGCTTTAATTGTACTCACAAATGTCCAGTATTTTTCATCTACCCAAGTCAAGTGTTTATCCTTTCACATAAGTCCTTCCTCCTTTTGCACACCGTCTGTTTATTTTAACTAAATTGCAGAAATTGAATCCTGGATTTGAAGCATGTTTTTGCGTGTCTTGCTTATCTTCCTCTTTGCTCTGGTACCAGCATGTTTTGTCACCATTACAATGGAAAACCAGCCCCTCCACCCCTTCCCCTTCAGTAACCCCAATAAGAATGGAGGGACATTGTAGACAAAGACGATTGTTGCAACTAAAGAACTGAAAGAATTGTTCCCCCCTTTCTCTTTTCATTCTGCCCCTCTAAGCTCCCATTCAAGCATTGTGGGAGAAACAGTTGTGTTTTTGTGAGGCATAACTGTCTCTGTTTTATAGCAAGTTTTCAATCTGACCTTTCAGCTGGTTTCAGCAGTTCAAAGATCTCCCTTTCATTGCGGCGAGCAAACAGTTGGTTGGGAAGTTGGACACTGTGTTACTCAACAGTTTTGTTGAGGGAGCGCATTTTTACCACATTTGTGGATGAAGTGATGGAATTCTCAGAGGAACAGAGAATCCACGTCGTTTTGGCAGGCTGAGAACAATCTTTGCGTTCTCTGTTAATAAAAAAGAAACAGATGTCTAATGTTCAGTCTTCTCTTGTGTACAATGCCATCGACAGGAGACTAAGTGAGTCACAACATAATTCCCATAATTCCATTTGTTATTCCATAGTTTTGATGACTTTACTATTATTCTAAAATGTGAATAAAAATAAAATAAAGTAGAATAAAGAATGAGTGTTTCAAAACTTTTGACCAGTAGTGTATATGTCTACCTGTTTTCTCCAGCATCTTCACAAGGTTCTTTGCTGTTGTTCTGGGATTGATTTGCACTTTTTGCACCAAAATACATTCATCTCTATGAGACAGAATGTGTCTCCTTCCTGAGCGGTATGATGGCTGCATGGTCCCATAGTGTTTATCCTTGCTTACTATTGTTTGTACAGATGAAAGTTTTACCTTCAGGCATTTCCAAGAATGAACCAGACTTGTGGAGGTCCACTCATTTTTTGGTTGATTTATTTTTTTTCCCATGATGTCAAGCAAAAAGGCACTGACTTTGCAGGTAGGCCTTAAAATACATCCACAGGGACACCTCCAATTAGCCTATCAGAAGCTAATTGTCTAATTGCCAGAAGGCCTGACATCATTTTCTGGAATTTTCCAAGCTTCTAAAGGCACAGTTAACTTGTAATTTAACAGTTAAGTGTATGTAAACATCTGACCCACTAGATTTGTAATATAGTCAATTAAAAGTGAAACAATCTGTTAGTAAACAATTGTTGTAAAAATGTCTTGTGTCATACACAAAGTAGACTAAACTACTTGCCAAAACTATAGTTTGCTAATATGAAATATGTGGAGTGGTTAAATTAGTTTTAATGACTTCAACCTAAGTGTATGTAAACTTCTGACTTCAACTGTACAATGTCAAATGTGACTTAAGTGTCCTAAAGTATTCATACTTTTTGGGGACACTTTATAAGTGAGCCTTTTTGGGGCCAATGTATATATAATAGTGGGCAAAAATAAGAAAAAAAAAAAGCCACAAATCTATTTTCTTCAATTATCTGCAGGCTGCAAATTACATCTTAAACTTAATGAAGTGTCAGTGCTTCCAAATCATTTATTGTGCTAGGTAATTGGTTTATGCAATGCATGGAATAACATCCCTACACACGTGCTGCTTGAAATACTGAGACCTTTGCATCGCGTTCAGTGGACCATACATGAAAATGAGATTAAGTTTACCAGTCAAAGAGCAGAGCACGACTTGATGATTTTATAGAGGCTGATTGTGCTGCTATTAAGCTTGGCGTGAAAATTCGGAATAAGACATTTAATCATGGAAAGGACAGCCTCTGTTTTCAAAAATGAATGTAAATTCATACACACCAAACAGAGAAACGCTGACATGTTCTTTTATCTAAATCTGTCTCAGAGTAACAAAGGGTGATGATAGATGTTTTATTTAGATTCTGCCTTGGTTAAGAAAAAGAAAATGTGTAAGAAATTAAAAGAGATCTCGAAGAACAGCCAAAATATAAATATTGGGTATTTTATCTGTGACATCTTCCCTGCTATGTAAAATCTTAAATAATAAAATAAAATAATAAAATAATAAAACAGAGCATAGAAAAGTTATGAATTATGACTTTAATTTACCAGTTAGGTTAGCAGACTTAAATGTCAGGTTTTACTAATTTTTATATTTATTTTCTCATTGTTATTTTATATAATAGTTTTCTTTATTTGAATATGAACATTAGGTGCTTATCACTGATAATTAGGCCTATGTGTGAAGTAATGTTTTAAAGAGCGATTACCAGTGAATTAGAAAAGCATGTTTACCACTAAATGATAAATACCTGTATTCATTGACACGAAACAAAATGCTTCAAACTGATTAATAATTTAAAAGCTATATTTTAAAAAAAAAACTCCCACTGTTATACTCACAAAAACTATTAGTGTGAATTGTTTTATTATTAATATTAAAATGGTGACATTCATATTTACAAAAACTGTCAAAAGCACAAATGTATTATGACTTTATAAAATTTAAATAATATCATATAGAGTTAGAAAATATAACATGGTAAATGAGGTTAACATTTATTATGATATGTCATTTTTGGTAAAGACAACTCCTTAGTCATGTAGTTTTAATAATAGCATAAAATAATCAAATCAACTGCAACAAAGGCAAGAGGCAAAAGACAAGGACATGGTACATCTGTGCTTCTCTTTGCTGGGGTTAACCATAAGCATAATTATCTAAAGCGGCTCTGTCATTTGGTATAATCTGTCCACTCAATTTAATCAGCAGCTTGACAATAAGGCCAGCCTATAGGGAAATGACACAGAAAAGTTACGTCTGTCACAGTTTTAATGTGAATGATGTCTCAATGTGAAGAGAGTAACATACCTGTTTGGTGTGTACTACAAAGTTCTTCTTGTTCTCTAGACTGTGGATTTGGACATACTGGTCAGCCTGACCAAGCTGCCACATAAATGTGCCATACTCCAGACTGAGGTGCAGCACCTGGTAATTAAAAAAAAAGCTTATTTTGTGCCATGTTCTTTACAAAAATGTCATAAAATGTTTAAGAGATCACCATTGAAACCATTAAATGTGTAATTTCAGGATTAGTGAGCTAGGTATTTTTCTAATCATGACAAACTGAATTATTTAGTGAAAATAAATTAAAGCTGTTTGTATCAGGTCCTGACTGAATGAGTTAATCCACTTAAGCAACAATGTTGTTGATGTTTTTTTAGTATGCAAATATTCTCATTTTTAACAAACAACAGATATTCACTTTTGTCTCCATGTTCATTAGATGCAGTCCTTTGGTGTTCACACCCACATACACTCGGATGACCTTGTGGGTACTGGAGCTGGCCTTGGTGAAGACCTGGCCAGTGAAGAAAGCAGCCCCATAGGTGGGAATATCCCAGCAATTCTGCAGGAAGAGTCTCTGGAGGTGGTGCATTTCTTTACTAACACCCTCACTAGTGCTCAGACTCTGCAGATATTGAATTCAGAGAATCAGACTGGTATCAGTATGGTTAGTGAAATAAAAAAAGGGTTCTGCTCCCTAATTCATTTTATACCAGAATGGTGCAAGGACTGCACTGACAAATATTTTATTTTTTCCTCTATAGTTCCATATATGTTAACACATTGATGATCCCCACTCAAAAGGAAACACACCTTGTATTCATGAAGTATTCTGTTGGTCCAATGATGTGCTTTGCTCTTGACTTTTGAGATTGGAACTATGGATTTCAGGTTTTCTTCACTGCATCAAACAAGCAAATATGCACATATATTTTATCACTTGCATGTAAAATTATGTTAGGAATAGTTCATATGCAGGCTTGCTGCAGAGTTTTAAAATAAAATGTAATACATTTTAAGATCTTTTTCAAGACCTGATCAAATACAATTAATACCCTATCCCCATACCAAAACAAACAAAATAAATCATGTATCACAAACTCTTACTTAAACAGGCAGAGGCACACATTCAACATGGCCTTAACATTGTTTATCAGTAAAACAGGGTAGGGTATATGCAAGTTTTAAATACTCAAATCATGTTTTACACATATATCATGTTAAAATTGGTTCACAGTGCATCCGGAAAGTATTTACAACGCTTCAATTTTTCAACAATTTGTTATGTTACAAATATTCCAAAATGGATTAAATTCATTATTTTCCTCAAAATTCTACAAACAATACCCAATAATTACAAAGTGAAAGAAATTTGTTTGAAATCTTTGCAAATTTATTAAAAATAAAAAACGAAAAAACAAATGACAGGTACATAAGTATTCACAGCCTTTGCAATGACACTCAAAATTGAGCTCAGGTGCATTCTGTTTCCACTGACCATCCTTGAGATGTTTCTACAACTTGATTGGAGTCCATATGTGGTAAATTCAGTTGATTGGACATGATTTGGAAAGGCACACACCTGTCTATATAAGGTCCCACAGTTAACAGTGCATGTCAGAGCACAAACCGAGCCAAGAAGTCCAATGAATTGTCTGTAGACCTCAGAAACAGGATTGTATTGAGGCACAGATCTGGGGAAGGGTATAGAAAAGTTTCTGCAGCATTGAAGGTCTCAATGAGCACAGTGACCTCCATCATCTGTAAATGGAAGAAGTTTGGAACCACCAGGACTCTTCCTAGAGCTGGCCGTCCAGCCAAACTGAGCAATCAGGGGAGAAGGGCCTTAGTCAGGGAGGTGACCAAGAACCTGATGGTCACTCTGACAGAGATCCAGCATTTCTCTGTGGAGAAAGGAGAACCTTCCAGAAGAACAACCATCTCTGCAGCACTCCACCAATCAGGCCTGTATGGTAGAGTGGCCAGACGGAAGCCACTCATGACAGGCACATGACAGCCCGCCTGGAGTTTGCCAAAAGGCACCTGAAGGACTCTCAGACCATGAGAAACAAAATTCTCTCATCTGATGAAATAAAGATTGAACTCTTTGGCCTGAATGGCAAGCGTCATGTCTGGAGGAAACCAGGCACCGCCCATCACCTGGCCAATACCATCCCTACAGTGAAGCATGGTGGTGGCAGCATCATGCTGTGGGGATGTTTTTCAGTGGCAGGAACTGGGAGACTAGTCAGGATCAAGGGAAAGATGATGCAGCAATGTACAGAGACATCCTTCACGAAAACCTGCTCCAGAGCACTCTGGGGAGAAGGTTCATCTTCCAACAGGACAACGACCCTAAGCACACAGCCAAGATAACAAAAGAGTGGCTATGGGACAACTCTGTGAATGTCCTTGAGTGGCCCAGCCAGAGCCCAGACTTGAACCCGAATGAACATCTCTGGAGAGATCTGAAAAAGGCTGTGCACCGATGCTCCCCATCCAACCTGATGGAGCTTGAGAGGTTCTGCAAAGAAGAATGGGAGAAACTGCCCAAAAATAGGTGTGCCAAGCTTGTAGCATCATGCTCAAAAAGACTAGATGCTGTAATTGGTGCCAAAGGTGCTTCAACTAAGTATTGAGCAAAGGCTGTGAATACTTATGTACATGTGATTTTTTTTATTTTTTTTTTTTTTTTTTTTTATACATTTGCAAAGATTTCAAACAAACTTATTTCACATTGTCATTGTGGGGTATTGTTTTTATAATTTTTAGTAAAATAATTAATTTAATCCATTTTGGAATAAGGCTGTAACATAACAAAATGTGGAAAAAGTGAAGCGCTGTGAATACTTTCCGGATGCACTGTATGTACCATTATATAAATAAATACAAATTAGAAGTCGACCTGTACTGGATTGTGCTGATTCAATATGTTGAAAGAAAGTCAATTAATCTGGCAATAGACTTTTAAAAATTGTATCCTATATTAAATGTTCTTATTCTTTCCTTCCAGTGATGGGGAGGGCCAGACAGTGAATTTTATGGTGCAACCAAAATACCAATAACCAGGAAAAAATATATATTTTATTCATAGCGTGGAACTTTTAACTTTAAAGGCTGAAATACATTCTTATTTTGAAATATACACTACATTCAAAAGTTTGGGGTCACTTGATTGAAATGTTTCTCATGATCTTAAAAATCTTTTGATCTGAAGGTGTATGCTTAAATGAAATTAGTTTTGTAGAAAAAATATAATTGTTCCAACACAATACAAAACTAACATTTTATTTAACAAAAAAAAGTTTTTGAAATTGATGACTTGAACAAAATAATTGACAAAAGCATCCAATAAGTGCCCAACATAGATGTTACTCCTTCGATACTGTTTAAAAAGCATCACAGTGTGATACCTCAAGGAGTTGGTTGAGAAAATGTCAAGAGTAAATGTCTGCAAATTCTAGGCAAAGGGTGACTACTTTTAAGAATAATTTTATTTATTTTGGATTTTTTTAGTCACAATATAATTCCCATAGTTCCATTTCTATTATTCTATTACATCTCCCTATTTTTGATGACTTTACTATTATTCTAAAATGTGAAAAATATAAAATAAATAAGAATAATAATAGAATAAGTGAGTGACCCTAAACTTTTGAACAGAAGTGTATGTGTTTCACTGCTTCCAGATAAGGGAAATAAAATGTGCTCTCCTACAATAATCTACTAAATTTTCGGCCTAATGATTGTGAACTGGTTTGCAACAGCTGGAAACACTCACAATCCCCCACGTGCTTGGACAAAATACAACAGTGCCACGTTTTCACTTCGAAGGACGTAGCACATGCATTTATTTCATTAAATCATATTCTTTTGAAATTTTATAATCACATTTGGTCATATCATGATTTCTGTCTTTCCACCCCCATATCTAAGACCTGTTTAAATGATAATTAAGACTTTTGTTGTTTAATCTAAGATATTTAATCCTTTTTTTGGAAATTGAATTTAAGACATTTTTAGACTTTTTAAGGATCCTTTTTTAAGGATCTGAGTACAACAGGCTTTGTGTGTATTTGAGGACTGAGATACATACTTCAAAAATCCCTGTTTGTGTTTCTTGCTGTCGTAGTTGCCGTAAATAATCTGCAGGAGAAGGCTGGAGAGAGTGATGAGCTTGCTATCTGATGCTGAGAGGAAGCCTTTGAGGAGACAGTGGCGAGCTTCATCAAAGAGGATGAGAATGGACAATGGATCCTCAACCTAGGAGGAAGAACATGGAAACAATTAGCATGAATTGCAAGGCAGACAATCCAGTTATCTCCCTGGAATACTGAATTCTACACACATTTTCCAATATTATTACCGACATTTTCAAAACAACTATTTATGGAGATTGGCACATGAAATCAAAACAAATACTGTGGTTTGTTGGTTGTTTAAATGTCAACCAAATGGTCACTTCCTCACAAAGTTGGCAGTTCTTGGCCAGATTAAGCTGTGTATATTGTGGACCAGAACTTATGCCATTAGTCAAAGGTTTGGCTACACAAAACTATATTTACAAGATGTATTTAAAAGTTGCTTTCATATGCATGCAAGTTATTAACATATGTAAATGACAGTGTAAGAGAAACCTTTTTTTCTATCTCTAAGGGCAGCCGAACATCTCTGCGCAGAAAGAGCTGAGGGGTTTCCCTCTGGGGATCCAGAGCGGTGAGATCAGTCACGATCTCACTCCAGATGCGTAAATGCTGCAAGGGCTTGTGAAAAGGCTTCAGCTGTAGACCTAAGATAAGAGCACGCACAGAAAACAGTGACAGAATCCCCTAGCCACTCACTCCTTTATCAATACACATGAATATATTTAAAGTTCCCACACTTTTTGACCAATTCATTTTCATGACATTTCCCCAACCTATCTAGATGTTTAGGATTACTGGAGAAAGGTTGTTAAAAATCATTCAAAATTCAGACCAATTCAGTAATCAGGAATTCAAACTCATGAGGGGTAAATAAGTTGAGGAAGTCAAAGCAGGTGATCCAGATGTATATTTTCAGTTGATTTGTTTGTTGTATTTAAGGCTTTTTATAGTGTTTAAGCTTAGAGTTTCCCTTTCAATCGATTTCAACAAGGAAAATGGAGAAAATTCTACCAAACAACTGAGGCAAATTACTTTCTGAAAAGGTGACTTTAGCCGAAAGGTGAGTAGTTTGCATTTCTGGATAATGAATCTTTCAGACCTGTAAACTAGTTCGTAGGGCTGGGAATTGATACAGATTTCCCGATGTGATTCAATTCTGATTCACAAACTCTTGATTTGTTAATTTTACAAATTATACTTCAGCAGTAGTTTTCCTCATATTGGTCACATTAAAGCTTTTGAAAAAATTTCAAATTCAGTCAATTCCATCAATTAATGTCTTGAAATTGCAAATAGTTTTAAGCACTTGGAGAAAATGTTGCATAGTGAGGATGTCTTAGTGGAGTGGTGGTGGTGTAGTGGTCTAAAGCACACAACTGGTAATCTGGTAATCAGAAGGTCACTGGTTCGATCCCCACAGCCACCACCATTGTGTCCTTGAGCAAGGCACTTAACTCCAGGTTGCTCTGGGGGGATTGTCCCTGTAATAAGGGCTCTGTAAGTCGCTTTGGATAAAAGCTGGTGGTGTATACAGTAAATAATAAATAAAAACATTAACAAAAAACAAGTTAAATGAGCAAGACCAATTATGCAGTTTCTGTCCATGTGATGGACAGAAACGCTACGAAACGCTACGAAAATGACCTTCCTTCAAACCCTTATCATGCTCTAAAGCAGATATCAGAGTATATATGGATGCATTTGGTCAGGTGTGGTGGCTCACTGAGGTTTTCGGAGCAGATCCAGATGGTGAAATACTGTTGTGTCTCCTGTGACAGTCTCATGCCCTCCATGATTTGCTGCACGGTTGTGTTGTTCCCATGTTTCAGCTCTACTGACCGGTACGATCCATCCATGCGATAGATTCTCACCTTCTCATACTGAAACATAACAACACATACCTTTCAATCTCAGCAGAACTTAATATTACAATGCAGACACCGAGTTGCAGCCATTTAGATGTACAGTGCAGCACCATTAGGCAGTAGGATGTAGCGGTGCCACAATCCAGGATTTCACACTAACCGGTTTGTTGTTGGCTTGTTGTAGGAGTTTCACTGTCTCCTCCCAGTTGTTCTGCTTGTTCTCTTCACATACTTGAAGGGGGGATCGTTTCTGTTGGTCTTCAATGTGCTGAAAATGAGAAATCAGTTAATAATAAAGAAACCCCCACAACAGACTAGAAGAACAACAGACAAAAAACGACAACATTTTTACTAAATTTAAAACATTAGATTCCATCCCATTGTTAAAATTAAAGACCAAAAGGATAGTTCACCAAAATGTTTTTTTTTTTTTTGCAGAATTTACTTGTTTCAAATCTGTATTACTTGGAACATGAAGGAATATATTAGGCAAAATGTAAGGGACTGATATAACCAAGTCAACATTATTTTTTATTGTTCATGGAAAAAAGATCCATGAAAGTTAAAGGGATAGTTCAGCCAAAATTGAAAATTCTCTGATCATTTACTCACCCTCATACCATCCCAGATGTGTATGACTTTCCTCTGCAGAACACAAATTAAGATTTTTAGAAAAATATCTCAACTCTGTTAGTTCATACAATGCAAGTGAATGGTGATCAGAACTTCGTTGTAACAAAAATCAAATAAAAGTATCCATATCCATATCGTGAAACTGAACAGGCACTGCATGTAACTTTCAGATGTAAAAGTGAAAGTTGAGAGCTAGAGTAAAAAAGGACTTAAATTTGAGCTGTTTCTCTCCCACACCTATTTTATCACTTCTGAAGTTATGGATTTAGCCACTGGAGTCTTATGGATTGCTTCTATGTTTTCTTTGACATTTTTGGAGGTGCAAAGGTCTGATCACCATTCACTTGTATCGTATGGACTAACAGAGTTGAGATATTCTTGTAAAAATCTTTGCGCGTGTTCAACTAAAGAAAGTCACACACATCTGGGATGGCAAGAGGGTAAGTAAATGATGAGAGAATTTTCATTTTTGGGTGAACTATCCCTTTAATAGTGACTGTTGCTAACGTTATGCCTAACATCTCCTTTTGTGTTCCATATAATAAATAAAGTCATACAGGTTTGGAACAAGGTTGGTTGGTTGGTTACATCAGGTTGTTCCAAATTACAGTACATGCAATCAAATAGCATGAGCCAGAATCTCAACCAGCAGCTGTACATTATTGAAGAGTATTGCTTACCCTGTCTATCTCTGCATGCTGCAGAAGGAGCTGTACAATTTCAGAATGACCTCCATCTGCAGCAAAGTGTAAAGGAGAGCTCAGCTGCCCATTCAGCAGATTAGGGTTGCAGTTCCCTTTCTCCAACAGTAGCTTGGTGGCCTCCACCTTTCCATGCCTGTAGTACACATAGAAGCAATAAATAACAAATATAATTGTTTTTGTATTATTTTTGGTACTTTTGGTAAAAATCAAGAGATGGCCGAAAATAATGGGAATAATAGATGACGCATTCAGAGTTCAAACCCCTGTTTTCCATAAGAGCACTACAGCTCAATCTGCTTGGAGCATGTATGCTAACCACACAGCCATAGCTCCAACAATAGCTCATGTTTTATTAAAGAGGACCACACTTGAGAAACAAGGAGACCCAAACAAACACTTCAAACGTTATTAATACATATTTCATATCAGTAAATCTGTAAAATGTGTTACTTGTGTCGGTCATCCCAATCTGGCAGGTATATGAAAGACAACATCTCTTGGCATCAAACAATATCAATTAGAAATCATGGGGAACATGAGTAAAGAAAGGTAGTAGTTATATACCAGCATGCATAGTGAATGGGCGCCCAGTGGTCACTGTCAAGCTGTTTAACAGAGAAGCCACTGTCCAGCAGTTTGGAGAGAAGCTCAGTGTCTCCTTCACAGGCACTGCGATGCAGGGGGAAATCATCTACCCACTGGCGCTCTCTGCAGGACAGAGTGGAGCAACTTTCACACACTTTTTACATTTACATTATTAAAACAGACAAAACTTGCTTTAGCGTGTGATGAAGTCTTATCTAAATTACAAAAGACTAAATAAGAATGCTGAAAGCTTACAATCACTCCACTGGTGTATTACTGTAATACAGTACTTCAGCTAATTTAGAGGAAGATATACAGACTTGTCTTCCGTGACGCTGGTCATACTGTGTTGCCATTTGTCTCTCTTTGGAATCTGGATTTTGGAATAATCTGGTGCTCCCAAGCCGAAGTAAGGATTAATGATGACTTTGTCCACCTATACACAATAGTTAAAAGCACAATTAAAGAACCTTTTACAATTATTATCACCTATATTATGAATCAGTTAGAAAAGGATTGCGCAATACACAATATATATAGAGTACATTAACGCTGGAGAACATGGCTGGTCTAAGGGGGCCCCTCCAGATTTTCCTTGTGCCCCCCAGAAACTTCTGACAAAATGTAAACACCCCTCCCCCCCCACAGAATTTCAAGGAAATTAGAGGCCTCAAGATGCTATTTAAAAAGTTTAAATACTATCAACTTGAACTGCCATATTATAAAATGCATCCCTCATGGTGCGTGGCCCTGCAATAAACAAAGTAGCCTGATGCAGCAGAATTCATGGATGTGATGAATTCATACATGTATCAACAATATAAAGGTAGCTCAGACAGAACGCAGGAATGTTTCCTGTTTGAACAGCCCTTTTGTGACACCATGAACACGAATCTATGTGAATTGGTATGTGAATTAAATAAGATTCTACAGAGTAAAACCAAAAACATTTCTGCTCATAGCCTGTCTTACTCTGTTAGTGTACTGCAGATCCGACCCATAGAGGGGGTTCTCAATGCACATGTCAGCCTTCTCCAGGGACATCATCTTGCTCTTGATCTCCAGAGCTGTGTAGCCCACGTGCAGTTGACCATCCGTCTGCCTGCTCTCCACGGCATAGGCCGGGTTACTCACGTTAGTCTTGACGCGGTCTACCGGAGCCAGCCGGAACAGCGCGGGAATTGCGTGAGGCACAGTGTGCTGCTCAGCTAACCACCTCAAAGATCCAATAGAAAACCTCTTTTAGCATTACATTAAAAATAAAGTCAAACGATTTGGAAGAACATTTTTTTGTGAACTATCCCTTTAAGTCTGATCAGAATGATTATCACATGCCTTGTTGGTCAGCATGAAGTTCAAACTTACTTGTCCAGGGCGAGCAGCATCTTTGAAGTGATTGAGGAAAAATGGGCACTGGTTTCACTACATACACGCATAATGTCCTGAAGGCAGTAGAAACTGGGGCTCCCAGGCTGATAAACAGACTTACTGTTGTCTACATTGTAAAACAAGACCATATTTACCCTTATAAGTATCAATCCAAGTGCACTGAACACATGATTGACACATTGCATGTATAGCTCACTGTTATGTGGTATTAGTGCACACTACTGTTGATATCTTTATAAATATTCATATTTCACTGTGGCATTAAAGGAATGTTCCGGGTTCAATACAAGTTAAGTTCAATCAATAACATTTGTAGCATTATATTGATTACCACAAAAATGTATTTCGACTTGTCCCTCCTTTTCTATAAGCCTTCATACAGTAAACTTGGCACCTCTTATGTAAAGAAGCACAAAAACTTTAGATATTTAAAATGCATAAATCCCATTGCTTTAGATAAGAAAATACCAAACCAAGTGTCATGTGAAAACAAATGATGCTAGACCTTTTCTCAGATCTAAATATAACTTTTTCGGATTTATTTCCAGTGGTCTATTGTTTGTGGCAGTATTGCTTTTACAAATGCATAAAGCACTTTTACACATGCCACAGAGGCATCTTATAAGATTGTGTGCAGTTTTACCTTTGACATTGATTGGAACAATAAATAATGAGGCTTCCTTTCCTTCACTGTCACCATCTAATGGGAACTTCTTCATGTGCACAACCCGTTTCCCTGCAGCAAAGATTGCATATGCTTAGTACTGCTAATAAATCAATAATGAATTATAATTGTGGCTTTTAGAGTTGAATGATGGGTTCTGCAACCAACCACCACCCGCAATGAAATATGACTACTGACCTATTATGCCCTGGTTATTGGATATGGGTTTGGTGGTTTTGTCAACATACTCCAGAATTGACTTTGTTCGGTCGCTATCGGCTTGAATTTTGGTGCCAAGAAGTACTTTCTTCCGTTTTTTCTCTTTACCCTCCAGGGGAACTTCAAAGAGTAAAATCTGCATGGAAATGCGGAATTAATCATGGAGATGTCCATGTAACTGAGTTGGATAAGCCATAATGTTTCACTGACCTCATAGGCTTTAGCTCGGTACTCTTTGGAGTTGAGACTAGCTATGTTCTTTGGTCGAATTACAGCTACAAACACCTCCTCCAACTCTTGATTTCCCATCACGCAGCTCCTCTATAGGTCCTACTGACATCAATATTTTTAACAGCATGCCTGCAATTATTCAAACAACAGTTTAGATGATCATAAGTGTCCAAAGTAGCAAAAACACTCAAAACAAAACTAAGTAATGAGTAACAAGGTGTCAATATATGGAATGTACTCCGCTGAGACACATGGAAGTGTTATTGTGGGCGTATGCCACTTAATATCGCTCACGAAAGCAAAAAAAATAATATATATATATTAAAGGTTCCATTAATTATTAAGACTATAGTATGTTATTATCAGTTTATTACAACTATTTACAATTGCTTTTTAAATATCACGTCATAGGTAATTCATAAATAAAGACACGAAAAAACAACAACAGTAGTTGATATTATAATTCAACAGTGTTAAAGCTCAGTTGAGTTTAAATAAACTGCAGTTAACATCACTCAAGTTGATAGAAAGTTATATCGCATCGGACTACACCTCGCTAACGAAAAACTAAAAATAATAATTTAAGAGCGGCGTTAGTAGTTGCTTTGTTATAATAACGAGTGTCTGTTATATAGATTAAGACATTACAGGCGTACAAACATACGCACTCCTGTAACAAACATACCTCTATTATTCAGTCATATTTCTAACAACAAATAGCGCTCTTCCTGTTGGAGCCGGAAATTCGGAGACAATGTCAAAATAAAGCCCTCACAAATCTTTTATTAAAAATGGTGCAAAACGCCTTATAAAACAATTTATTCCGTTTATTAAAAAAAGGGGGCATCCCAGGACACGGCTCTTTAAAAAATGAAATTAAAACATACTTGTCAAAGACAGACTTGCTACTGCAGTTTTACTTACGAACATATTTATGGATTTTTCTCAGGGAGAAATTATAGCAATATAAATAGAAACTTAACTGCAACAATAATTATATATTATATAATTAAAGCATGTAGGCCTTTGCGTCACAGCTGCGTTTTGAGAGCAGGTTACAAATAATGGAGAATCACAGCTCAAGCAACATTTTAAAGCTACACATTACAACTGAGAAATCTATATAAACCTTTATGAATCAGGATTATCTCAAAAGGCAGAAAAGGCCAATCAAACCATCAATTTAAGTACAATTAGCAAATAACTAAGATGGAAGAGACTGATTACACTTACACTATTGTCAGTATTTAGAATTTATACTAATCCTGACATGGTTGAGTGTTCAACTTCAGAATGAGGTTTTTTTTTAAGTTACAGAGTAGGGACTTTCCCCATGCTAACTGGCTACTGAAGCAAATTATGCAGGTTACACTAATGACCATCTGTCTTTTTTTGCTTAGTACTGTAATAACAGAATGCACCAATATCAACATTATATGATGCAGGAGTACAAAAAGACACTCACCACTCCAGTTTTATTGATGGCAATTACCCATGGTTTATTTATCACTCAGTAATTATCATGGCTTTAAAATTAAGTAGATGTCCTTACTATCCAAAGTCACCCTAAGTCCATTTAAACAAGTCATAGAAAAATATATACTTAACACTTTTTACAATACTGGTTTTGGTCCAAACAAAAGTGGATCAGAAAAGCCAATACTCCAAGATTTTAGTCTTCAAAGGATCCCCAATTTGCATTTAAGTTAAATTTTAAATGGATTTGGGCAACTTTGAATTAAGGGCTTTACATAATAATTTCTAAAAGACAGAACACTAAAGAAGAAAAAAAAAAGAAAAAAAAAAGCTGGTTTAACAACTTCACAGATTAAAAAAAATGTTACTATTTACAATTTTATTAATATTCAAAAGGCCAATTAATTGATTCAGAAGCGCAAGTTGAAGGATGAGAGGACAGTAAAAGAATTGATAGTGGAAGAAAAGTTGGTATCAAATTGAGAGGGTAGACAAAAAAAAAAAAAAAAAAAAAAAAAAAAAAAGAGAAAAAGGAAATAAGAAATTGTACAAGATGAACGTGAACAGATTTGGAACTACAGATTTATAGAAGATCTAAGGAGAAGAATTCAGGACTTCCTTTATCTTCCTTGCCTGCATATCTCTGCAGCGGAGGGGAGTGGTCCTCACCATCACTCTGCCTCCTTAAAACATTCATTTTGCTTCTCACACAAGACAGCACTCAGGCTACAATTTTTACATCAAACACAGTTCGGCACATACAAAAAAACCACACAAACATAACCTGCGCACAGGAAACACAGGTCATTCAGTACAAAGAAACAATGCACTCTTCTGTAAATTCAGCAACTAGGTCACTCTCTCAGCCATATGAAGTCAACCCAAGCATAAGCAACACATCAATACTTATTTTTCAGAGCAACTTTTTAAATTCTTGTTTTTCTTACAAAACATGAAAAAGCAAATCCTGCATACAATGCAGAAGGTGAGAAGATTTAAGAAAGTAAAAGGTTCTTGCTTGATTGTAATGTTATTTTGCATCTTGAAGTCTTTAATTCTCTGTGTAGGCCAGTGTCCCCCATTCAGTTTCTTCAATGATAGCAAAACGAATTCCCCGAAACTATGAGTTTTCACAGCGCCATGCTCAAAATACTAATTACTTCAGTGTTTGTCCCCATTAGGAGGCAGTCTGAATCACGAAAATCCATTACAACTTCTATTTCCTGCGTCGAACAGCAGTTTTGATTTTACGTCCGGCGATTGAATTCGGTCCAGATGGTGTTGGAGGGAATGGATTCTTTGCTGACCTGTTAAGGGAATTGGTCACATTTTTAGACTGAATTTTCAGATTTGTAGCAAAAGCATCTTGTAGTTTCATCAATTAAACAACCCATTTAAAAAAAAAATAAAAAAATAGCAATTATAGAAAGACATTCTAAAAGGTTCACAATGGGTTTTTTTCTTTCTCTGAGGTTCTGTTGAAAGACGTCCACATGAACATTTTAAGAATGGAATAAGCAATTTCTTCTGAAAGTTAAGTGTTGTAATGGCACATCAAACTTATTTAAATCATGAAAGGTTGAGGAAAACTTGACAGCCATTTAAATGGCCAACAAACATAGTACCTGAAAATGCATTCATTTTTAAATATTTTTAAGATGTGTCAAAGTACTACGTGGTTTATGTCTTACCCAATATTAAAAGTAGGGCTCTGACCAAAGCTGAATCCTCCAGTGGGAGCATTTAGGGTGGACATGGCTGGGCTGGCTGCAGGTGTTGCTGGAGCTGCTGATCCTGCGGCAAAAGCAAACACACCACTGCTGCTCCCTGATGATCCAAACCCACCAGTGCTTCCAAACTGAAACCCTCCTGTCAAGGCATGACAGTTAATAGAGGTATGCAAATAACTACAAGGTACTTGGGTGGTTTTACTGGATATCATGATGGATAGAGAAGTTTTGCAATTGTACCAATATTCTCATGCACAGAATCTATAAAAAAAAAAAAAAAAAAATTCACATATTTTTTTGTGGGGAACTTAGATTGACCACTATCCAAGGCAAGTCTGAGAGAAGATGAAAAGTACCATAGCATTAGGTCTAAAAAGTGCACTTGTAGCCCTTTAACACAAAAATGGTGATGGTTCTCATGCAGAGCCTGCGCTCCACGGTTCACGGCCGGGGCAATCTGGCACCTTTTGGAAACTGGCCACGCTTTTCCTCTGAATAAAGAACTGAACGATGACGTAATGGACTATATAGTTTCACGTGGCTACCTCACCTGCCTACAAACATACGTGGCACATCACAGCATTTGTATACAGCTTTTAATCTTGTTTTTGAGGACACATTTAAAGGTGCAGTATGTAAGATTCAGAAACAATTATCAACGTCCCAGTCGATTAGTCGATTAATTGGTCGATACGTTCTGGTTCGACCAAAATTCTGATTGGTCGATTTTTTGCCGCGTTCATTTCATCAGTTTTGCCGCGGTCATTTCATCAGTTTTGCCGCGGTCATTTCATCAGGCGGAAAGCACTAATTGCTAATGGGGGTGTTTTCAGGACACCCCTGTTTCACAGGTAACAGTCCGTCTTCAGAATACCCCCCTTGTTTTCACTTTTTTTGGATTAGCCCAACCCACTGGAGAAGAGTGATAGATAGGCTATAGAAGGTTTGATGCTGAATATTATTTAATTGTGAGAGAATTTAATAGTCAGTCCTCTTCTAACATGTCAACAACAAAGACATCGACAGTGTGGCAGCATTTTGTTAAAATTGATAACGGGAAAAAGGTTGAATGCAAAGTTTGCAAGCAACAGTTTGCCTTCCACAGCTCGACGACAAACATGACATAATCATCTAAAACCGGTAAGCTAACTTGTCTGCGTTAGGTTGCCCTGTCTGTTTTGAGTAAACTATATGAACATATTTCAATGTAATAATCGTTTTAGGCGCACCCCTCCGCAATGACGGTAGCATCCCCCGGACACACCCAGACCACGCTGGATTTTAAGCCTCCTTTATCATCCAAACGGAAAAATAAAATCACTTTATTTAGTTTTGTTTAAAATTTGGCTGAATAACATGTTGTAGGTAGCCTACTTTACTTTTATGGTTCCCTTTTATTATTGTGCAAACTTTATTTTTTTAGATCAAATTTATTTCTAGTATTATTTATTGGATTTGGGCACTTTATTTTTTTTATTTGCCCACTGTTTGTGTTAGTTTTGAGCCTACGATGCTTTATTTTTCAGTTATGCACTTTATTTCGTTTCTGCTCTTGATCTGGTTTGTTTAATAAATATTATTTTTTTATTAAAGTGTTTATTAAGAGTAAAAACTTTAAGTTAATAGTCTATTCGTGTGTGTCTCACTCTGAAATGACAGTGACAGTTATAACTTATTATAACATATGACAAAAAGAATTGTCTAAATTATGTTGCATATTCCTCAACAGTTCTTGTGATGATATCACTAGTTGACAACATTGTACTATTTTCGGAAGTCATAGGCTATGATATTGCGCAGGTGCACGTGATGCAACGCTGTCAGAGCTGACAGACTCGTGTGTCAGACTCATTTCAGTGCAAAATAATTAGGTCAAAAACGATTTAATATACTGAAAATAGCCTACTAGTTTTTTTATGTTTATTTATAATTAATTTAGGCGGACAACAAGGCTACCAAGTACTGCGCAAAGTGCGCAGCTAATTAATGTAACGTTTTTTTTTTCCCTAACGACATTTTTAGTCGATTTTTAGTCGAAAATTTCAGGACTTCAGTCGACCAAGAGTTTCTTTGGTTGATTACAGCCTTACATACCGCTACATACTACCAAACTATACCAGACAGTTTACTGTTGCACTGCACTTATGTTGCACTATTGTAAGTTTTGTATGTCATATGTCATACTACGAATAAGAAACTAGCATATTTGCTTAAATTGAACCTGCGGAAGAGAAGCTATTACTGTCTGAGGCAAGGCCCTGGGGAGTCACATGAAAATAAGTCTACAGGCTTTAATAAGCAACCTAGGAAGTCTGGGAAGGGCTGATTTTTTAAAGTTGCGATACAAGCCGTAACAAATTGGCAAAAAAATGTATTACATGAAAATGGTTACATATTGCACCTTTAAACATAAGGAGTAATGCAATCCAACAATTACATTGCTCAAGAATTTCAGAGGTGACATCTCCGCTAAAGACAACTGGTAATGCAATTACAATATTTTGTATGAACTATGGCTTTACTTGCTAAGATCTGTAAACTGTAACAGTGGGATCATTAACTACATTGGTGCAGCGATGGTTATGCAGATTTTTGCCATAGCATATAATATTAGGAATGACCCGATCAGGTTTTGTGGCCCCCGATCCTTAAATATCTGCCGATACCGTGTCCCGATCCGATACTTGTATTTGCCTAGATAAGAGCTGCAGGCTGTTTTTTTGTTTGTTTACATAAATATTTAAGTAAACAAAGTAATTAAAAGATGTCTTCAGCTTAATGCATTTAACTTAGTGCAGCTAGCATTATTATAAAACTCACATATAAAATCAACTTCTACTTAGAATGGTGTAATAGCTTATTTTAACTTTAATATAAAAAAGGTACAAAAATTATTCACAAATCCACCGAAATTTTACATACATTTACAAATGGTGTAAACAGCTCGACTTGGTCACAACAAAAAATTCTATAAAACTAATTCAGAATTTTGCAATTCTACTTAAGTGGCGTAAACATTTATACTTGAACACGCCCAAGTTCAACAATAATGAAACTGTTATTAATAGTTCTGCTGTCAATATCAAGTGTGACAAATGCCATTGTGACATACTGACAACTAGTAAAAACCATGAAAGCATCACACACAGAGATACATTCAACAATAAGAAAAAATATATTTATAACAGCTCTAAAACTGCTCCAGTCAGAAATCACTCATATCTATGGTCCGTTTACTGACTTTCCGTTTTGCTGTAACACAAATCACTAATTATTAAGCAAATGCATGAAGACGCTGTGTCATTATTGATGGTTAAAACAGTTATTTATTTTTAGTGGTATTGTGACCAACATTTATCTGATTTAAATTGTGACTGATGATGAGATATTGAGAGCACCTGAAGAGTGCACGTCTTTGAGTGGCACAGAGAGCGCTCGTGCTAAAGAGAGTAATGCTAAAATCGCTCAAACAGTCAATATCACTCAACACAATGTCTGATTGTCACAAGTATATGACCTGATTGTCATGTATCATGTATCTGCATGTTTATTTGTTGTTTAAAAATGTTAGCAGCCTCTATATCCTCTTCCTGTTCACTGTGCAACTAGTCCAAATAACTACTGTAACGACTCTAGAAAATTGACAAATTAATATTCATACACATGTCATTCTTACACATTTTTACAAACAAAAAAGCACATTCATCTCAATTACATCATGTCTGAAAGTTTAAATTTGTGAATGCTTAGAATTGCCAACAACTCGCCCTCCATAGGCCATTCTGTCATGCTTCAAGGGCTGAGAAAGCACTCATTCATTAGAGGAGCAGGGTATGTGTGATTGCCTGCATGCTGCAAAAAAATATATGCCCTAAACATAGGCACAATCAGCCGATCACGGATTTAATACTAATATCGGACAATTTTGATCGGTGGCCAATCGATCAGGACATCTCTATATAATATTATGTTTTAGGTCTTGACAATCCCACCGCTTTACTTGACAGATACTCGTGATCTGCCGAATTTAGCTGGTCAAAAAAAAAAAAAATCACCTTTCAAAACAGATCACACAAAATAAGATGAAACCAGTATGGAAAGCTAACAAAGTTGGCTAATATAATTTCTTACTGAGATCTGCTGCAGAGTTCAGCAGCATTTTGTTTACCTCGAGTGTGATTGACTGAATTCAACGCCCCGGTTAGATTGCAGGCTGGTCGGTGTCCTAGTCCAAAACATTTTTACTATCGATTGCCACTTTTGTTTAGGTCCTTGCACTCACTTAAGTGTTTTTCAATTTGTTTGATTTGGTCAACTGTCCAATTGTACCCGACATGCATCATTTCGTGATTTATCTTCTCATAGACAATTTTTTACCCTTTGTTTATCTCGGATCTCCGTAAAGATCATATCGCAATTAGAGTGCTCTTTTTATTTTTTATTGTTATAGGGCAAAGTACTCTTTGCTGCAAACGGTAGCTATTGTTGTTGTTTGGGAAAACTTGTGAGGAAACGTTATACCGCCCTTCGCCCCCTGAAGTAATCGGTTCCTGCATGGAGACCATCAAGCTTTTGGGGCTGATGTTGAACCAGGTTTTCAGCCCCGGAACGGCCTTTTCTTTGGTGGAAACACGCAGATCAGTTCGAGAATTCGCACCCGAACCATGTTGTGGAAAAGGGCTATAATTCACTTCTTTCACCAAAACTCACTCAGAACAAGTAAAGAATATAGTTCTCCTAAGCACTAGTGTCTAAAGCAGATAAAGGAGAAACAATTAGCTTTAAAAAAATGCAATATTAGAATTTTGAATAAAAGAGAATGGCAACATTATCGTAACATGACCCATCTAACAATGTATCATCATATGGTCAAATAACAGCCTAAAATCTATCTTCTAGATTTGAACTTTTAGAAACAAACCGGTTAACTGAATTCTTTTGGACATTTAATATACAAATTCAGCTAATGTAAATCACAATTAAAGCATTACACACAAGTTTCTAAAGGTTAGTGCAAGGAACGGATCAACAGTGGTACGTCTATAGAGATTCTCAGTAAGAGCCCAAGAAATTCTCTTCATTTCAAGACAATAAGGGCAGGGACACTAACCTTGGCCTGTGGAAGCAGCAGCAGCTACAAACGTAGATGTAGGGTTGGCTTGTTGGCCAAATACAGGGGCAGAACTGGGCTTGGCTCTGAAGGTAGGGGCTGGGGAGGCTGTGGTTGGAAATGAAGGTGCTGCTAACCCAAACGCAGGAGCACTGCTCTGAGATGTTCCCTGTCCAAAGATGGGGGTTTGCCCACTGCCAAAACCAGATGAGGGTGTGGCAGAACTAAAGACAAACGGGGAAGTGTTGGCAGAGGAAGCAGGAGCTGAAAGAGACAAAAGTACCATAAAACACAGAAGTCATTGTGAGATATATATATATATATATATATATATATATATATATATATATATATATATATATATATATATATATATATATATATATAAAAATGTGAACTTTTTTTTTTTTATGACATCCATTTGTTAACTCAAAGCTCAGAAGCTTTTAAGACAGAATTAGATATTTGGTGGTAAACTAACCAGCAGAGGCTGGCGTGGAGGACACAGCAGCACCAAAGGTGAAACCAGGGGCAGCAGAGTTTGAGCCTGACCCGAATTGGAAAGGTTGTGCTGGGGTAGGTGCAGCAGAAGGTGCTGGCTGGCTCTCCTGCTGCAGTCCAAACACAAAAGACTTTGCTGGGGCAGGTTCAGAGGAGGAATTTTGACCAAATATGAAGGTACTCGTTGGAGCAGGGGTGGGGACCAGGGAAGAAGTAGTGGGGGTGCCAAAAAGGCTGGGGGTGGAGCTGGAGGAAGCAGGGGTGCTTGAAGAGTTGGCCATGAAGCCAAAAGTTTGCTTTGGAGCAGATGTGTCTGGAAAGTACATAAAGAAATCAAACTTAGAAACTAAAAGTGAATGGTGAATAACATGAACATACTTCCTAACATCTTAATGTGCGTTAAATAAGACCATCATTTGGTTTTGAAACAACATTAGGGTGATAAAATGACAACTCTTGGGTACACTATCCCTTTAAGAAAAATAACTAAACACCTGGTCTCACTCACCTGCCACACTCTGTCCAAAACCAAATGATGGCTTTGGGGGTTCTGTTGATTGAGAAGGTTTACCAAATGCAAATGTAGGATTGGAAAGATCTTTTGGAGGGTCCAGCTTGCTGAAAGAGAAGCCCAAGGATGCCGTTGATTTCTCAGCGTCCTTGGCAGAACTGAATAAGAATGTAACAGAGGGCATGGAGGCATCTTTTTTTTCTTCTGGTTTTCCAAAGGTGAAGGGAGACGTCACCCGTGTTGGCTCTTTAGCTGATGGTTCCCCAAACTTTGGGGCAGATGGAGAAGATTCAGTTACTTTGCCAAAATCAGGGATGGTGTTTACTGCTGCTGTTGTTGTGGTGGTTGAAACAGTTTCTGAGGGAGCAGGAGCATCATCCTTCTTTGCCTTGGACTCGGGCACTGAGAAACTAAATGATGAATTGGAACTTATTTTCTCTATAGGTTTAGCTCCAAATAAAAGTCCGGAGTTTTCAGAGCCAAGTGTGATTCCATCACTGCCACCAAATTTAAATCCTGCACTAGAATTCTGGGACTCAGCCAACTTCTCTTCATTTGTAGATGCAGGAGTTGTGGTCAAAGAACTACCAAAATTAAAGCCCCCTGTTGAACTTGTGCTTGCTGTTGTGGTTTCTGAGGTGGTACTAACAAGTTTGATGCCACCAGAAGAGGTATCAGAGGAAGAGCCTCCAAATTTAAAGGATCCCGAATTTGAGGTGGAGTCACCAGAGGACCCCAATCCAAATTTAAATCCTCCTGCGTTGGAAGTAGAATCTGAAAAAGTGCCCCCAAATTTTAGTCCAGCAGAGGTTGAGTCCATAGAGCCGGTACCAAACTTGAAACCACATGAGCTCGAGTCTGTACAGTTGGACTGAATGGCAAAAGAACTAAAACCTGAAACACAGCAGGAATACAGGTCATCAACATGTTACAAGGTACAATTGCAATAGTTCTTCCCAATAGTTCTCTAAAGCTGAACCTTGCACAAAAAGCCTGAAATGACTTCTGGAAATATGAATGCAATGCACTTTACCTTTGGATTCTACTTTAGCTCCTGGTTTTGCTGACTGGCAGGCCACACATTTCTGGTCCTCTACCTTATTCTGAACACAGCACACCTCACAATCCCAGCTCCCTTCAGGTTTCTTGAACTTGTCTCCGAATCCTAACAAAGGTGCAGCAGTGCTTGTAGGTGCAGAGGCAGGAGTCGGGGGCAGTGTGGCTACAGCTCCTGTAATACCACAAACATTAGCCATTTCAGAATCAACAATTATTGGCATTAGTAACTTTGTGTCCTATATCAGAACATCAGACCAGATAATACTAGGACTCCACCCCTCTCCATTTTAACTCTAAACTCATTATCCGCATGGTCAAAATTACTAAAGAGTTTTTTTTCAGCTGTACATTCTAATGTTTTATTGTCAAATTTCCCAAGCATGTACATTCCAGATAGGAACATCAGTGTGAAACAAGCAAAACAGTATAGATTTAAAAAAAAGTCATAACATTAACAATAATAATAATAATTAGGGCTGGAAAATGTATGCATTAATTTCTGCAATTATTATTTTTTGCTTGACGTGTAAAGGGAAATTTATGCAGTTTCCATTTTTTTTTTTTTTTTTTACTTCCTGAAACTTCAGGCGATAGGAGAAAGGATGTTTGACACATTGTTTTTTTTTTACCTCCGAATCCCCAAAAAAACGGCAACACTGGAAACTTACCTGGTTTAGGGGTCTGACAGGCAACACATTTCACATCCTGCGCCTTGTTTTGAACACAGCACACATCACAATCCCAAGCCCCCTCTGGTTTATTAAATTTGTCCCCAAACCCCAACAGTCCAGTTGCTGTCGAAGTGGTGCTCACAGTGGTTATAGAGGAGGCTGAAGGGGCAGCAGAGAGCTTGGATGAGGTCTCAGAGGGAGCCGGTAGATTCAGGCTTGATTTCACTCCAGTCCCAGGTTTGGCTGTGTCACAAGCTACGCATTTAACCACTTCTGGTTTGTTGCTAACCAGACATGTGTCACATTCCCAGCTACCAGCAGGAGGGGCAAAGAGAGAACTGATGCTTGCAGAGGTCTTAGCAGGTTTACTGTCCAATTTAGAGTCTGTAATGGTTTGTGGTGCGAGACAAGCCACACATTTATTGTCTGAGAACTTGTTCTGCAAAAGGCAAGTGCCGCAGCTCCATGATCCTGCAGGAGGTCTAAATTTATCACCAAAACCAGAAAGAGGAGCAGAGGTTGTACTACTCAGCATCAATGATGCCGTCTGTAAGGGTTTGTCAGCTGAGTTCAGAGTAGGGGACGAAAATCCTATAGAATAGAAAAAGCAAACAAACACATGCAAAAGAAACATGTTTTCAGGGCAAATCCTTTCAAACCTTACATTTTCAATGCATTAAAGGGACAGTTTACCCAAAAATGAAAATTGACTTCAGTTACTCACACTCGTGTCATTTCAAACCCATATGACTTTCTTCTGTGGAACAGCAATGAAAGTGAATGGTGACCGAGGCTAACATTCTGCCTAACAACTCTTTGTGTTCCACTAAAGTGAGCTAAAGGTTTGGAACTCCATCGGAGGAATACATGACAATTTTCATTTTTGGGTGAACCATTTCGTTAACAAACAAGATTTAAATAACAAGAAGAGTCTTACCAGGTCCCTTCAGAATATCCAGCACACTGCCCTGTTTTAAGACTTTTGCAGGTTTGAAGGGTTCCTCAAACTCCTTTTCACTGGCAGCTGATTTAACTGCAAAACATGGAGGAAAAAAATGAGGTGGACATTAACGGACATCAAATTAGAACTCATCTGCTTGGCAAAACAAGCCATACCTGGCTCTACTGTTTGGGTGAGATTTCCGTTGGAGAAAGGGGTTTTCATTGTAGGTGCACTGAAGGTGAATCCAGACTGTAAAAGGGAAAAAATTATAATTCTATTGATGCTTGTTTTTGTGTTAAAGGTGTAAGGCACAAAAATAACTGAGGAGACTTACTGATGGAGAAAAAGATGGAGGACTGGTAGCTGTTGCCTTGACAAAAGGTGAAGAAAATGTGAAGGGGACAGATGGGGGTGAGGATGGTTCAGCTGGCTCCTGATTAACAAAACATTTTTTTTTTTAGAAATACTTGCCTATATATTTTGTGCAAAAATATTTTTCAACATATTTGCTCCATAAGGGCCTCAGTCCATTTGCTGAGAAGACACTTGAAACAGTCAATACCTACCTTGTTTACTGCAGGACCTTTAGAGACAGCTGTAAGTGGTGGTGTGCTGGAGGTCAGTGAGGAAGTGGGAGGAGAGGAGAAACTAAAGGAGGGCAATGTGAAATTACTGGGGAGTGAGGCCGGTGGCAAGTCTGGTTCCTCAGCAACCTGAAAGAAGAACAGCCTGTGTGTGAACAGCAGCATCAGACTATTGTGACGGACCACTCCAGATTAAAATTTTCAAAGTTCTGTCCAAAGTGTTTGATGCACAGTCTCTGACCTCATCATCAAGTCGTTTGGTAGAAGGTCTTGCAGTCCTTTCTCTCTTCATCTTGCCCCCTCCTGAACTAGAGCTGCTGGCCGCTGGGGTGCTGGACAAGGGGTAGGACAAACTGCTTGTGCTGGGGACACAGGAGTTTAGGAGATGATGGCACAATTTACAAAGATTACAGAGGCAAGAAAATAAACATAATGTGTGATTATCTTCTCTTTTAGGCTATTCAGAAATAACTCAAACAACCATGAAAAAATTTCTTACCTGGGAGGGATCTTATCTGAAATTGGAGGGGATTGTCTTGCAGGCTGCAAAAGTAAGAAAAAAGTCATTTAGCTCACTGTTGCAGTGAAGAGTGTAAATTACAGATGTATTTGCTATAATTCGCTTTATTTTTTGCACTTTCAAAGTATTGCGTGAATGGAATTAATTTAAATTCAGTTTTGAAGGTGTTCTGTTTATTTTTTTATAAACTAATTTAAACACATAGTAAAAGAATTCCATTTAATTAATTAAAAGGGGAGTATCAAAAATGATCTGCTTTCTGCTCTTTGAAGTAGGCGTTTTACATTTATACAGTGTATAATGGGTTAAATATTTTACTCACATTCTCTCTGTTGGCTTTTTCACAGACTCTGTTAACTCCACCTGGGGTGAGTGATGGTCTGAAGGACATCGAACGGTTACCAGACACTGCAGTAGCTGCTGGGACCACCAGCTTCTGCACAGGAGGGACCGATGACTCCAGCTGCAAGTAAATGGAGCAACATCTCAATTAATAAACCAAATACTTACCCAAGCTTCTGGTAGAATTTGCAATAACCCTTATTTTGAATTTTGGCAGCTTTTGTTTAGACCTCACACATTCCCTGTGCTTCTCTAGCCATCCAACGGGTTTTTGGAAAAGTTTTACTGTATTAGTTTGCATTTGACCTAGTGCCATACAGTTATAGTACCATAAATATTTGGTTCACAATTTTGGGTTTTTCCTAGAACTACATATCTATATGCATATACCTAAAACAATCTCTGAATCCTACCAGTGTTACAATGTTAACTTGTGGATTTTGTAAATACAAGCATCTATTTACTGTGATGTGTAAGAGTGCAAACTTGAACATGCTCACAGCTCAGGATATTTTGGAATAGGTACATCTGTCACAAATGGTTATATAGACTTTAGGCTGCTGGTGCTTGATGAATGAGGATATTGTTTGGGATAAGAGGCCAGCTGCCACAGTTGTTAACAATCAGCACAAGCAAAAGTGAATGTTTCCCATTTTACAAGACATAGATTTAAAGTAGTTTTAGGCATTAAACATCAACAAGGAACTACTCTAGATATGCCATGCATCTATGATCTCGCTTTTTAAAATAAAGTACAAACCCTTCTACTCCTTTTAACGGGCACTCAGTGGCATGGACACATGAAACTTTATAGGCTGTGGTAGAGTTCAGATTTTAAGACACACTTTTTTTTCCTTTTTTTTTTTTTTTAAAGATACACTTACCCTTTTCCTCTTCAACTGGAAATGTGAAGTGTCAAGGTCTGTATGATTCAGTGACTGAAAGATAAAAATTAACTTTCAAAAACTGTAGTGACTTGAAAAGAACTCAATTGCAGACATTGACATTGTTGAATGTAAAACTGATATTGCACTCACTGTTGACAAAGGTGAAGAGACTGTAGAAGGAATTCTTTTTGCATCCTGAAAAGTTAACAATAACATGTTAATAAAAGTATATTATTTTTGCCAAAATCTAATGCCAATTTTCATTCAGTTAGCATTGATTTGACAGGAACAGAAGAGTTTTTTCTCAACTGCCATTTTTTATTCACTTTTCCCACCAACAGGCTGAGTATTACAATTTGGAGTCTAGATAAGTGATCGTCTGTGTACTCACAGCAAGAGGACTGGACATGCGTTCCAGCGACTGAAGGATGCGTCTAGCTGTAGCACTGGTTACTCCGCAAGGTTGAGTTCCAGCTGGCTTTGCTTTTATCTGTCTCCTAACTGGAGGCTGAGGAACCAAAGACCAGAATGCTGCATCAGTCAAAAGAGGGACTGAAACCAACACAAGCATTTCGACCGATAATGTAACAAACAATATATTTTGCAAAGTTATGCTTATTTATTCACATTTCAGAGTTTAACACTGACATGATTGTGCAGACCTGGTAAGGGGTAGCAGGACGTGTACGAGCTGTTCTGACCGCAGCAGCTCCTCCATATGTGGTCTTCCCTGGGTAGAAGGGCGAATTCCCCAACTGACTGGAGTTCAGAACTGAACTATTTAACACTGACTACAAGAGAGCACAGGTATAAAAGCAATCTTTATTTCTGTTCTCCATTAGTGTAGAGGTGACATTGCATAAGTTGTAAATTCCTTACCTTAAAGGAACACCTTCATCGTCAAATTAAGTATAGAACACTTTGGTGTATCGATATGTGCTGATTACTCTGTACTAAATTTTTTTAATAATTTGCATGTACAAGTAATACATGAAAATAATCCATCACCTCTGCCCTGACATGAGCTAACAAGAGAAAATACAGTGCATTAAGTATTCAGACCCCTTCATTTTTTCCACCTCGTTTTTTTGTTGCAGCCTCAGCCAAAATGCTTTAATACATTTTCCACTTCAATCTACACTAAAGCAAAAAACTGACTTTTGATAACTGAATATTTATTAAAAAGAAAAAACTGAACTCACACAGACATAAGCATTTAGACCCTCAACACAGTACTCGGTTGAAGCACCTTTGGAAGCGATGATCGACTCAAGTCGGTATGATGCGACAAGCTTTGCACACCCGGATTTAGGGATTTTCCGACATTTTTCTCTGCAGAGCCTCTCAAGCTCTGTCAGGTTTGATGGGGACCGTTGGTGGACAGCCATTTTCAGGTCTCTCCAGAGATGTTCGATTGGGTTCAAGTCTGGGCTCTGGCTGGGTCATTCAAGGACATTCATAGAGTTGTCCCTAAGCCACTCTTGCGTTGCCTTGTCTGTGTGCTTAAGAGTCATTGTCCTGTTGGAAGGTGAACCTTCGGCCCGGTTTGAGGTCCCGGGCACTCTGGAACAGGCTTTCATTAAGGATATTGCTGTATTTTGCTGCCTTCACCTTTCCTTCAACCCTAACCAGTCCTCCAGTCCCTACCGCTGAAAAACACCCCCACAGCATGATGCTACCATGCTTCCCCGTTGGGATGGTATTGAACAGGTGATGAGTGGTGCCTGGTTTACTCCAGACATGACGTTTGGAATTGAGGACAAATAGTTCATTTCAATCTTCATTTCATCAGACCACAGAATTTTGTTTTTCAGAGTCCTTAGTGTTTTTTTGCTAATTCCAAGCTGGCTTTCAAGAGTCTTGCACTGAGGAGAGGCTTCCATCTGGCCACTCTGCCATAAAGCCCAGATTGGTGGAGTGTTGCAGTGATGGCTGAAACTTCAAGTTTCTCTTATCTCCACACATGATCTCTGGAGCTCAACCAGAGTTACCATCAGGTTCTTGGTCACCTCTCTTACCATGGCCCTTCTCCCCTGATTGCTCAGTTTGTTGATTTAAGAATTATAGAGGCCACTGTGCTCTTTTTGATGCTTCAAATGCAGCCAATTATTTTTTTTTTGTAGACTTTTCCAGATCACAATCCTGTCCTGTCTGTTCTTTTGACCTCATGAATTGATATTGTTCTGATAAGCATCTTCAGATACCTTATAGACATGTGTTTGCCTTTCCAAATCATGTCCAATCAATTGAATTTACCACAGGTGGACTCCAATCAAAGTGTGTAGAAACATCTCAAAGATGATCCAGAGAAATAGGATGCACCTGTGCTAAATTTCAAGTGTCATAGCAAAAGGGTCTGAATACTTATGTCAATGTGATGTTTAAGTTTATTTTAAATAAATCTGCAGTTATCAAAAATCAGTTTTGTGCTAAATAGTTTTAAATAGTGCACGCACGCTGCTTTCTTTTAAAGTTTGTGTGCTGCTCTGTCCTATCTGTATTAGCGCATTAATAGTGTTTTCACAGCGGTTCTGTGTTCCACAACTCAGATATGCTCGTGTTTAGTTCCATATGCTGGCGTGCACTGAGTGAGTTGTATTAAAAGAGCTCCAGATTCACTTTAATTTCACGCATGTGTAATTCAAAATATTTTTGGTTACAATAAATAAATATAAAAATACAAATAATATACCGCATGGCACTGGGTCTTTTTTACAATGAGAAGCACATTATTTAGTTGATAAGGATGTTAACTCATCCAAAAGGTCTTCATACAGCCAATATAAAAGCTTGACGATAAAGAGCTCCATGGTTTAACTGGATCGCATAGCAATGTCCATTGCAAGTAAATATTTTTATTACAGAAATAATTACTATTGTTTAATAATAAAAATAATGAATATTATATTATTGTAACATTTTATTTAAGGACACTGGGTTCCAAAACATAATGATAAATAGTGGGCTGACAGCCCATCACATATTGGACAAAAACACATACCCAGTGAACAGCTAAAACATGAAAAAGACTTATTATTATTTATTTTGTTTATTTTTGGCTAAAGTGAAAAAGGTCAGTTTGATGGGGGTTTTTTTACGAGAGGACTTGTGTGCACCATTAAAGAGAACCTAGTCTTGTTATTGCTGGCAGAAAATGGGCAAAACATTAAAACAATTTGGTCAAAAGGAATTACTCACACATTTTTAGATTTTTATATTGCGAAACAAATAAAGACAATCTGACTTTTTTACTGTCCAAACTGTGCAACACTAACACAACACTTACTGATGAGGAAGTGCCGAAGACTGACAGGTTGAAGGCTGGTTTCTTGATGCCAGACTGGGATAGCTGTAATTCAGAGTGGGTGCGTTCCGTCTCTGGGGACCAGAGGAGTGGTGCAGTCTTTGACGTGGGTACATCTGTAAAAAGATTAAGCTCTGATCATAGTTCTAATCTTATTACATTAAGAAAATATATTCAAGCAATTGTTTCAATGTAGTGTTTTTAAGTGGCCCTTGCCCAGTAAAAAGTCTGACAAGATAATGACAGATGCAATGCTTTAATCAATTGCTTGTGCAATAAACACCACTGCTTGCCTTTATCAGATGCACGTGATGAAAAGCCACTGGTGGTAGAGATATTGTCATCCTCGTGCTGAGAGCTGGAATCCTTGATCTCCTTCACCAGGGAAAAGTTGGAGGTTAGAGCAAAAGGGCTTCCCGAAAAGGGTGCTGTAGATGTGGAAGGCTGTGAGAAATGGAAACTTGATCCCTCTAGTGCAGGAGAGCCATCGAGAGAGGGGAATTGCAGATGGGTGCGATTGAGTGGGGGTCTTGACAGAGCATCATGGAAGTTCAGTGATGCCCTGCTTGCAGATGGTTCTAAAAATTAATCAAATCACATGATTACATACCGATCACAGAACTTGTTTCCCTTTGCATCATCACGTCCTAGTGGCAAAGTTTTCACTGCATGCTGAGAGTAAAAGTTGACAATTTCTATATAATGTGTGTCCAAAAACGAGTCCATTTATCATCGAATTATGTCTCTTTTAATACCCTTTCTGTTCTCTACAGTATTTATGAAAAACAACAAAAGAAACATTTAATCTAATCTTACATACTGTAGCAAGGATGCTGTAAGCCATTCGACCAAAACAAACACTTGTTGCTAGTCTTAGAGACATGTCTAGTCTCAGCATCTCTAAGTAAATATGTGTAAATAGTACATTTAAACAACAAACATGTTACAGAGTTTACACCAGGGATGACCAACCCGGCTCCTGGAGCGCTACCTTCCTGCAGAGTTTAGCTCCAACACACCTGCCTGTCATTTTCATGTAATCCTAAAGACCTTGACAAGCTGGTTCAGGTGTGTTTGATTAGGGTTGGATCTAAACTCTGCAGGAAGGTAGCTCTCCGGGAGGAGGGTTGGTTACCCCTGGTATACACAATATACACTTACCAAGCACATTATATATGCAATAAAATACATACATTTTTTAGACGTAATACATGGACATTGTATATTTTTTTTAAAGTAAATTTGAGACCAAAATAATTAAACTAATGATATTAATATAATTTCATAAAATATATGCTTGAAAATGGTCACCTTAACATTTATACATAAAGGCATATTCATTCAAATAGCAGCATGTCTGAAAGCATAAATTTGCGAATGCTTAGTAATTTGCCAATAACTCACCCTACAGTGGCTGCAATATCATGCTTCGGGGGCTGAGCAAGAGTTCATTCATTAGAATAGCAGTGTGTGATTTCGTGCATACAGCAATAAAAAAAAAATTTAAAAAAAAGATCTGCCCTGAAGATCTGCATGATCTGCAGATGGCCAATCACAGATTTAAGACGAAGATTGGCCAATTTAGATCGGCGCACCCCTAGCCATTTCATTTAATGATTGTGCATTTTGTATTTGGTCTAGAAAATAAAATTCTTTAGCTAACTTTAGTCTCTATTGGTAGTAGTAGTAATAGCAAATCCTTAATACCGCTAAAGGGCATTAGCATGATCTGTGAGTTAGCGGAATCTCAAGGTCACTCACAGATGCCACACAAATGGAGCTCCTCACAGAAAGTGCACAATAGGGCTGGGCGATCGGACGAAGTTATCGGATATCAACGATATCTTACAAAGATCCCGATGCCGATTGAGATACTCAATTGACAGACAATAATGACATATCGGGAAATGGCAAAACCATGGATCTGGGAAGTCGTCAAATTGGCTATATTAAACAGTGGCCAGGGTGTGAAACAAGTACACACCAAATGCGACAAGGCACAATGCAGTTCGCAAGCTCCTCGTCCACGTGTGTTTCATGCGCAAGTAATTTGGTTCATCTACCCGCAACAGGCAGGCAACCAGTATAATATCTCGGAGTGACATATGACAAGAAATGCTGTTAGTCACAAAGACACGCGCTGAAGAAACACACTTTATTATATTTTTAAGAACAGCGAAAAGAAAAGCTGTCAATGCTTGTGTCTGATTCGCTGTTTATTCTGAGGCGTGCAGTTCAAGTCTCTCATATTTTTTTTTCTTCATTTAATTAGTCTGAAAACTGTTTGCAAGAATAATGACGTCTATGAGAATGCTGCATATGATCTCCGATCATTTCAGGAGGTGCTGCGAGTTTAGATCACTTTATTTCCATGGACCAGTTAACATGCATTGTGCATGCAACTCTATAGGTTTAGTAATATATATCCTTGTATTCAAGAAACAAAGACGAAAAGTGATTAAATCAAAATAATACGAGACATTCACCTTGAACCTAAAACTGAGTTCAATTTCATTTTCTTTAGGCAGCATAGACTGCATTAACAAATGCAATACAAACACAAATTGGAACGCACACATTTGGCAGCATTATTTTGGGAACACAAGGGAATTTATAAGGCTTTATTATTATCATAATTTTTACATTTATAATTGTCTTTAGTTCTTAATCTGTAGGCTAGTCATTTTCCACCTGTTGTCGTTGACAGATGCTTGTGTTATGGCAAATGGAGCTGTTGGAGACGGTAAATTTATTTATTTGGGGATGTGGTTAAATAAGATTTTTTTTGATCACTTCGTATTTTATTGATTTTTTCATTTAAAGTGCATTTTGAATTTAGAAATGTGTTCCGTTTATGTTTTTCGTGTTTCAATAAAAGAACTTAAAGCAAAATCATTAAAGCAAAAATATTCACCGACCCTCATCAGGGGAGTTAACGATATAATCGTATATCGCAATACATTTTTAAGCGATTATCTAAAAAATATTTTTTACATATAGGCCAGCCCTAGTGAACATCAACTAGTTGTTGCCTACAAACTTAAATGCCGTATTAAAAATAAGCCACTTTTCCATCATCGTTCCGAACAGTTTATCGCAAATTCATACCATTCCGTTTCTTTTTCCACTATGGCAGGTTGAAATCAGGAGAACGTCAGTGACAGCATAAAAGGCAGCCTAAACATTGGAGCGAGTGCATTATTGAGGATGGTTGCTTGTTCCATTTTCCCTGGTTTTAGTCTGCTAATACACATAAACGACATGACCCATGACATGAAAGGAAAGCAAAGAGAAAAATGGCAAGTGCTTTTTCTTCAAGAGGGCTTGTTTATACCACCAGACACAAACACACAGAACAGTAAAAGTTCCCAGCCAAGATAAAACGGATATTTATTGATAAAATATTCTATAAGTATTATATGAAAATAGTACATGAGAAAATATTAATATGTTTGGATGTTTAATGTGCAAGTAATCTACTTTAATGGCTTGCAGAAAAAATATAAATTAGGCTACGTACTAGTAAACCATTATAATAATATCATGAAGATACTCTTAATGAGTCGCCACGTACTGAAGCCATCCCACCAGCATGGTTCATTACAGTTAGCTAAATGTGCTGAGAATTCCATGCCGAGAATGGTTTATAACGTGCCAAACTGTAGTCAAGTGGAAATGCTTCTGTAACCATTCCGTACCATGCTTAAACACGCCCCAATGGTGGAAAAGTGGCTATAGATTGCCCATGTGTACAGCAGACTGAGGAAGCTCATGAAGTTTTGGAATAGAGCTTGTGTGTGTCTGCAGGACAGCATGTACACAACATACCTGTGTTACTTGTGCTCGGCTCTGGAGAGTCTCGTCCATCTGGGTGTGTGGCACCATCATCATTGCCATTGGGGGGAGGAGCCACATTGTTTCGCTCCACCCTGAGTGAAGCTTCTTCACCCTCTGCAACTTCTCCATTTTTGAAGTATTTCTGCAGCCAGGAGGGGACTATGCTTTTCACTGTATCCGTCACTCGACTGATCAGGCCTGGCTGCTGCTGGATAGAAAGAACATAATTAGCATATAAAAAAGATACAAAAAAGCACCACAGCAAACATATAGAACCTTTAATTCATGAACAATGCAGATCTGATAGAAGAACAGTACAAATGCAGGATTGACCTCCTCAGTAGAATCACTGGAGAACAATCTGGTTTAAATTTCATTAAGCTACATTACCTAACTGGTGGTGCCAAGTATTCAGCAAATTTAAATACCCTTTGTGCTAACAAATATGAATGGGTCAAATCACTTGAGGAGTGCCATACATTTTCCAAGCAATAAGACTGATGATTTTCATCTGCAGCCCAAAAAAAAATCCCAAAGATTTGCTTCCATGCAGGGATCCAAGCAATGTCTATGGACCAACTCAAACCAAACCTTTGGCACTGTGGGGTGAAAGCAGTGAACAGTTGACAGACTGAAAAGTTTAAGCTCTCCATACTCAAGACTTAAATGGGTTTCCCAATAACCATATTCATGCACCCTCAACTTATCTAACCAAGCATGCAATGGCCACCAATACCTATGAAAAGATAACATCCTAAACATCAACAAACTACATAACACAAGGCATTGTGTCCCCATTTAATATACTGTGGATGCAGTTTGGTCACTAAAGCAAGAGAGTGTAGGGATCTGAGAGCTTCAGTTGTCATCTAACCACTGTGCAAGCATTATGGCACTTTTCCATTGCACGTTACGGTTCGACTCGCCTCAACTCTACACGCTTTACTTTTCTGAGCTTGCGTTTTCATTGCGGTTTAGTGCCACCTCAACAAGGGTAGGATTATAAGATGATCATCATAGTTGCGCCACCTCTACTGCTGTGACATCATCTTAAACATGACACAAACTGACCAAAACAATAACACAGCCGCTAGCTGTTAGCTACTAGCTCATTGTGCTGCATAAAGCAGTTGTTGCATGGTGATTTTACACAAGTGTAACAGTTAAATTGGCCTGGTTGTTTTAGAAGCAAGCTTTCCAGTAGCTGCTCATCTAAAAGTGAAGCTTTCAAGCAGAGTATAGAGTTAATATACCATCCTCCAACAAAGTCTTTGCTGAGTCCAGGGCACTCTCCCTCCCATTGCTCGCCGGTCTAGATAGAATTCATTTGGTCGAACCACTCTCATGTTTTCTTGATGGTTCTGTAGTCACTTTTACGTTTTTTTTTTTTTTTTACTTTCCCCTACACTGTTGGTAGGTCCGGTGGTAGCCGTGTGCAGCCAACCACTGATACATTTCCTGAGACTTTTTTGTTTCGTTCGTCACTAACAAGTGGACCGTCTGCACCTCATTTATCAACAACGGCGTGGTTTTGCGCACAGCCATTTCTTATTTCACAATTCCAAAGTCACGTGAACAAATGATACTGCCATCGCTGTTACTAAAACTTTAAAACTAGTGGGTTGATGTTGCGTGTCGGAAATCCAGTGACACTGGTAATGACGATTCTCCCTGACCAATCCATGATCTGCAGGATTTTGACATCACATTTAGTATTGGCTTGCTTGGAACCTCGACCGAGGTGGTACTAAAAAAGTATAAGGTACCAGGTGCTATCCACAGTGTAAACCCCCCAAAAAGCAAGCAGAGTCAAGTTGAACCGTACAGTGGAAAAGCCCCATTACAGGTTTATTGTTTTCTAACACAACTCTAGGGATGGGATAAAGCAACACCACAGATCGCCTCTTTGGCTGAATGTGTCTCACAGGTAGGTGAAAAGGCTAAATAGTCAATTTAGCCCCAGTGGAAGAGAAGCCGTGAGGGATTACACAATCTAAATCGAAAGACTTCAATGCTTAATGCAACTTCTGATTTATATATAGACCAGCCAGAGCAAAATAATAGAAATAATCTACTTGTCTTGCACTGAAATCAAAAGCAGTGCGTAGTTGTTCAAGACAACTAGGAAATGCTAAACGCATGTACACTCTACACCAGCTGTGTGCATGGCTGTGGCCTCCAGCATGAACTTAATGTTGCAACATAAGTTACTTCCTGACAACAGTACACACATGGTGTGATCCAAGCTCAGCATGGCCAGTTGAAACTACTAGAAATCTTTAGAAAAGAAGTTTAATTGTGTGCAGGAACATACACTTATTCAAAAAAATGCACTTAAGACAAAATGCAGACCATCCTTCCTCACAGTTCTCCAGCCTGACGTCATCTAATCTAGTCAACAAACCTGAAAGCATGACTCTCAGCACAGAGAAAGCAGAGCTTCACTAGACATGCTGATAATCTCTAATGTGCTTTGTTAGTGCAATTCATTGTGTAACGGTGCTAATGAACAGAGAAACATGGTATGGTGATGCACAAATGGACAAATCAACCAAAACGGGTTTGAATTTCCCCACAAATGCTGCATATTGTATAACAGCAGCGATCATATAGTGATAAAATAATAGTGTAGGGCTGCACAATTAATCCAACAAATCAAGGTTAAAATAACAGCTGCCACAATTAACCCTTCGCTAATCTCCAACCCTCTTGGTTACCATCACTCGCTCTTGATAAGCTTTGCAGAACTTCCCATAGAACGAATGGGAGATTGGAGTAAACAGCTTTTTGGCAAAATATTCTCAAACAGAACCGATTTTCTTACGTGAGCTGGAATGAAAAATGGCATTTTAAAGCATATTTATCTGATGTTTGTTTTTTAAAGAAACTGTTAAATAACATTTAATTGAAAACTGTGGAGACCATGAATCAGAATAAAACAATATCAGGTAAACTATTATCACAGTATCGCTAAATTGAAAAGAGAAAAGTGTCATTTGATGGCGAGTACACAACTGAAAACAGTGAACAGAGCTGCTTACAACATCTCATAACACACTCACTATGATACTGCAAATGCTTTAATTACCATTGCATTTACCAAGACCTGAAACAATACATACATTAATTAGCATGTCCTCCTGGTTTACTTGATTGTTGATAAACCCATTAAGAAGTTATTAGCTTTAATTTACCTTGGACCAAATCTAGGTATGCTGATATTATACAAGTTAATTTGGGAATGAGGGCTGTCACAGTTTAATCCTTACCAGGCTCTTCAAATAAATTAAGATTTAAAAAAAAAAAAAAAAAAAAAGGCGTCTATCCTCTCTAGGAAGGTACCTCATGTCACTATTACAAGTGACAACAACGATCTTTTTTTTGGGATAATTTCTATAAAATTGTTTAAAACTACTCAAATGCACATTCTCATTGACCCTTGTTGGAAAAAAGCAAATCGCTTGTCAGAGAAATGACAGAAACCAACAGCTGCAAAGACAGGATTGGTCAGAAATACTTGAAGGTCGGAGCTTAGAGAATGGTTAATTCACTAATCGTAAAAAGTGTACGTTATAGACGCCAGTACAGGTCTATTTAATAGTCCATTTAGCGTGTTTTTGCAGTGGTTGAGCACTGTGATCAGACAAATGCGTTGCTCACTTCGGTGTGTGTATTATTTGAATAACGGTTTTGTTTTCATGCTTCTAAGAGAATGTGAAAACGTCAGGCACTGTCTTCATTTACTGATTAAAAAAAAAAAAAAAAAACATAACTAAAAAAAGTGACTCAGAAACAGTTCGAGGCTTGTTTTGGATGTGTAGCCTACATAAAGTATATGGCATCCAGTTTATCCTCACAATTAAGTATTTCAATGTAAATTGTATAAAATGAATCGCAATCACTAAATCAAAGGAAATAGGAATACAGTAGGAATGTTTAAACCAGAATAAACTTAAATACCAACGATTAAAAGCTAATATAATGTAGACTAATAGAAAGTCTTCCTATATATTAGTCTTTCCGTAAATTAATCTCAGTAACATTTAACTTCATTTGTTCTCAACTCTTGACGTTACCGATATTGAAATCAGAACAGACTACCAGGCAAAAGTTGTGCAATACATGTATGGAAAATCTAGCCTTTCAAAGAAACATTTTATTATATCTAGGTGGGCTCAACATTGAATATGACACCTTCTGCCATTGTTGATGCTCTAAAGCAAATGTTTAGAAACAATAATGTTTGCTGGTTACAAATAATGAATGCTGTATTTCTCTAGTCTACTTAATTTGCCTACAACATAGAACCTCTTTGCATATCATGCAAGCTACAAAGATTGATTTTCATATTCTGGTTCATACAATGCTAGATATAAATGCAACATAACTCTTGATTTCTTTCGGTTGAAAATGACTACTAGTTTCTAATAAAACAAAGAAATTGTTTGTCTGTACACTGATCATCCTAACACATAAATCCATGAACCTGAGTTAATCACTGCAGCATCTAACAATCCATAAACAAAGAAGCATGTTAGTGCAAGGTTTCCCCTGTGTGTATGTGTGTGTATGGGCAAGTTTAGCTATACTTGTGAGGACTACATTTTTGAAAATGTCCACAAGCAAATAAGGCTGATAAATCAGCTAAATCATGTTTATCTAATGAAGAGGACAGGTTTCTGTGAGGGTTATGTTTAGAATATATCTTTAGCCTGCTAAAAAATACATGAAAGACTATGAAATGTCCTCACAAGTATAGTAACACCAACATGTGTGTGTGTTGTACAGATCCCACTGAAAACACGCCACAGCACGCACACACGCCATCCCATCCCGCCTTTCTTCAGCGAATCATGAAGGCAACCCCGCCACATTAAATGCCGACACTTTCCTGCTCTGTCAAAGCATGTTAACAACAGGCTGGACTCTTCCAGTGTACATTAAACCAAGTAAAAGACAAATGATACGCAGTAAAATACGAGAAAATATACACAAAAATGCTCTAAAGCTCATGTTACACTCAAGGGAGCTTGAGCTTTAGGAGCACAAACATGTTCCATTTAGAGGTAAACCAAAATTAAATGTTGTTAAAGTGCTCTTAGGTTTATCAAATTAAGAGAAATTATGTTTGACGCCGGCGAGAGCAACAGCTAACAGCTAAGGACACCGGTTTGAAACAAGCGCTCAAGCGGCTGCGAGTGAGAAGCAAAAAAACGTTCGAATTCTACATCTATGACGTGACATTTCACGAATTTTCTTCACTTAACGGCTCCGACTCTTCAGTCAAATGAGTTGGCGGTATTGTGGTAACAGAGAAGGTACCGTGCGCTGGAAGAGCGTTAACAGGCCTGAAACAGGCCGCAAAACGTCTCCATTTCATAAAAACAATAACAGCCGCCAATGCGGCGCCACGGTTTCAACTATAGAGCTCTAAAATCTCTATTGTAGTGACTGGGTTTTCGTTTTATTTACCTGTTTGCCCTTGGCGTATGGTTTTGAAGCGATGTGATATCTTCTTGATCTGATTTTCCCTCCTCCTGTCGCCGCCATGGCTAACTAGATTGAGTCTGCTCAGTAGCGCTTCGCCGGATGGAGCTCCACTGTCACACCGCTGCCTTCCAATATACCATCAGCCAGTGCGGAGCTGGCGTAGTGGGAAATGTAGTTCGGAAGGGAATGGAAACGCTCGTTCGGACAATCTTGGCTAAATAAAATAGAACATGTTGATGTTTGAAAGTCAGTTTCAAATATTAAGTGGGCTAAGTTGTCACAATGGAAACTGCCTTTTAAAGGCGTATTATAATGGTTTCAGACCAATTAAATCAATAAAACCATTATGAAGCACAAACACATGTATAAAACAAAATGTAAAAGATAACATACAAACATATCAAACCACTGTTTTGGCCGACACATATTGTAATTATTAAATAAAAAAAAAATTTCAGATCAGATCAGAATAAATTCGATATTATAAATCATTGAATATTTATTTTGCCCAGCAGATTATTTAAAGGGATTGTTCACCCAAAAATGAAAGTTCTCTCATCATTTTCTCACCCTCATGCCATCCCAGATGTGTATGACATAAAGGCAACATAAAAGTAATCCATATGACTCCAGTGGTTTAATCCATGTCTTTGGAAGCAATGTTATAGGTGTGGGTTAGAAACAGATCAATATTTATATCATTTTTAACTATAAATCTCACTTTCACTTCCACATTCTTCTTTTGTTTTTTGATGATTCACCTTCTTCGCACATATCACCACTACTGGTTGGGGTTGGTCAAAGGTGGAGATTCATAGTAAAAAAGGACTTACATATTGATCTGTTTCTCACCCACACCTATCATAACACTTCTGAAGACATGGATTTAACAACTCCAGAGTCGTATGGATTACTTATATGCTGCCTTTATGTGCTTTTAGGAGCCTTGATGTTCTGGTTACCATTCACTTGCATTGAATGGACCTACAGAGTTGAGATATTCTTTTAAAAATCTTAATTTGAAGTCACACAAATCTGGGATGGCATGAGGGTGAGTAAATTAGAGAGTTTTCATTTTTGGGTGAACTGTCCCTTTAAAGGCCTACTTAATTCTAGAATGTACTAGTACTTCCACTTCAACTTTCCTTAATCAAATAAAATAAAATAAAAATGTAATTAAACATTTTTGGGGTGTTGGTTAAAATAATTGGCTACATTACAATGGCGTATGACCTTGACTTGATTTGTTTGTCTTAAAAAATGGAAGGGTTTGTTGCAATGATTTGTAAGAGTAATTGCATTAAATAAAACAACCTATTAGACATGCAATAAAGTCCCAAAAGGGAAGACATTGTAGCATTATAGGTTGTTTGAGCAACCGATACATGACCTATAGATTAACACTTCCTTAGGGTTGTGCTTCGGTTATCTTGAGAATGCCAACAGTCTTGTATTTCTGTTGATCACTGACTCACTTTCCATGGAATGACAAGGTGAGTACTAGTATAAGAACACTTGAATTACTGTGGAAATAATACATCTACTTATTTTAACATATTTTTATTTTTCGCTTTGGGATTTTTCTCTTTTCACTGGAGCCTGCTCTAAAAAGCCAGCTTCTTTGAAAAGCTTGTTTAAAATTGCCATATGATTTCTAAAATAATTCTGATACTCCTAAATTGAGACTACCACACTCGAAAAAAAAAAACTATTTAAGATTTACACATTTCAATTTCATAGTAAAATTCCATCCGTTGAATTGAGTAATCTTTAATAATTATGATAATAAAAAAAAAACATAATATTTTGTTTTAGTAATTTAATTAGCTGAACATTAGCATTTTATTGGAATTTATTTATGAAACTGAAATGAAAAAACCTTGAAAATTGCCAAAAATATTTTTTGAGTGCAACACTAATCATTAAAATAATAAGACGCAAAGACTCTTCATTAGGAAACTGCATTTGAAAGCTTTATTGCACGTCACATTATCAGTGTGTTAAAACTTATAGCAAAATGCTCATTTGAGGGTAATTGCTTTTTTTACTGTCATGTTACTCACAAGCTGTTAAACTCAAAAGCAAAATGGTCACAATTCATTTCTCCAGATAATCACATTAAAAGCTTGAAATGATCACATATGGACATACAGTTTCAGGATTCAAGTTTGACATCACACAGTTTAGTTGTGGCTTTCAGGTGTGAAAACTGCAGATTCATACAAAATTCATGACTGTAAACCTTGCGTAAAAAAAAAAAAAAAAAAAAAATTGCAGATACATTCTGGACAACTATTTACTTACAACTTGGGTTTTGGTCATTAACGTGATCCACGGAAAAATAAAACATGTACTGAAAAGGCAATATGTAAAAAAGGCAAAAAAACAAAATAAACAGCAAACATATTGTAGTACTATATGTTTACAGTTAGTATTATTAATAGCCATGAAATATATAATCGCTGACTATAAAACATTAGACATCAAATCCAAAAAAAGTATTTTAGGAATGTGTCATTTAATGTGTGTTTTTTTTAAGGCTTTTAGAGTCATTTAAAGGCTTCACAAAAGAAAATTCTCTCTAAAATAATTTCCACGCACGCACACACAAAATCATACAAGGAATCATTAAATCTCTTTTACTACAATATTCAACATGCAAAAAAACTATTAAGTATAGAAAATCATGACATTACAGCATACAAAATTGGGACATTTTAAACTACCTTCAAAAATCGCCAAAAGTGCTCATTTGAATCAACATCTCTAAATCCAAAAGATCAAGACCTGCCTCTCCTTCACACTGGCTCTACACAATTTTAACTTAAGAGCAAATATGAGAAGAATGGAAAAGTTGAAACCGTTACCATTGCGATTTTAGTCACAGGTACCTCTGTGACAACATTGTTTCCTTAGTGCATTAATATTAATTTACTAAAGTGCTTAGATTATTATTATTGTTATTTTATTGGATTTTTCACGGGGGGGATTACAGGGCAAGTGGAGGAAAATGTGCAAAATCTGAGAGAGCTTGGTCTGCATCAACAATATATGTAATACAAATAGTAGGGCTTGAATAATCAGGTTGCAATAAATTAAATATAACCAGAATGCTTAACAGCAAAGCTTGGAATCATTGTACTTATTTTATTAGGTGGGTCAACCTACACATTCGGCTGGCTCAGACTTCTGACACTCTTTAAATTGGAATGTGCCATTTAGAGCCACATCAATGCCATTAGAAAGTGTATATGGTGTGATTTAACAAAGTTGGCATGCCACAAAGCTTCAAGCTTTTCTTTTCCAAAATTTCCTTCCGAGTGCTGTGAAAAATACTGTACAAACAAGTGCAAAGTGCAGACACAGAGCTGCGGTCGTCTGGAATGTGTACTTTGTGTATAGATCCGCTTTCTTGTGTCTCCACTCTATCATCAAGGTAACAGTTTTACCTCTCCAACCATTTGTGCCAGATTTTTTCTTACACCCTTAGTGTGTCCAGGACCATTGGGAGATAACCTTTCTCTACCTGTGGTCACTACTTGCCGCTTGTTCCATTGATTGTTTTGCTTTTGCCTGAGCCTCCTTTTCTTCTCCGGGACGAATTATTACTGGAGTTCCTCTCTGCTAATAATAGCAATAAAACAAAGTAAAAATGTTACAGAAATCCACATACCGGTACATTTTTAAGGTGCAATAAACTTACAAATCCTCCTTAAATACAAAGTTATGCATTTAAGTGAAAAGAAAAGAAAACAAATTCTACTGCCACAACCCTATACCTACGGTTGATGTTAGTACATATGTTCATGTTAACTATTTCAAAACAAAGACACAAAATGCTACATCCCATCAAAAAGAGTAACGTCTAAGTATTTATTGTCTTTTGTGAAGCACTCTGGGACAAATCAGATTGTGTTACCTTTGGCAGTTTTAGGAATGTGACCACACGGGTAAATAGAGGTGTTATCATCACAGTCTGTAATGCTCTGTGAAAGATAAGAGGTTAAAGGCATATTCCGGGTTCAATGCAAGTTTAGCTCAATCGACAGCATTTGTGGCATAATCCTGATTACCATAAGAAGTAATTTCGACTATTTCCTCCTTTTCTTTAAACAAAAGCAAATATATAGGTTACAGAGAGGCACTTACAATGGAAGTGAATGGGGGCAATTTTTTTGAGGATTTAAACACAGAAAGGTGAAGCTTCTAGTTTTATAAAAGCACTAACATTAATTCTTCTGTTAAAACATGTGCATTATTTGAGCCATTAAGTTGTTTATATTGTCATTTTTACAGTCGTTTTAGGGCTTCAGTAACAATTCTAGCTTAGTAAGCAATTTTATCACACTAAAATCATGTTTACATGCATATCCTTTATGTCTTGTGGCTATATTTTTAAAACAGTGAGTATTTTAGTGTTCAGAAATTGGCCCCCATTAATTTCCATTGTAAGTGCCTTACAGGAACCCAGATTTGAGCTTTTTTAAAGAAAAGGAGGAACGAGTTAAAATAATATTTTGTGTTAATCAATATTATGCCATAACTGCTCTTGATTGAGCTTAACTTGTACTGAACCCAGAACATTCTAAATGGGTTTATCAACAATCAAGTAAACCAGGAGGACAAAGTTTACATCAGAATTAAAAATATAATAAAGATTGCACTAAAATGCTCAATTACATCATTATGACATCATCAATGCTTAATAAGACAGCTGTAAAGAAACAAGGCATTAAAATATCACCCTGTGCTTTCTGTTAGAGATGTTTCTGATTTGAGAGTTGCGAAACTGTGAGTGCCAGCACCGTTTCATAGTCTTGTTGAAGAACCAATTTTAATTTAGGTTCTCAGTATATCTCTTCTTCAGTCAGAGTTAAGCTATGGTAATAATGGATCACTGAATACAGTGGTTTACCTTCAGTCTCTTTCCATAGTTCTGCTCGTACCAAACCATACCATAGAGACAGAGAGAAGTGATGAAAGCCTGACAAGATGATGAGAAAGAGTGTGTTTGAGAGGGAGAAAGACACCACATCCTCATATATATATGAAAGGAAAAATACACACGGTCAGTGTGAAGTATAGATATATAAACGATATATATCTAGACAAAATGAACATTATGTTTTGTTTACAATTGGCAAAAAAGCATTAAAGTTTGTCCAATATACTGTATTCAATATAAAGGTTTCTTTGAAAATACTTTATAAATGTTTAATATTTTAAAATCAGACTATTTAAAAAATTACAAATAATTCACCACAAACACTCACCAAACACAAAAGCCACAGGATCACATACAGGACTTGTGTTTTAGAGAACAAGTCTTGTCCAAATTTGACACAAGCAAGGCCTTCCAGGAAAGCAATTGCCCTATAAGGTGGAACACAATTATAAACTCATTCACTGAAATATTTATAAGGCACAATTATGTCTTATGCCGAGTTTACACTACACAATTTTAAGCCCGATTTTCACTCGCTGACAGTTTTGTGAAGATCGCCGTCAAAAACCCCAAATCATAGGCAAAACGGAGCTTGCTCCCATGAGTGACGATCGCAATGTATGAATTATCAAAGACGTGATTTGAGAGAAGCATTGCCAATGTCAGCGAGATATCTAGAATGGTAAATATCTGGACCTGTCTGCGACTCCAAATCGTGCAATGTGAAATATGCTTTGACTGAATACAACTGCAGCATTGACCTACAGCCAATGAGAGAGCAAGAAACGGGGCACAGGAAGTTTCAATGGGAGGAGTCCTGTTATACCTGCAACAGAACATCAACTAGCATGGCTGTGGTATCAAAGTCTCATTGGACCAAAGAAATGGAGGAAAAATTAGTGGAACATTGGCAGGAGCACCAGTGCCTATTTGACGTTTCCTCTGAACTGTACCAAAACCGGGTGGAGAAAGGGAAGTGTTGGAGAGAAATTACCAATTCTCTTGGACAGTCAGGTAAGTAAATAGGTCGATTTTTCAGGAGTAGTTACTTGTTCATATTGTAGCCAATAAAATATATGATGACTTGAGGTGATTAAAAACATACACATCATATTCTGAACTTACAGTGCACTTATTACAGGGACAATTCCCCCGGAGCCACCTGGAGTTAATTGTCTTGCTCAAGGACACAATGGTGGTGGCTGTGGGGAATGAACCAGCAACCTTCTGATTACCAGTTATGTGCTGTAGCCCACTACTCCACCACCACTCCAGTATCTTGTATCACTTCTCGCATGTACTCTGCTGTGAAACATTATTTGGAGTCTAGGCAGAGTCATCGGGGATTTGTCAATAGTGAAATGTTTTGTAATGTGTTCACCATTGTCACAGATACCTCATGTAATTTGAAAACTCTACGACTTCAGTGACAAGACAGACAGTTGTGTAATATGAATGGTACCACAATCTGACGTCTTTAAAAGTCTGGTAGGATGTAGGAGGCATTAAAGTTTGTGCAAAATTATGTAAAAAAAAAAAAAAAAACTTGGTCCTATATTGTTTGATCCATATTCTGTTTGTGTTTCAGACACAATGGGAAATCTCTAGGTATTTTAGACTTGTAGGACTCATACACAGAAATCCAAAAGTGAGGTTTGTTAACTGTGGTCACCAGACCGTGTAGGAGTAATTTGGCAGTCCTAAAGCTTTATTTAAGCCAAGAGAAAATGGCCCCATTGTTTATAATCAAATGGAAAAAGTGAGACTGTCTGGAAAATAGGACTCAAATCAGCCGATAAAAAACAGCTGGTAAAAACAGCAGTGGTGACTTCATTAAATTGGATTTACTGACATGATGAGCTATATAACATGCTCAACATTTTCTATGCAATGGCTTTTTCAGGCAGGCTCACCACATAAACATCACTAAAAGGTCATGAATTAAAGGATTAGTTCACCCAAAAATGAAAATTCTCTGATTTAATTGGTTTACTTACATTTAAGCCATCCCAGATGTGTATGAATTGCCCATTTCAGCTCTGTTTGTCCATATATTGCAAGTAAACAGGTGTCATCAAGCTGCTGGCTGTTTGACAGTCCAAAAGCCATAAATAGGCAGCATACAAGTAATCCACACCACTCCAGTCGATCAATTAATATCTTATGAAGCAAATCAATAGGTTTGCGTAAGAAACAAATTGATCGTTAAAACATTTTTAACTTTAAATCGTTGCTTCCGGCCAGTGCTGGATTGCTGTTTGAAATGACCTAAATCTCATGTGACATTCTTTCCTCTGTCTAATACAAAGCGCACACGTCCGACTTCTTGCGTGAACGCGCCATAGCGCTTACATCACACGATGGTAACGTGATCTGTCGGCTGCTAGCAGGAAGCAATTTTTCAAAGTAAATAAAGTTTTTATAATAAATAATTTATTTTTTACACAAACGTATCGATTTGCTTCAGAATACATTAACTGATCCATTGGAGTCGTATGGATTACATTTATGCAGCCTAAATATGCCTTTTAAATATGTGACGTATACTTTTGCCAGGATACGGACGTAATCTCACATTCTCCCCTCGGTTGAGTCATCCAGGATAAGCACACAAATGCACCTTTGTGAGTAAATAAACAGAAGAATACAAATCTAAAAAAAACAAGCTACTGTACAACATTCCTCCTACTCAGTTGTAAACAGCGCTGCTGTTCCGGCTGTATTGCACTTCTGTCAGTTCTCGCATGTTTTAAACGCCAATGCAATTATGTCACACGTGCATAGCGCTTCTGACTGGAAGCATGATTTAGGTATAAAAAAATAATAATAATTTAATATTTATCGATCGTGTTGCTTTAGAAGACGTTCACTTAACAGCTGGAGGCTTATGGATGACATTTATGCTGACAATCTGTGAATTTTGAAGCTTCAAACATTGGAGCATGATCCACTTGCATTTTAAGGATCTACTGGGCAGAGATATTTTTCTAATTTTCTTCAAAAGTGTTCTGCTGAACAAAGAAAGTCATACACACCTGGGATATCATGGGGGTGAGTAAATGATGAAAGAATTTTGGGGTGAAATATCCCTTTAACACTTGAGGAACAATACATATCTACATCTTCAAATATATGCATCCATCTAGCAATCAAAAGTGTGAAAAACATCCAGTAACTTAAAGGGAGTTATCATGTTACTGTTTGTATGCCCCCAAATTCTCTAACTGGTTAAACAATCCTTATTTATGGAGGTATTACATAGCACTTTCACAGAAGATATATAATTGCAAATAAACAAACAGGTACTCACCCAAACAACCAACACTGCGTTCCAACTCTTTTGCACTGGGTGTCTGTCAGATATGCGTAGTACTGCCTGAATCCAAACAATAAGTCATATTAGTAATTTGACACCTCTGACATTAAACATCATTACAATGGGAGTGTGTGTATACACCTGCCAAACGGTCATTGTCCCAAATGAGTCTTATTTATTTAGAATGCATTATAAGGCTGACAGAATGGAAAGGTGCTCTACAATATATACTGTAAATTATAAACGCATTATTAATAAAAGTTTCATTTTCTTGCCCTTCCATTAAAAGTTTTTGTTTTGGTAAATCAAACTTTTTAAAGATAATGATTTTTCTTGATGCTTTGGTGTGTTGTATGAAGAACTTTCTTTTTTGAGGAATTTTATTGGCAGATTGAAGAAGTAATTGGACATTACCGCACTGTGGGGGCAGTGATGATCCCAATAAAAAGGATCCGACACCAGCTGAGAGGATGAGATGCCTGGAACACGAAGATGTGCTTCAAAAAGAATGTGTTCAACTCGGTGAGCTGTTGAGAGAGGGGGCAGAACAACGTGTAACAGAACATGAGTAGGCTACTTGATAGAAGCTAAATTATAAGATAGATTTGATTTGTTTAACATTTTTATTCACTACAAATTTGCCATACATCCAGTTGTGTTGTCTTATATAGAGGTCGACCAATAGTGGACTTTGCAAATACCGATAACTAAGGAGGTGGAAAAGGCGGATAACTGATTAATGGGCCGACAATTTTTAAAAACGATTTCTAGAATGTTAAACTTTCTAATTTTTACCTTACTATGATTGATGGGCACAGACATAGAGGCTACAAGAGCAAAAAATTAATAAAATCCCAGATGCAGTTACCAAAATCTCAATAATAAGCAGAAAAAAAAAATTTGGTGCATAATGCGGGAATTTCAACAATAAACAAGGCTATAAACAAGTCTAATTTTAACTATAAACTCACCGGGGACTCTGACTTTTTTCTCCCCAATTTGGAATGCCCAATTACCAATCACGTAGTGACTCGCCTCTATCCGGGTGGTGGAGGACGAATCTCAGTTGCCTCTGCATCTGAGACCATCAATTAGTGCATCTTATCACATGGCTTGTTGAGCATATTACCGAGACATGGAGTGCATGTGGAGGCTTCACGCCATGCATTGCGGCATCCACGCACAACTCACCACGCGCCCCACTGAGTGCGAACCACATTATAGCGACCACAAGGAGGTTACCCCATGTGACTCTAGCCTTCCTAGCAACTGGGCCAATTTGGTTACTTAGGAGATCTGACTGGAGTTACTCATCACATCCTGGGATTCGGAATCGCGAACTTCAGGGGTGGTAGTCAGAGTCTTTACTCGCTGTGCTACCCCCCCCCCCCCGAGGACACTTATCTTTTAAATGACAGAGACTTGGCTCCATTACAATCCTGTACAGTTTAGTAGTCTATGCACCAAATTAAGCTTTTTATGACCTACACTCACCTAAAGGATTATTAGGAACACCTGTTCAATTTCTCATTAATGCAATTATCTAATCAACCAATCACATGGCAGTTGCTTCAATGCATTTAGGGGTGTGGTCCTGGTCAAGACAATCTCCTGAACTCCAAACTGAATGTCAGAATGGGAAAGAAAGGTGATTTAAGCAATTTTGAGCGTGGCATGGTTGTTGGTGCCAGACGGGCCGGTCTGAGTATTTCACAATCTGCTCAGTTACTGGGATTTTCACGCACAACCATTTCTAGGGTTTACAAAGAATGGTGTGAAAAGGGAAAAACATCCAGTATGCGGCAGTCCTGTGGGCGAAAATGCCTTGTTGATGCTAGAGGTCAGAGGAGAATGGGCCGACTGATTCAAGCTGATAGAAGAGCAACTTTGACTGAAATAACCACTCGTTACAACCGAGGTATGCAGCAAAGCATTTGTGAAGCCACAACATGCACAACCTTGAGGCGGATGGGCTACAACAGCAGAAGACCCCACCGGGTACCACTCATCTCCACTAAAAATAGGAAAAAGAGGCTACAATTTGCAAGAGCTCACCAAAACTGGATAGTTGAAGACTGGAAAATGTTGCCTGGTCTGATGAGTCTCGATTTCTGTTGAGACATTCAGATGGTAGAGTCAGAATTTGGCGTAAACAGAATGAGAACATGGATCCATCATGCCTTGTTACCACTGTGCAGGCTGGTGGTGGTGGTGTGATGGTGTGGGGGATGTTTTCTTGGCACACTTTAGGCCCCTTAGTGCCAATTGGGCATTGTTTAAATGCCACGGTCTACCTGAGCATTGTTTCTGACCATGTCCATCCCTTTATGGCCACCATGTACCCATCCTCTGATGGCTACTTCCAGCAGGATAATGCACCATGTCACAAAGCTCGAATCATTTCAAATTGGTTTCTTGAACATGACAATGAGTTCACTGTACTAAAATGGCCCCCACAGTCACCAGATCTCAACCCAATAGAGCATCTTTGGGATGTGGTGGAACGGGAGCTTCGTGCCCTGGATGTGCATCCCACAAATCTCCATCAACTGCAAGATGCTATCCTATCAATATGGGCCAACATTTCTAAAGAATGCTTTCAGCACCTTGTTGAATCAATGCCACGTAGAATTAAGGCAGTTCTGAAGGCGAAAGGGGGTCAAACACAGTATTAGTATGGTGTTCCTAATAATCCTTTAGGTGAGTGTATATTTTTCACCAAATGTGTTTTAATGAGGAATACGTTTTATAATTGTTCACAAAATATGAAGTTGGAGACACAATGTATGTGCTGATGTGCACATTTCTATTTAGTCGCATTTTCCTTTTCATGCCCTCGCTTCAATTTACAACATTTGATTATCTAATCAAAATATGCATAGAAGTGAGGATAAAAATATGAATGAATATTATCAATGATGACAGATTTAGTGATTTTTTTATTGGCACAGATTAAACTGTAAAACCAATATATCAGTCTACTTCTAGTCTTAACTATTATTCTGAAAGAAATGTATCATAAAACTTGAGTAGGTATGTCCACATTTTTGAGACAGAGTACATTATTAGAAAAGTCCTTCACATGGCTTCACACACCTGCCATATAATCATGAAGAGGTAGATGCCAGCCACTCTCTGGAAGGACGACTTGGGGTCGAACCAGCGCACATATGTCCAGCTGGCTGGAGTAAACTGCAGAACAGCACGTTTCAGCTTGCCTGTGGTGGTGTGGATATCCCTGAACACAGTGTTTAACCACTAATTACATCCTCTACATTGTAACTAAATTACTGTACTAATTGCTATGTTTGAAAAGAAATTAAAATTACTCATAAATTACAAAAAATCTGTAACTAAAAATGTATCGAACTCTCTGTATAACTTCTTCCCAAGCAAGTACATTTGTAAGGCTGTATTTCATATAAGCATTGTAACAGTAAAGTATCAATAAACAGTTGCAGCAGCCCCTCAACACACCAGAGCGAAGGGAAAAAAATATCGGCTTACCGTTTATCACGTGCTGAAACTTTATTTGGACTGAAACTTTACAATCTGGAATCATTTGTAACGATGCAACAGTCAGATGAATCCTCTTTTACACTTGAACTTTGAATTTTAGTGGCTCCTGTGCTAAAAACAAGCTAGACGTAGCGACACTAGACGTCCCGAGGTGTATTTTTAAATATTGAAGCACTTTTTAACTTCACACAGTGTCTAAAATCCTGTGTGAGACTTGAAAGAAACAGCAAGAATTGCTGAAGCAGTCACAGACGTCTATCTAGTGTGTAATTACATCAGAAAACAATTTAAAAACAGTGCAGACGTGCGCAAAAATACGTTCGGTGTGAACAGCCCCTACAATCTCCCAAACGTGTACAGTATATCTATGTTCTCAAGTGCTTTAGAAGTTACTTGTGCTTTGGGTCTGCATTTGTTTTCTTATCTGCATTTGAAATAAACTCTAAAAAATAGTAATGGGGATGTTTCCATTTAGTAAAATAGCCATTGGTATCTTCCGACATCTTTTCACTTGAGAGATTTCTCAACATAGTGGTGCGAGCTCACACACGCAGGCATACTGCCAATGATTTAAAAGGGCCACATTGAATTGGAAGGCAAATGTTATCATTAGATGTTAAATTTCGATTTTCAATTCAATATTGTTTTATATGGAATTGTTTAAAGTCTATGCAGTATGTAACACAAGTACATCATAAGTAATTAAAAAATAAAAGAGTAATCCCTTAACTTTTTAACAGGAAAAAGTCATTTAAAGTTACTTTGTAACGCGTTACACCCAACACTGCCTGAACACATGTGAAATGCACCAATTCCCAATTATCTTTTGTATCCCTAATGAAGTGAAAACCCTTTGCTCAGCTGATCCAACAAGAATGTATTGCAAAATCCTGTGTTATGCCATAAAACAGATATCTAATTTCTATTTCTGAACAGAATGTCATTGTATTGAGTATTACTTTGCATTTTTGCATTATTCCTTAAAGGTGCTTGTTTGCTAAAAATACATGTTATTGGAATGTTATATAATGTTATTATTGCATTATTCAAAACAAATGTTTATGGCAAGCCACAATGGTTTAACACAGCCAAAATGAGACCTGCTCGGATTATCATGTTGACAAAAGCTTACTTGATACTGGCCCAGTGGTAGGTGCGCATCTCTAAAAAGCGACAAACAGTCATACCAAGCCAAATGCCCCCTCCATTACACAGCAGGATATCAAGAATGACTTGATCCCACCAGCACTCAGCAAAATTGGGCAGGAGGTGCATAAAGAACAACTGAGAATGAGAAAGAGGGAGAAAAAGAGTGACAATGGGAGAGAGAAAAGTGAGAGAGTTATAGGCATAGTTTAACCAAAAATGATACTTCTGTCAGCTGTTGATCCAAACACCTATGGTTTCCCTCTTCCATGAAACACTAAGGATATGTTAGGCAAAATATTAGAGACTGATAACCTCATCATTCACTTTAATTGCATCTTTTTTCCATACTTTGAAATTGAAATGTGACTAAAGCTGCTTTCCTCCAACCCCTCTGCATATGATCGTAAACCTCTCGCCTTTTCCTCTTTGATTTCCTTTTTGCAACGTGGAACGTGTCTTTCCTTTGTAATGGCAGAGTAAAAACCAGTACCAAAACTGGAAAATGCAATCATCCACCAAAGTGGGCTCGCTCCAATGTTTACCTCTCATGCCGTCACCAAAAGACGTATCTATTACATACATTCTCGTGATTTCACGGCACCACAGAAAAAGAAACCACATCCACGGGAACTGGCCAGGATCGGCACGAACAGCATGGATTTGCGAAAATAACTGTAGCATAGTATAGGGGGAATCTCCTCAACCACCACCAGTGTGCAGCATCCACCTGAATGATGCGCCAGTAGCCATAGTGCACCAGAACACCCACCACACACTAGCTATTGGTGGAGAGGAGAGTAGAGTAGCCAATTCAGGGATGGAGATTATTAGGAGGCCATGATAGATAAGGGCTATCCTACTCTTTAAGAGGATTTTTCTGGGATTTTAATGACCACAGAGAGTCAAGAACTTGGTTTAATGTCCCCGTCACTATTCTGGGGCATTAGGACCCACACAGACTGCAAGCGGAGCACCTCCTCCTGTCCTCCTTAATACCACTTACAGCAGGAACCTTTGTTTTCTCCAGGAGGTCTCCCATCCAGGTACTGGCCAGGCTCAACCCTGCTTAGCTTTAGTGGGCAACCAGGCAAGAGCTGCAGGGTGATATGGCTGCTGGCTGTAAATTTAACTAGTAAATTATATCAAATGTCAAATTTTTGGGTCAAATATCCCTTTAAAATAACAAGTTGTGATATGTCCCTCTATCTAGGAGGGTTTTACAATGGGGCCCAATCTGAAGGGATATACAGAGAGGACATTGTGTCAGATGTATAGTCACATGTATATGGTATTAAACTGTAAGCTTACCACAAAGTGTAAAACCCACAGTCATACTGCTTCCATCAATAAAATGTAGAGCAGGGTTACCCCTTATGACATGATTACCATTAATTCAAGGCTGTGTTTTTACATTTTGATAACTGCATTCTTAGTCAAAGTACATATTGCCAAATTTCTATTTTGACTAATAGGATTATAAATTCAGCTAACAAATATGAAATTAAGAGGAAGTTGTGTAATCTGTTCCTTTGCATTACAAGCTACTTATTTTAAAGCTATTTGATTGGGAAATACATTCACACCCACCCACCCATCGTTGTAAATCAAATCCACAAAACAAAGACATCAACAGTGCACCAAGCGATTTTTTTCCACTTGAAATTTTTTGCCAAGAAACGCCGAAAATAATTAATCACACATCTTTCAACAGTAACTAAAAACTTTGGCTCTTGCTTGATGCTGAATTTACTCTTGGTCTCACAATAAGTCCATAGCAACTGCCATGTCTGCCAGCAAAACATTAACAAAAAATTATTGAGTACACTTGTTACATTTGAGTCAAGCCCAGATCCAAATCTACACTGAAAACCCTAATAAGTTCATTGCACTCATTTAACGGAGTACACTCGATCCATCAATTCCACTGAGTAATGGGGTTTACCAAAACTTGAGTATTTAAGTTCATATAACCTGGTTTTCAAGTAGAGTGAACTTAAATATTTAAGTTAAGTTAACTGCATGCAAGTAGACTTAACTCAGATTTGAATTTAAATATTGTTGTTTCTGCTGTTGTACATTTTAATTTAATTGATTCCATTTTAGATAAAAACACAGAAAAATCAGCACAGCTCAAATAAATATTATAACTAATTCTAGTTCTATCAAATAACTATTTACAGAAATGCATGTATGCGCTTCAGCTGCACATACACAAAGAGAACTGAGATAGTGTGGCCAGGGTCCAACTTGACCAAAGAGACACAGATCACCCTAATAGTGACATTACACTAAACAACTATTTGCAACAAAGCATAAATAATACAACAAAAGAACTAACACATCTATGAATTCTTAATAACAATTATTTAATTTCCGTAATCTGTTCCCTCTGACCAAGGAAACATAATTCAAGCAGCATGGGATTGTGGGTATTCCCCGTAGCCTCAATTATGTACTCAGTAGTTTGAGTTATTAACACTTCAAATCTTGGAAAGTCTATGGATTTTTATGAAAAATAAGTTCAATGAACTTAAATATTTGAGTTATGAGTCCAAAACTTGACATTTCAAGTAATACTTAATTAAGACAACTTGATTTTTACAGTAATGACATCTTTAAGGTTTACAGTGTAAATTAGTTTATATCAGACTGTCTTATTGTCTTATAGATGTACTTCAAGACACCTAGGAGCTAAAAGAGGTGTGTTCATTACCTCTGTGAGTTCCCATGTGATGCTGATGGTCCAGCAGAGGCCGTAGCTGCGGATGAGTACAGCTTTCATTGCCCAGCCCCAGAAATGACCAAACGCAAAGATGTCAAAGTGACTAAGGATGCGCTCCCATGTGATCACGTGACAGTTCACGGCATACTCCTATAGAAAATATTCAAGTATTAAAGACAATGTATTTTATTGATATTATTGAAATCAACTCAGAAATAAACCATGCCTTAAGAAACATCAGAATATTGTACAGTATAGAATATGTTATTGTCTATATATCAGCTATATCTCAGGAAATTATGAGCAATATATTTTTGGAGCAACAATTTTATAAATTATCTGTTAACAAAAATAAACACTTGGAGTGAATAGCACCTTCCACACAGCATGGCTATTTCACTCAAATAGTCTAGTGGAAACACTGAAATTCAAGACAAACTCTTTTATTTGCATTGAGCCCCAAGTGTTGCTGCAGTGGCATGGGGTGGAATAACGGTGTGAATGTGCTTTTTTCATGCAGACAACCCGGGTTCAAATCCACATTTTGTCCCACTTTTTCCTATATTGTTTCCTGAATCCATTGTTTAATATTTTATTTAATACTACTTAGAATAATAAATAAACAAAGTCAATTTGTTCACTGTGATTTGCTCATGGTGAAGGTAGGGAGTTGAGAGAAAGGTTTAATCCGGGTAAAATTAACCATGGTAAATGCGATCATCCTCCAAAGTGTACTTGCTCCAATGTTTACCTTTCATGCCGTCACCAAAAGACAGCTCTGTTACATACATTCTCCTGATTTCACGGCACCACAGTTAAAAAAATAAACTGGCCAGGATCGGCACAGAATGCCAAATGGGTTTAGAACCATATGAGTGTAATAATAATTAATAATTCCTTACATTTATATATCGCTGTTCTAGGCACTCAAAGTGCTTTACATAGTATAGGGGGAATCTCCTCAACCACCACCAGTGTGCAGCATCCACCTGAATGATGCGCCAGCAGCCATAGTGCACCAGAACACCCACCACACACTAGCTATTGGTGGAGAGGAGAGTAGAGTGATGTAGCCAATTCAGGGATGGAGATTATTAGGAGGCCATGATAGATAAGGGCCAATGGGGGGAATTTGGCCAGGACTCCGGAATTATACCCCTACTCTTTACGAGAAGTGCTCTGGGATATTTAATGACTACAGAGAGTCAGGAAATTGGTTTAATGTCCCTGTCACTATACTGGGGCATTAGGACCCACACAGACCACAGTCTGAGTTCTACATTAGAAATATTAAGCTATAGTTTTAATGCAATTAACCATGATGTTACTACAGTAATATGATGTAAAAATATAACCACATAGTAATTTTGTGGTTATTGTGATATTTCAACAAAATATCATTGGTGATACTACGGTAACTGTAGCAAAAACCTTGGTTATTTTTTTTTCAGGGAAGGTTAGGTTTAGGGGTAAGGATAGGGGTTGGTGTAGGGTGTGTGGGACTCTAAATAAACACTGCAGTGATGCCCCAATACTGTATGTTAGTATTTAAATAGGGGTGCAAAAAGTATCTCCCACAGTTTGCCAGGGGTGCATATAGCATCTAACAGTATTTGCACTTAGTGCAAATACTGCTATTTACATTTTGCAAATAGCCTCTGCCAAAAAAAATTAATAAAAAATGCATACCTAATTAATGATCTTATTCACTGCACTTTGGTTGCATTTGACCTGGCACAAATCAGTTCAACTGAGATACAGAAAGTGAGAGTTTGTAGTAGCAGTATCTAAGGAAGGACATGTGTCTGATGTCAATGGACAGAGATTCAAATAATCTCTGTCCTGGCTGAACATCCGAAGCCAGACCGTCCTCTGAGCCACTTGGAAACCTTTAACTGCAAACTAGCTTTATGTCTTTACAATTATTAATCATAATTTATTGGATTAGCACCACACACACTAAGCACTGTACTTGTCTGCCACGATGACCACAATTGCCTAAGCAAATTAATAAGATTGTGCAGCCACAGACAAAGATCCCATTGTGATCAGTAATCTCAGGTTAAGAAACGCAGTCACAGTTTATGTAATGCAGCCATAATCTAAATAATAATTATCTAGCACAGCAAGTGCAACCTGTTCATATTGGTATGTAAATGGAGAATGGCATGTTGCGCCATACACCCTGGAAGTTTTCTCCACTCACAAAGAGATTCTAATCTCACTGTCACACCCCCAAACAAGGTACTTAAATTTAATTATACCCTGCAAGAATCCATAGAGGAAAGTAATATCTGGATAAATGTATAAACGTACAAATGATAAACTTAAGTTCAAAGAGGGTAGAAAACCTTGGACCACACCACAGAGGTGAGTTCTAACTCTGAGAGATGCTCAGGTGTTTAGAGCTCTATGTGAATAACTGTTACTGTTCATTTTAAAACAGTATTATGGGTACAGCAACACAGAGATCAATACATGGCCGTCCCATGGCCAAACCATGTTCAAAATTGCACTAGCATACTACGCTTGCCATTGCAACAGTATATAGCATGTAACGAATACAGTAGACAGTATGCAAATAAAGAAAATGTTAGACAGATTAATATTCAGTAAGTAGTAAGACAGTATTCCATTCCAAACGTTAACCCTGATTTTACTGATGACACAAATCGCTATAGCTCTTCATGTTTAGTTTGGGCTTCATTCTCCAAAAGAATATCAGATGACCTACCATGACATCTGCCTCTCGAGTGGCATAACGCAGATTGGGGTCCAGCCAGTATAAAATTGTCTTAACCTGCTCCCAGTTCAGAAAGATGAGGAACACCAGAAAGAGGAAGTAAAATACACTTAGACCTGAAAAGTGACAATAAATCAAGACTTAGAAGGTTGAGACATCAGAGCTGCTGAAAAGCAAACATGTAAGAAAAGACTGTTTTTAATCACTCACCAAAAACTATGCGCCATATAGCAGGATGTGGTCTTGTGAAAGGACCTAAAAGTTTTACAGATACACCGATCAGCCACAACATTAAAACCACCTGCCGAATATTGTGTAGCTCCCACTCGTGCAAACAAAACTGCACCAACCTGCATCTCACAATAGCATTCTGAGATGCTATTCTTCCCACCAAAATTATACCGGGCAGATATTTGAGTTACCGTAGAGTTTGTCAGTTTGAACCCGTCTGGCCATTCTCTGTTGACCTCTCTCATCAACAAGGTGTTTCTGTCCACAGAACTGACACTCACTGGATGTTTTTTGTAAATCCCAGGAAATCAGCAGTTACAGAAATATGCAAACCAGCCCGTCTGGCACTAACAATCATCCACGTGATTCTCAAATCAGCCAATCGTGTTGCAGCAGTGCATAAAATTATGCAGATATGGGTCAGGAGCTTCAGCTTCAGAATAGGAACAAATGTGAGCTCAGTGATTTTGACAGTGGCATGATTGTTGGTGCCAGACGGGCTGGTTAGAGTATTTCTGTAACTGCTGATTTCCTGGGATTTTCACACACAACAGTCTCTAGAATTTACTCAGAATGGTGCCAAAAAACAAAAAACATCCAGTGAGTGTCAGTTCTGTGGAAGGAAATGCCTTGTTGATGAGAGAGGTCAACAGAGAATGGGCAGGCTGGTTTGAACTGACAAACTCTACGGTAACTCAGATAACTGCTCTGTACAATTGTGGTGAGAAAAATAGCATCTCAGAATGTTATTCTGAGATGTTGGCCCCAGCACGAGGGGGATCTACACAATATTAGGCAGGTGGTTTTAATGTTGTGGCTGATCGGTGTACATAAAGTTAAGGGAAAAAAATAATATTTAAAAGGGACATTCAAATTTGTGGAGTAGTTCTAACTAAATTATGCAAGGAAAGCATCTGCAGTGTTAAGTAAATAACCCCCCAGACAATCTATTCCCAGTTAAAATATTGACTTCTATTAATATGAAAGCAAAACAAACATTGACTGTACCGTTGGGGAAGGCCAGAACACTGATAACAAGAAAGAAAGAGATGACCAACAGCAGACCCACACGCAGGTTATTGTCACAATCACCATCATCCCTGCGTCATTAAAAAATGTGGTACAGACAGTGTATCAGACCCCATGATTTCCTAAAAAAATTAAACCTCTCACAATATTACAATTTTTTTTTTTTTTTTTTTTTATAAATATAACAGTAAGTATGGGTGTGTGGATGGTTCAGTCCCAGAGACACTTAGAAGTTACATTTAATTGTAAACAGTTTTTTTTTTTTTTTCCTTTACAAAGAGCAGATGTTTTCAAAGTGAACTGCTTTGGCAGCATTATACACTCAAAAACATTTACTCAATTCAAGTTCAACATAATCCCATCCCATCCCATCCCATCTTTAATTAAATTAAATTAATAAAATGTATTCTATTTTTGTTATAAATTACGTAAATCATAAAAACAGTATAATGTATTTATTTACATATAAAAATATATATATTTATTTATTTGATCGAAAAACATCGGGCTGCCACTAAACCGTTTGAGCTGGAGTATCACGAACAGAACACATAGGAGGATGCTGCTTCAAGACATTTAGTCAGAGCCAGCAGTGTTTCTACTGTCACGCGCTCAACGCTGCCATTCTTATCTCCTCCGTTCTCATGCTGACAGGTATGTGTGCTCAGCCGTAAACCTTCTGTTTACTTACCTGGTAAAAGCAAAGTACATTATGCTGACTACGGTTAACGTCAGTAAAGTAATGGTGTGCGGTTTGTAGAAGAAATCAATGGTGATATCCTCAACTTGTTGCTCGTTTATCATCCGAAAGTGAAGTTTATAATTGACATCATCTTTACTCAGCATCCTGGAGCCCTCACTGGGCGCCATTCTAAATCTCATTCAAAAGAAGAATAAACAGCGAGCGGCTCCAGATCACTCCTCTCCGTCAGCACCGAGCTTCTCTGACCAAACTTCACTGAACTTGAGTGGGTCGAGTCGCTGTCACCGCACTGCATTAGACAGTCGACTCCATTGGTTGGTAAAAGCGTAGGAGGCTGTGTAAGAGCTTTTTCCATTCGCAGGGCTCTTTATCAGGCGGGGTCGTTTCAGGGTCCGGGGGTGTTGCCGGAGGAAAAGATGAGCGACAGTACCATCTCCTGGCCCGACAGGGCGCTTACGAGAAGCGGATTTATGACGTGAGATCTACATGGTGAAGTTTGAAAGGTCAAGTTATAAAGCCCATGTTAAAATTTAAGTTGATTGTAATTTGAATGCCATTTTGTTGTAATATGTTTGATGTTTGATTATTTAAAAAAAAAAAAGTTATAAAGCTTGCTTGCTTTCTTGCTTTCCCTAACTTCTTTCTTTTTATATAAAAATCCCTACTAATTTTGAAATGACAAAAAATAATTAGTAAAAGATCATTTGTGTATCATTTTGGAAAATATTTGTCAGCTTCAAGGAAAAGTAAAATTTTGGGTTGTATATTATAGATGATTCTTTCTTTCTTTTCTCTCTCTCTCTCTCTCTCTCTCTCTCTCTCTCTCTCTCTCTCTCTCTCAAATTCAAATTCAAAGTAGCTTTATTGGCATGAGTGTAAACAGTACAATATTGCCAAAGCAGATGCTGTATAAAGACAGATCTATAATTCAATTTAGTCGAACAATTTAACAAATATAGAAATTAATAATAAATAATAAAAATAAATACAAAAACAAGATCAGAACTGCTGAAGACCACAGTGTTAAAATAGCTGAAGAGAACTGACATACGTACACATAAATGAATAAACTGAGGGTCACTGTGGTGAACATTGGGGTGGTACACTACAGTGAGCACACACCCTTTCTTCTCTGGGTAACCATGTTTTTTGGCGAGACTGTGCTCACTGAGCCTGTACTTGCTCAGGATCTGTCTCTCTCTCTCACTGTCTGTCTCTCTCGATGGCGAGACTGTGCTCACTGAGCCTGTACTTGCTCAGGATCTGTCTCTCTCTCTCACTGTCTGTCTCTCTCGATGGCGAGACTGTGCTCACTGAGCCTGTACTTGCTCAGGATCTGTCTCTCTCTCTCACTGTCTGTCTCTCTCGATGGCGAGACTGTGCTCACTGAGCCTGTACTTGCTCAGGATCTGTCTCTCTCTCTCACTGTCTGTCTCTCTCGATGGCGAGACTGTGCTCACTGAGCCTGTACTTGCTTAGGATCTGTCTCTCTCTCTCACTGTCTGTCTCTCTCGATGGCGAGACTGTGCTCACTGAGCCTGTACTTGCTCAGGACCTGTCTCTCTCTCTCACTGTCTGTCTCTCTCGATGGCGAGACTGTGCTCACTGAGCCTGTACTTGCTCAGGATCTGTCTCTCTCTCTCACTGTCTGTCTCTCTCGATGGCGAGACTGTGCTCATTGAGCCTGTACTTGCTCAGGATCTGTCTCTCTCTCTCACTGTCTGTCTCTCTCGATGGCGAGACTGTGCTCACTGAGCCTGTACTTGCTCAGGATCTGTCTCTCTCTCTCACTGTCTGTCTCTCTCAATGGCGAGACTGTGCTCACTGAGCCTGTACTTGCTCAGGATCTGTCTCTCTCTCTCACTGTCTGTCTCTCTCAATGGCGAGACTGTGCTCACTGAGCCTGTACTTGCTCAGGATCTGTCTCTCTCTCTCACTGTCTGTCTCTCTCGATGGCGAGACTGTGCTCACTGAGCCTGTACTTGCTCAGGATCTGTCTCTTCTTTGTATCTCTGACAGTCAGGAGATATTCTTCCAATTCATACTTTGATTTTAGAGTCCGATAGAATTGTAATTTGCTTTGTGTTTTAGTTTCTTGATCCCAATGTTCCAGATAGGTGATTTGAGATTGGTTGACGATATGATTTATTCTGATGTTTGGTTGTAAAGCAGCGCTGGTCTGAGGCTGGTTAGTGTTAACCGGGTTATTGAGTCTCAGAACCAGCTGACTGAGGGGACTGTTTTCAGGATTCAGTTCTTGGGTCTGTAGCACTTTATAATGTAGCGACTCTGTGGGACTTGATTTTAAAAGCATCCAAAAATGTTGAGATATTTTTTGTATGTTAATAATCAATGGGAATCATCCTAATTCTGCCCTACATGCATTATTGGGTGTTTTCCTTTGTCATTTCAGAATTAATTTGCAGAATTCTGTGTGTAGGGCTTCTGTTGGATGTTTGTCCCATCTAGTGTAGTTCTGATCACTGAGTGGACCCCATACCTCACTTCCATACAGCGCTGTGGGCTGTACGACACTATCGAAGATCTTACACCAGATTGGAATTGGTAATTCAGTATTATAGAATTTTTTATTTAATAACGTATAGAGCTCTTCAAGCTTTTACTTTAAGTGCATTCACTGCCTTACTGAAACTCCCTGATGCAGTGATAATCATCCCAAGGTAAGTATACTGCATAGTGTGCTCTAGTGCGGTGCTGCCTAGAGAGAACTGGTATCTGTGTTCCTGACACCTGGGATTTTTCTGAAAGACCATAATATTTGTCTTCTTCAGGTTTACTGCCAGGGCCCAGTTCTGGCAGTAGTTCTCCAGTAGGTCCAGATGTTGTTGTAGTCCCTGTGGGGTGGGTGACAGCAGCACCAGGTCATCTGCATAGAGCAAAACCTTGATGTCTTTGTCTTGCAGAGTGAGTCCAGCGGCTGTAGATTGTTCCAACTGCACCGCTAATTCATGAATGTAAATGTTGAAGAGTGTTGGACTCAGACTACAGCCCTGTCTCACTCCTCTCTTCTGGATGAAGAACTCTGTTTGTTTGTTGCCAATTATTATTGCACATTTGTTGTCCGAATACATCGATTTAATGACGTCATAAACTTTACCCCCTACACCACTTTGTAATAATTTGCAATATAGTCCGTCGTGCCAAATAGAATCAAATGCTTTTTTTAAATCAACAAAGCATGCAAATATTTTCCCTTGTTTGGTCTAGTTTACGTGTTTATTGATTAGGGCGTGTAGGGTGTAAATGTGGTCCGTAGTTCTATAATTTGGAAGGAACCCAATCTGACTCTTGCTCAGGACATTGTGTTCGTTAAGGAAGTTTACAATTCTATTATTTAAAATACTACTAAATAACTTCCCCAGATTACTGCTCACACAAATGCCTCTGAAATTATTCGGGTCCAGTTTGTCCACACTCTTGTGAATTGGGGTAATAAGTCCTTGGCTCCAGATGTTAGGGAAACAGCCTGAACTAAGTACAAGGTTGAATAATTTGAGCACAAGCCGTCTGCAGGTCAGGTGTGCTGTGTTTCAGCATTTCACTGAAGATGTTGTCAGCACCACAAGATTTTTAGCATTTTTGGCTTTTATGTTTTTGGACTAATTCATCATGTGTGATTGTAAAGTCCAGTGGATTCTGGTTATTTTTTATTGTGTTTTCATATATTAGTAGTTTTTGTTTGACTTGATTATAATTGTAATTTAGTTGTTTTGGTGGGATTTCTTTATATAAGTTTTCAAAATGTGTTTTCCAGATTTCTCCATTTTGGGTTGGCAAATCTTGTTGTTTTGTTGTGCTCAAATTATTCCACAAATCCCAGAACTGATTTTGATTTATTGATTGTTCAATTTCATGTAAGCTTTTGGTGAGATGGTGATGCTTTTTTACTCTGATTGTTTGTTTGTATTGTTGTAATTTGGAGCAGTATTCAATTCTTATGTCTTTATTGTTTGGTTCATTATGTTTCTGATTTGATAATTTTCTGAGTTGTTTTCTTAATGTTTTGTCTGTGTCAGTTTTGGCTGTTTTTAGGATATTTGTTGCCTTCTTTTTCAACTCAGTTTTACAGGCTGCCTTTTTAAATATATAATTGATTTCATTTGTAGCTAAATTACACCATCCTTGTTCATTCCAAATAGTTTGTGTATAAATGTAGTGATTAGGTTTTTCAGTTCTGCAGAATTCAGGGCCTGGATATATTTGTCTGTGCTGTCTGGAGTCCATCTGTATCTCTGCTGGACTTGATACATTCAACAGTTCTCCATTCTTCTTTGTTTCACTGTGTGGTGTCTTTTAATATATATATTAGTTTGGTTATGATCTGAGAGTGGAGTTTGCTGTCTGACAGTGAATGCACTGAAGGAGGAGGGGTCCATGTCCATGATGGCATACTCAACTACACTAGTTCCAAGACCGGAATAACATGTGAACCTCCCTAATGAGTCCCCTCTGATCCTGTCATTAAGTATGTACAGACCTGAGGCTTGGCAGAGGTGCACTAATTCTGTACCGTTTTTGTTTACAGTATGGTTGAGATTGTTCCGTGTTGGGAGGTTTTTCGTGAGGCTCAGGGGGCTCTGGCCAAACACATGTTTATTGCCCTTTGGGTCAATATTATCTGGTTCAGTTCCAGTTTTTGCATTAAAGTCTCCACACAGCTGCACGTTTCCCTGGGCTTGGAAAAGGCTAATCTCTGTGTGGATGTTGCTCAAATATTCCTCATCATGGTAAGGAGATTCTGCTGGAGGATTGTAGATGGCACAGAGATATGTGTCAGTGGTACAAATGCCAATTTCGTTGTTTAATTTTAACCAACAGTGGAATTTTCCTAGTGTAATAGTAGAGATGTGTTTAGCCAGATCCTCCCTGTACCACACCAAAATCCCTCCCGAGTCTCGAACGCAATGGACTGTATTTACTGTAGTTTAACTGAGGGCACAATTATTTCATAGTAGCCTGAGGGACAGTGGGTAAGCACATCCTGTCGACACCAGGTTTCATTGAGAATAATAATGTCGACATCTTTGATATTTTTTTTTAAATTCTGGGTCTGTGCTTTTAAAGCCAAATATGGAAGAATGAAGACCCTGAATGTTCCAACAACTTACAGTATAAGTAATGAACGCATTGATATTACTACAGTTTTTTACAATCACTTTGTTACTATTTTCAGAACCTTGATGTCATTTTTCACAACTCTAGACACAAAACTCACAACCAATGATCAGAATGCACATTTTTCAAAACTCTAACCCTTTTCTCAATTGCTTGGATACAATACACATAAAACAGATCATTTGTTCATTCAACAAAAATCACCTGTTCAATATGACACAACTTATCATCAAAGTACTACTATTTCAAAAGGCAATTCACACATTACATTTCAAATGAGTGTCTATTCATTTCCTTCCAATGATCTAACTATCAATTGATACAACTGCTCAAAATGACAAGGAACTGTTGCATTACTCTTAATGCATAGTTGTATGGAAACAGACAAACAATCTTCCATGTTTACAGTAAATCACGAAAGTTTCAAGATAACGAAATTCGTTGTCACCAATTAGCGAGGAGCATGAACCAATTAGACTACAATATCCATGGATGTAGCCTAATATTTTATCATACTGTAATGCTTCATCAGACACTGTGTCTATGGTCCCAAATACTGTACCACCTTTTCAGACTATTTACAGTATTGACAGTACTGCACTGTATTGATGCAGGCCCTTGTAATTGCTTGTCCAATTCTGCCAACTCGTTACTGATGATTGAGTGCACATTGTGGAATGAGTATATACGTAAAGAGTTGACTGGGATCTAATTGCAAGAGCATAGTGATACGTAACATGGAGCCAGCAGGTGATCCAGGTCACAATGGAGGTCAAGCAGTTGTGGGAGGAAGACGAGGAAGACGTGTTGGTCAAAGGAATGGCAGGGGACAGGCACCCCTTCTGAGAGGTGGTCGTGGGCCTCGTTTGAGAGGTGTGGGGGAACGTGGTAGAGGACAAGGCCACGGACCAAGACAGCGGCAGCAACAGCATAGAGTGTCCAATGAAATTTGGGCAATAGTTATAGACCATGTCATAAATCATGGCATGGCAATGACTGAGGCGGCTACAATGATACAACCAAACCTCAGAAGGTCAACCGTGGACTCTGTAATCAGAACTTTCCGCAATGAGAACCGGTAAGTTATCAGCATGCACTAAACATTATGCTACTCTCAATTGTCAAATGACTGCATACCAATGTGTATCACAGAATAGGTGATGTGACCAAGTGTCTTCTTACTCTAATGTTCCCTGTAGAATTGTGACCAGCCCAAATAGTGGAGGCAGAGGCAAAATTCTAACTGACCAACAAGAGCAGGCTGTGGTCGATTTGGTTCGGGCCAGAAATGATATTCGCCTCACAGAAATTCGCCAGCATATCTTGGACAATGAAGACATGTTCAACAATGTAGGATACTTAAGTTTGCCGACTATTGCACGCATACTGAAAAGGCACCAGGTATCTATAAAACAACTGTACCGTGTGCCTTTCGAAAGAAATGCAGACAGAGTGAAGCAAATGAGGACTGAGTATGTTCAGGTAAGTTCAGTTTCAAGACGGCTGTTGTAAAAACATTCCTAAAAATTCTACATTGTACAGTAATCTCTAAATCTCTTCCCAAAATGTATTTTTAGAGGGTGATGGAGCTGGATGCTGATGACGACCATCACAAATTAATATATTTGGATGAGGCAGGTTTTAATCTGGCCAAGACCAGGAGGAGAGGTCAGAATTTCATTGGCCTGCGGGCAACCATCCAAGTACCTGGACAACGTGGGGCCAACATTACCATGTGTGCGGCTATATCAGAAGATGGTGTGGTGGGACGCAGACCTCATATTGCATATATAATGCAGCTCTCCTTGCCACCTTTCTTGATGAGCTTGATCAGGTTTGTAGAGCTGAAAGTGTGACCGATGTCATTGTGTGGGACAATGTCAGGTTCCATCATGCTCATGTGGTGCAAGCATGGTTTCAGGCCCATGCACAATTTACCACCCTGTATTTACCCCCATACTCTCCCTTCCTTAACCCGATTGAGGAATTTTTCTCCGCATGGAGATGGAAGGTTCATGACAGGCACCTTCATGAACAAGTCACTCTTCTCCAGGCCATGGATGACGCCTGCAATGACATCACAGCAGACCAGTGTCAGGCCTGGATTCGCCATGCCCGAAGGTTTTTTCCGAGATGTTTGGCTAATGAAAACATCCATTGTGATGTAGATGAGAACCTGTGGCCAAATCCACAACACAGATTTGATGACAATGTAGAAGTACAGTAATCACTCCTGTTTTGTTTCTTACAGTACAAGCGAGTTGAGGAACACTGCATTTGATGTTTTACAGTACTGTCTTTTCTATTTCATAGCTAATTATTTTTGCTTTGATTCAAATAAACCTATGTTGTGATTGTACTGTAGTGTTTTGCATCAATATATTACAAACTTTGTTCAATGATTCCACTGTGTCTGTAGTATTCTCTCTACTACTGCAGTACTTTTACAGAGATGTATTTACTGTACATGTAGTACCATAATGAAACCTGTATCACCTACAGTCCATTTTGATTGTACGAACAATGACACAGTGAAACTATCGGTTGCTTGTGTGTGGGTGATCTATAGTTATGTTTCAATGGTATTTCACAGTAAATTTGTTTTTTGAACCAATGATTGTGCAAGTGCAAGATTTCTTTAAAGATGTGAATGCACAATGCAATGTTTTGAACATTAGACAGCCTGTGTTATGAGTGATAACCGTTTTGAGTTTTGTGTCTAGAGTTGTGAAAAATGACATCAAGGTTCTGAAAATAGTAACAAAGTGATTGTAAAAAACTGTAAAGATAAACCTATTTGGTATATATTATATATTGCATGGCAAACAATTTACATTAGTGAATTATTTTTTTTTTATTTTTTTATTCCTTTTTTTCTGTTTTCTTTCATTTTGCTGTGGGAGTTTTTGTGTGGGAGTGCGTGTGCGTGTGTGTGTGTGTGTGTGTGTGTGTGTGTGTGTGTGTGTGTGTGTGAGTGAGAGTGTGTGTGTGTGTGTGTGTGTGTGTGTGTGTGTGTGTGTGTGTGTGTGTGTGTGTGTGTGTGTGTGTGTGTGTGTGTAGGTGTTTGAATAGTGTTCTTATCTCTGTAGTAGCTGGTTGCACAGTGTTTGTAGCATCTCTTTAATGTGCCCCAGCTCGCTGGTTGTCGTGAGTGTGGGTGTGACAGGGGGTCAGGTCACAGCTTCAGCATAGCTCTGTGCTTTCTGCTGTGGGGGTCTCTCCTGGTTTGGGGCAGTTTTTTGTTTCCTTTCTATGTGGGGGATTGATGGCCAGCAGGTGGATGTGGGGCAGGTATGTGTGGGTTTGCAGGTGTGTAAGGAGCCACAGGTAGGTGTGTTAGGGGGAGTGGATGACGTGAGTTTCTTGTCCAGCTGTTGTCTTTCCTCACCGGGGTCAAAGGGGCATATCTGGGCATGTAGGGGTGGATGGGCCGGTAGTGTCCTGGTGTCGTTGGAAAGGGGCGGCCCAGGGCAACATCCTTTAGATTCTTTGCAAAAACACGCACTCCGTCTTTGTGTAGGTGAATTCCATTATAGAGGTGGTGGAGGCCGATGTGGTGGTGGTGGGCCAGGTGCACATTGCGGAGCATAGAACATCCTCGTGAAATTTCAGTGTTGATGTTGTTGATGACATGAGGTGGTGTGTCACGCCTCAGCAGGAGTGTGGAGAAGACAATACGGGTCTCTGGAAACTTTTTGCTGGTAATTTCTGCAATTTTCTTCACAGCATCAGCAGTACTGTTGCACAGTGTGTGAAGGTCATTAGTTCCCGTGTCAATAATCACACACGAGGGGTTTCTAAGGAGCTGGTGGGCATGGCCTGTTGTGCTGCATCGTGTCGCTGAAACTTTGTGATGTGGGAAGAGCTTCTGTGGGTCCAGGAACTTCCCATTAGAGTCCATCAGAATGAATACATTTTGGACCAGGGTCTGATGGGTTACAGTGAGGAGGCTGGGGTGATGAGGCCTGTGTTTTCACAGGTGTCTGTGTGTTAGATGCAGACTGTGTGTCTGCGTATGTGTCGTTTTTGGGGGTTACAGGCGTTGTAGTGCTGCAGTGAGGTGTACTATCTCTGCTATTCTCCTGTTGATCTCTTAGCTCTTTAAACTTTCTGGAGAAGTTTTTTTCATTACACTCAGTGTCTTCTGTTAATTTGTCAATCTGTGCACGGAGAGAGTGATTTTCTTCTTTAAGTTCTTTGAGAGCTGCTGTGAGTTTAGTGATGGAGGTGTTGCTCTCTTTCTTCAGCTGCTGGAGTTCATCTTTGAGCTGTTGAATGCAGATGTTTGTGTTGTGTGTCTGACTGTCTGTTTGATTGTGTTCTCTAAACTCAATAAAGTCCAGTTCCAGCAAGGTCAGACTGTCTCTCAGCTGACGCTCAGATGGTGAGGGTGGTGTTTTTTCTACATTCTGCTCCTCAGAGTCGGAGCAGTTTGCAGGGGTCTTGTCTCTCTCCTTATCTACTCTGGCTTTCAGCATATGAAAGATTTCCTCAAATGAGTTCAAGCTTGCCTCATTGCCTTGCAGAAGAATAGTGCCTTTAGTGTAGTATGTTATGGTGAGAATGGGGTTGTCTGTGTCCAGCATTTCATCTTCACATACAGTTAATCTCACACATCTGCCAATTCCTTCTTTAAAAACATGCTTAAATTTATCACAGATGGCTGATTTCCATCCAGTATTCAGTGCAGTGTAAAAAATTTCCCATTCAGTTGAATGTAGTCTGCATAAAGAATATCAGGATTTTCTTTCAGAGTTCCTTGCCTGCACACTTTTACACTTCTCAGGGTAGATCACCTCCCTGCACTCTGATTGGACTTATTAGTCGTCATGGTGATCACTCTGGGAACTGTGCAAGAACTGCCCAACTGCTGTTTTTTTAGCTTATATATATATATATATATATATATATATATATATATTATTTGATAAATACAAAAAAAATCCCTTCCAATTTTGAAATGACATAAAATAATTACTAAATGTAATCATTTCGGAAAGTGTTTGTCAGATTCAAGGAAAACTTACATTTTGGGTTGTATATTACACTAAGGCACTCAATTCTTTCTTTCTTTTATATTTTTTAATTTTAAAATAAAAAAAAATTAAATTAAAAAAAATCTCTTCTGAAAATGTATGTATCATTTTAGATAAAGTTTGTCAGCTTAAAGGAAAAGTAACATTTTGAGTTGTATATTACAGTAAGACACTCAATTCTTTCTTTCTTTTTCTCCCATACACAACTGGGATGGCAAGAGGGTGAGTAAATGAAAAGACAATTTTTATGTTTGGGGTGAACTATCCCTTTAAGGAAAAGTACATTTTTGATTGGTTATTAAAGTAAGACACCCTTTATCATTAACTGTTTCCAATGCAATAATTTATCCATTTATGTTTTGATAAATGCCATTTGGTCTAATGAAATGCAGTAGTTATTATCTGCACTGCAAAAAGGGCTTCTAAAGGGCTTCTAAAAGCTTGATAATAATTCACTCAATCTGAACAACAAAACTAGTCATGTGCGAGCCAGACTACTGATTATGTCACTTGGTGGGCAAAAAATATCTTGGCATCACTGCCTGTCATGTTTATTCTGTTGGTTCTTGTTTTTTGTGTCTTTTATTTTGAAAAGTTAGTCCTGTTCATGTCTTCAGGTCCTTGAAATTTGTTCACTTCCTTGTGTAGTCATGTGATTATCCTGTTCCCGGCATGTTTCATGTGTTTTTTTCTCATTGGTTCCTTTGTTTATTAGTCTTTTCTTGTTGTTGGATCATGTTTCATTGTCTTGTTATACTGTTATCAGTCTTGTATTTTTATTGGTGATCTTGTTAACTTGTTACCCATATCAGTGTATTTAAGCCATCTTGTTTGCCTTTGTGGAGTATTGTTAATGTAACTTTGTTGTTGGTCAAGTCAAGACAAGTCAAGTCAAGACAAGACAAGACAAGTCAAGACAAGACAAGTCAAGACAAGACAAGTCAAGACAAGTCAAGTCCAGTTTAACATTTCTAGTTAGGGTTTCTGGATTTCACGTTTTTATAATAAACTGCACTTGGGTTCATCACTCCATCGTCTTTGTCCTTGCCAGCAACATTACAGAATACTCAGCCTCACAATGGACCCAGCAGTTTGGCGTCTGAGCATCTGTCAGGGGAATCGTCCCCTGGAGAACTATGTGATGGACTTCTGCTCTCTGGCCAGCTAAGTGGACTTTAATGAGGTTGACCTCAAGGATATTTTTTGCTTTGGAATAAGTAAGTCTATCTCATCCTTGATGCCTGGTGGTCGCAGTCCCCTCAATCTGGCCCAATATATCGACCTCACCCTGCAGATCATCGGTTCCGCGTTCACTGTGGAAGAGGTGGATACCAAGCCAGAGTTCCTCGACGTGGCTGCCGCCGAGCCACAGTTTCACGTCATGGCCGCCAAGCCAGCATCCAACATCATTGCCAATGAGCCCATGCCTGCCATGGCCAACGAACCAACGGCCATGTCTACCACTGCCAACGAGCCAACGTTTCCAGCCTCATCTCTCCCAGAGCCTGCACTGCCAACTTCAGACTCACGGAGGAAGAGGAGGAGAAGGGATTTCGTCTCTGAGACTCAGCCTGTGTTCATGACCACAGAGGTCGTTCCCGAGACTCTGTCCATGCCCACAACCACAGAGGTCGCTTCCGGGACTCTGTTCATGCCCACGACCACAGAGGTGGTTGCCAGCCTCATCTGTCCCAGAGCCTGCACTGCCAACTTCGGCCTCACGGAAGAATAGGAGGAGAAGGGATTTCGTCTCTGAGTCTCTGCCCATGTTTACGACCCCGGAGGTCATTTCCAAGTCTCTGCCCATGTTTACGACCCCGGAGGTCGTTTCCAAGTCTCTGCCCATGTTTACGACCCCGGAGGTCGTTTCCAAGTCTCTGCCCATGTTCATGACCTCGGAGGACGTTTCCAAGTCTCTGCCCATGTTCACGACCCCGGAGGTCGTTTCCAAGTCTCTGCCCATGTTTACGACCCCGGAGGTCGTTTCCAAGTCTCTGCCCATGTTCATGACCTCGGAGGACGTTTCCAAGTCTCTGCCCATGTTCACGACCTCGAAGGTCATTTCCAAGTCTCTGCCCATGTTTACGACCCCGGAGGTCATTTCCAAGTCTCTGCCCATGTTCACGACCATGGAGGTCGTTTCCAAATCTCTCCCCATATTCATGACCACAGAGGTCGTTTCCAAGTCTTAGTCCTTGCCTCCAACCACAGAGGTCATTCCTAGATGCCTGAGTCTGCACCATGCCATGTTTCAGTCGAAACCTAGACTGCTCCATGCCATGTCACAAGCAAACCTCTGCTCCTAACCTAGTTAGGGTTTTTGGATCTCACTTTTGTTTAATAAACAGCACTTGGGTTTGTCACTCCATCGTCTTCGTCCTTGCCAGCAACATTACACTGCCTTTGAAGTTGAGCAAATATGTCTAGGAGGTGACACGTGTCACACATGGCCACAATTATTTCCAACAGATGGTGTCATTAATATACAATGCATTCCCATGGAGTATAGTCAAACGGATAGTCAGTTTAATGTTGGATGGAAGGAACTCCAAAATTACCTGATTTGGTCTTGAATTATAAAAAGATGACTGAAGATTCTGAGTCAATCACACATGAGAAGGCTCTCTACAAATGTGATTGGGAAAATTTCTAAAGACCTGGTTCATGACCACGTGAAGGCTTTGGCACAGATCTGCAAACATTTGTGTAGTATTGGGGTGGAAAAGGTGTACCCGGTGCGAAAATGAGCAAGTAATGATAAATCAGACATGTAATATTACCAATAAAAGTAAATCAGTCTATCAGCTCCAAATGCAGTTAAGTACAACTGATTTGCTTACAGAGCAGAGAGTAATTTAAGCTTGCAGTATATGGCTACACGTGTGATTCAAACTGTCTCATTTTTAAACTTGTTCATTTTGTAGAACTTTTGTACAACACCAAACAAATATAGGCTATGCTCTCTTCCCAGAGCCTGAATAAATGGGATTGGTCATGACATCAGAGGCTACCTGTACACCTATATTCTTTTAAAAGTAGAAAAAATAGCACACTCACTCTGTTTAGCTAAATTTTTCAGTTGCACTTTGAAGAAGACGCTTTAGCATTTTCCTGCATTTGCCTCTGTGTTTACCTAAATTTAAAATTGTAAAAAAAAAAAAAAAAAAAAAAATATTCTTCTTGTTAGTGAATTTAAATTCTTAAGTAGTCTAGTGACTAATTTACTTCATTGCAGCAATGATCAATTGTCATTCTAAATCTGTATGTTTTTTTTTATTTATTTTTTTGACCAATATAGAGCCAAGGCAACATAACAGGTTATCGTGACCTCTGACAACAGGGTCCGATTTATTGTAGCAACTGAGCTTAGCAACGCAAAGAGTCCATGACAACGGCAGTCGCTCGGTCGTGGTTCATGTGTTGGAATGCGAGAGTGTTTAAGAACTTTCACAAATCAAATAGTTTCGGAGCAGCCTTGAAACATCGTGCTGTCCTAAACAATAAAAATGGGATGTGGGAGCTCCAAAATCACGGTGGTTGAACCCGTGAAACCGTGCGACGGAAATGAGGTACAGACTGTTTTTTTCGATATCAAATGATTGTAAATATGAACAAGGAACTGCATATTAAATGAAGTTATACAGTATGATGTTGACAGATATGAAATACTCTTGTTCCCATGACTGTTGTTTAATAGATAATGTGGACTAATAATTAAACACTACGAAAACAATTATACCTTCATGTTACACTGTAAGTGTTTCGTTATATGCGTCAATGATTTGCTCATTTTTATTCATATATTTATTTTTTTAAAATAATATTATTCATAAGCACATTGAAAATTAAGTTCATACGAAACAATTCCTTGAATACATCTCTGCTATTATGAACATGCTTTCAATTTCTGAGTTCCTAGTGTAGAATAATATTTAATAATGTTTTATTTAAAAAATAAGCACATTGTTTTTTTATTTTTATTTTATTAATATTTGAAAAACGGATGTCCACCCAATCAAATTCAGGTGGTGTAACCAACATACAGGCCATTCTGCTGTCATGTGACAAAAGAAAGACCCCCTTATTTATATATTTATTTATTTATTTTTATCAGATACTGAGACATTTTTGTGAAAAGGCACATTTTGTTTGGGTCAAATGGAGTAACCCTATGAAAACTGCTTTTTTTAGATTTTGTTTTTATTATTATATTTTCATTTGTGTGCACTCACATGTATTTAAGGTGAAAGGAATGCATTTTAATACCTTACTTGTTATTAAAACTAATTATTAGATGCTATAAAAAGTATTAAACTAACATGTACACAAAAATTACATTTCTAAGAACGTAATTAGACTAGATTTTAAAAGATTTCTCATTTTGATTAATTCAGATAACCTTATTTGTCAATGACCAATATGCAGCCCTTTCCATTACTGGGAGACTTGTATGGGACTTACTCTTTTTGCTGTTATTTTGTAGGCCGAAACTCTGGGGTATGTTGCTCAGGGGGGATGCCGCGGTGACTCCGCCGTGTCCAAAATGACCACAGACAGCGGGGTCAGTCTAAATGCAGGGGAGCCGACAGTTCTGCCTGGAACTGCATCTAGACTGCTTCCACCACTGCAAGGTTTTGCTTTTAATAGTTGTTGATAAATTCTGTAATTTCACTCTAAATTATAATCATATACTGCATGGCAAACATTTGAGGTTCTGCAAAGACATTGTACATCTGATCAATAACATAAATTATCTCTTTTGTTTTGTGCATAAATCAAGATAACTTCAAAAGAAAGAAAGAACGGAGTAAATCAAACTAAATGTAATATTTATTTTGACACATATGGTGTCTGATATCTAGCCCAGAGTCCTGGACTGGCCCAGCAGAGCCAAGACAGACCTGATTCCAGTGAAATTCTGGAGCAGCTGCTTATCCAGGGAATTATTCCTGCTCAACAAAGACAGGGAGGCAGTGGGGAATCCAACAATATCATGGTGAGAAATATTAAATGTCAAAAGTCTTAAGTATTGTTGTCATGATTTCACAAATTTCACCTGTTCTCTCATTGAGATCAAGAAGAATTGCATAAATAGAATCATTACACTGGTAAAGAAGGCAGCGTACTCACAAAATATTTCATTATTTCAATTTTTTTCTATTTCTATTTTTAAGATTTATGCATTTGGCAAATTTGTCCCCAAATTTGGGTGGGTAGGGGATAGGAAATATCGAAAGCTCACTATTAAAACAATAGAAGTCAATGGGAAGTTGAAGAGATCTTTATGCATTAAAAATGACTTAACTAATTGATCTCAGTTGATCTCAGATTTGTTCTGATACAATTTGAGTAGGATGACTCATAGGATGAAAATGTATTTGTTTTAGGAGGGAGATGAGGACCTGAAACACAGGTTGAGGACCGAATCAGCACAACCTTGCGTTGCTGCCCCAGTGAGTGCAGAGGAGGAAGTCAACCCAGAGGAACTGCTCCATTCTGAGCAGCTTCCTGTCCCAACCAGAACCAAAGAGCTGCAGACACGAATCAACGGAGAGTCTGAGAGCCAAAGACCAACTGACTCCCCAGAACTAGAAAATGACTCCACCTTTCAACAGATTGAAGACACGGATGAGAGCTTTTAGGCTTTTAGACTAAGACAGGTTAGGGATATTCCCGCATGTACATTCTAAGAGTTGCACATGCACTTTACATGTCATTGTTAATCATGATTATTTTAACACAGGCTATTAATCAGATCAAATTCTGACTTCAATTTTCACATTATTGTTTGGAGAAAAGAAATGGAAAATATGTGCCTAATTAGTGTCAACAGGGGTCATTGAGTTACTATCAAGGCAGCAGAATAATGAGTTAAGAATTGTGTATAAAATGGCCAATGCTTTTGCTAACGAAAGGCAGAAGTTCACAACTATTTCTTTCATACTGTTACTGACTGGGGGAAGCATAATTCTTATATTTGTATAATCTTATAATTTTTATAAGCATTATATATATATATATATATATATATATATATATATATATATATATATATATATATATATATATATATATATATATATATATATATATATAAGAATTATTATTATTATTGATTTATTTTGGTCAGGTCAATGAAATTGATTGGTGACTGAGGCCACGTCCACACCTACACTTTTTCAATTGAAAATACATAAAACGTATATTCAAAATACTCACTGTTTTAAAAGTATAGCCACAAGATGAAAACAATATGCATGATAACATGATTTTAGTGTGATAAAATCACATACTCACCTAATGTGTAAAGGTTTTCCAATTTTCCAACTTTGTTGACATGATGAAAAACACTGATAAAAACTATTTTACAGCTCAAATAGTACACAAATTTAACAGAAGCATTAATGTAAGTGATTTTTTTATTATAAGTTTCACATTTCTGCCTTTAACCCCTCAAAACATTGGCCCCATTCACTTCCATTGTAAGCGCCTCACTGTAACCTAGATTTTTCCTCTTTTTAAGAAAAGCTTGGACAATTCGAAATTATTTTTTTGTGGTAATCAACATTATGCAACAAATGCTGTGGATTGAGCTTAACTTGTATTGAACCTGGAATATTCCATGAATGTCTCTATTATCGTCTCTCATCCAAACTTGAAAGGCGTTTTCCGAGGTTAGGAAACTGAAGTTGGAGTTTTCAAACGAAAACATATTAGTGTGGACATTGCCTGTATAAATGACCACAGAATTGACCGAACCATTTATTGTAATTGCCTGTCTGTCGCTGAATGGAAAGTGCTGTCCACAAGATGGCGCGAGTTGGCTTTTTTGAGAGCATGAAGTGAGAAGGTTGACGAGGAAATTGCCTTCTTTCTAAATCTGAGAGTACTCTTTGTAATTATGGTGGCGTAACTAGGCCTCAAGCAATTTGATAATTATATAAAACTAGTCTTGAGTATCATTTAAGATGTGTTTTCATCTGTTAAGTGCTTTGTGTGTGAGAGTGTCTGTGTTTGTACTTAAGTGTGTGCTGTTACAGCTGCCGTTGATTTGACTGCACTGACATTCCGACAGGTCCCACCTGTTGTATTTGAAAATGCCCCCTCTCTCAAAGCAGGCATGCTGTACCATTCAAATTAGCTCTTGGTAGACAGCCCTTTTATGAAACTTTAAAAAAAATATTAAAATACAGGCACCACACAATTAGTTTTCTCTTGACCATCTAATAAAAACAAATTAAACCTATATAAAGGGTTATTAAACTTAACATTTTTATTTTGTGTGTGTGTGTGTGTGTGTGTGTGTGTGTGTGTGTGTGTGTGTGTGTCTTACAGAGCCATTCACCTCTGAAAGCTGTAAATGTGTTTTTGTGAGTGACTGTGTTTGAAAGGTGGATTGGGTTGAGGGCTCTCCAAAATCTCTCTACAGGATCTTTCTTTTTGTTTGATTAACAAAACCAGTAAATAGGCTTATGATAAACTGCTCAGGCAACGTACCAATTATTATCTTGTGTTTCAGCCTGATAAGGAGAACTTTGGGCTTTAAATTATAATTTTTTTATTATTATTGATTGCCAATACAATGATACAGTGTGTCTTTGGTGGACCATAGAGGAAAATGATCAAGTCAGTGTCTTGTATGTAAATGTAGACAATCATCTGTAAGAAGATAAGCCTCCTTTTGTAATCCTGATGAAACACAAAGCCATCTCCCTCACGGTGCCTCCACTCATTGCTAATGGGCGTGTGGCCTAATGAATAAATTAGTGGACTCATGGAAGCACTTTATCAAGTTGCAGCCTGACATTTTTTATATAAAGTTTCAATTATCCATCTATGGGCTTCAGGATTTCAACGTGGCTTGGTGGGTCATACTACATAGAGTAGTTCTCGGGTTGCAAGCTTCCACAGAAACTCCATCAACCGAGTGCTTTGGAAGTTGCCTGGACTAAATGAAAAGCCCATTTAATAATTCACTGAGTCACGTATCACGTTCCTCCAAGTTGTATGGAGACCAAGAAAATCATCTGTTCTTTTTGTCCATAAGGAGATTGGGATGGTCTGACGTCAGCAGCTGTGATTGTTGATGCTTATTGCAAAGATGTGGCTTGCACATATGTCAAGGACATTTTAGAAGATTAATCTATCCATTTAATACACAATTAACAGGCTTTAATTTGATGATCAGATAAATAGTTCCCGTGTTCTTTAAAGAGATTCATGGCCAGTATTATCAGATATTGTCTGAAAGAACTGTAGTCTTCATCTCTACCCTGTAAAGCAAAAAATGAGTAGTTGACATGGCATTTCGAGCAGTGACAGTAGTGTCCTGTGCCTGTAGTGAAAATACTCTACTTCATCTAAAACTATAATAAAAATCGAATTTTTGTCACACATAAAGTTTTTAGGACCATTTATAATATTAATTGAGAGCCTATAAGGAATCATTATAGCCTAAGCTAGTTTAAAAAAATTTCACATCCATCTAGACTATTTAAGAGAACTGTAATATACATGATTGTGGAATACTTATTTGGCTGAACAGCAGTGGTGGGTGTAATATGATTACAAAGAAATTAGTTCCTGTAATCTAATTACTTTTAGTCAACAACGTAGTGTATGCATTACATTTTGTAATTCTAGTATCGCGATTACAGTCACTGACTTTCAATTAAGGTAATTACTTACAGTGCATTACTTGAGTTACACATATTTGTAAAATAATATCATTTATTTATAATACATTTAAAATCTGAATTAATATGTTCAAATGTCCATGTGTTTGTGTCTGTGACAGCTGAAGGGTGTACGAAAATGAATAAAAAAGAACTAGAAACATTTCAAATTTGTTGAATGGAAAAAGTTTAATTACTTTTACAAAAGTAAAGTAATTAAAAATGTATTCAGTTAACAGTGTTAAAGAAGTAATTAGTAGTTTGTAGTGGATTACTTTTTTGTGTATCAAACAAGTGAATGGATTTAAGTGATTCAAATGGGGGAATACTGAAAAGGTGGTCAGTTACAGAAATACTAATTTATAATCTTGAAGTTGGAAAGCGATTTTATTTGTCAAGCACCCACATGCGCACAAAAAATATATATATATAAAAATGTTGACAAGACAAAATGTGCGCTTTTACGCACGCACACGCTCGTGCAGAAACGCAGTGAGAGACTTTGGAAACATGTCCAGACACTCGTTTTGTTTTAGTTTCAATGAAACTGCATTTAAAAGCGTCCGTCATCATGCACATCTGTATGTCTTCCTCTGTTTTAACACACGCGCACCAGCGCCCTCACCTGGAGAACTCTTTTACCTCATCACCACCTGCCAAGCTAACAGACACGATCAGTCCGATAATGTATGATGGTTTGGCCTCTGTTGTTATCAAAGCAAAACTATATCTGTAGTTTAGTTTGTGCTCAAAATCACGCCACATTACTATGCTAATACATCAAACTTTGGCGTTTGCGATTTGTTTTTAACTTTCTCTGTTTGCCTCTCTGTATCACACACATTCACGCGCACGCACAAATTATCCTAAACACACACACACACACACACACACACACACACTTGCATGCATTTACAGAGACAACAACTGTATGAAATGTCAATACAGTTCTTCAACAAAGGCACACAGATGCCCGTTGTGCGCGCTGTCCAGCTGTTGTTCCGCGCGTGCAGTGGGCGTGTAGTTATGCGTGGCTCGTACCTCCCTCAAAAGTCACCTGGGTGTGGTTACCCGTGCGCTTTAAGGAATGGGTCGCGCACTTTTTAGAAGTCACGTCAGTTAGGAAGAGGAGCTCGACCCACCTGATAATCCTAGGCTCAGCCCGCTCCACATAATTTACCAAGGGATGGCAAATGAATCTACCTCTTACATTAAACACATCTAGAGTGCGTTTTATTTTGCTCGCAAATCGATCTTTTTGGAACTCGTGAATATTTTACAGAATAATAAACGAGCGAAACAGTTCATTATCAAGCCTAAAACATTGCACTACGTTTGATTGTTCTTTTTTCTCTTCACTCGTATTAATTTTAGCCTTTATTTTTGCACTTGAGCATTTTTGTGAGGATGCATACCACCCAAAAGGACACCACGTATACCAAGATATTTGTCGGTGGTCTTCCGTACCACACAACGGATTCCAGTCTAAGGAAATACTTTGAAGTGTTTGGGGAAATTGAAGAGGCTGTGGTGATTACCGACAGGCAGACTGGAAAGTCCAGGGGTTATGGATTTGTAAGTATTCCCCCTTTCCTAATTCCTCTAGGAGATACCTGAAGTGAGAAGCTGTCAAGCGTTTGAGGCAGGCGTTTGGACATGCGCCAGGGCTGTGTGACAACATGACACAACAAATTTTAATGGCAACACACCACAGAACTTCCCGATAGCGAAATGGTACTTATAAGTTTGAGTTGATGCGGGAAAACGCAATGTTTGTTCTTCGCGCGCTTTTGCGTTTGGGTTCTGCGTTCGCGCGCTTAATAAGCCAGAAATAAGCGCAAAAATATAATAACGCAGGTGTTTGCGTCTTAAAAACACGGCGCTCTTGCGCTAGACGCTGAAAAAACATCAAGAAACGGCGCAACGGTCAACGACGTATGTTTAGCGCATATATACATTGAAAAACAATTGCATGTTGGCTCAGCTGTCGTGTTTGACTAGAAGCACCCTGATAAGAGCTCCACAGCGACAGAGTAAACAAGCCAATTTGAAAAGCTTTAACAGTCCACACAGCAGAAGTAGGGGACACCAACGGATTTCACAACACACTAATGATGTCTGGTGTAGCCTGTTTTACAAAGACATTCAGGAATAATCGTAGAAGTGCTTGAAATAAGCTTTAACTACTTATGTTTTTAACTATTTTCGTCAGACAACCAAGAATAAGTAGGGTGGACACTCATTTCTACACAACACATTGAGTTTAATTTGGGTCAGGGGTCATGAGGATTAGATAATGATCGAAATTCTACTGTGGCTTTTGGTTGCAAGCTCAGTGCTAAAAAGAGAAAACCTTGCTTTTGTGTTTGTAGTATGTCACTAGATATTTCACAAACTTCCTTCTTCCTTTCAACTTTAAAGAAGAGCTAGCCTTATATTTTCAGATGATTTGTTGCTTTGGCTAACGTTGATGACTTATGCAGAGTACCTCTTTATTTGTCCTGTCCATTCCAAACTAGGTGACCATGGCAGACCGCTCTGCCGCAGACAGAGCTTGTAAGGACCCCAACCCCATCATTGACGGCAGGAAGGCCAACGTTAACCTGGCTTATCTGGGAGCCAAGCCACGGGTGATGCAGCCAGGTAAGGCAACTGTGTGTTGCTATGCAGGGCAAGGACATAAAAAGATCCTAATCATGAGTGGAAGCCATTGGATACCAACGCTCTGGCACTTTACAATCTGAAAATATTGAGAGCAACTCCCAATAAAACCCACAGGGTTAAAAGTGAGTGGCAAAACGGATGTATTTTCAAACATTATGCGATATTTATGCGATAAACAGCATGCTATTGAACTTCATGTATTCTACACCATGGGATAATGAAGTGCCAATATTTCACAAAATATTCAGTAGTTCCATAAAGAAAGATTAAGGATTTTTAACATCAATCACTTACAGCCATCATATTTAGTTGGGTGGTATTGAGAAAGCTGTCAGCGTTCTTTTAATATATTCTCATGCTTTTGTGTGCAGGTTTTACCTTTGGTGTCCCTCAGATTCACCCAGCTTTCATCCAAAGACCATATGGGTGAGTGACAGCAACACCTAGAACTGCCAAAAATAGATTAAAGACATATAGATTGATTGATTGTTTTCTCATCACAACAGTTTTAGGTCCTGATTGTGAAATCCCCTTTTTACTGATACTTTGATGTGTCATGCTTGTTCATTCCTTTCAAATTCAATAACTTATACTCCAATAAGATGGAACAAGACATGACATTCAATGCTTATTCACAATTTCTGACCTAGTTAAATACATTGATGTAATTAGATGGATGTGTGTGTGTAATCAAAAGAGAGAGAGACTGTGTGTGTGTGTGTGTGTGTGTGTGTGTGTGTGTGTGTGAGAGCATTTGTGTGTAAGAGTAACTTTTACACTGGACACTCAATGCTGTCTATCTTTCTCTGGTCCGACAGGCTCGATTTGGGTTAAGATAACTGGTGGTTTGAGGAATAGCTGTGAGAGCTTTGTGCAGATCAGTAGCTACAGTACCTGTAGACTCAAACACACACAAACAAGCTCGAAATGGTGATTACAGATGCATGTACGTTGGTTTTATTTTGGTTTGGACTTTCACTTTTAATAGTACATAGAGCTGTGTGTGCGTTATGAAGTGGATTTGATAGCTTAACTGTGTGCTTTTTGTATTTATTTAATGGGGGGAGGCTGGTTTTGGGGTGCTGAATTTCAGTGTTGTGGAGGAGTGATGACTTTGCCAAGGGTCAAAGTTTGATTTTACTTTGCTTTCATTTATTTATTTTCTTCACGTTTTTAATTGCTGGAGCTTGTGTTTTGATCTTTATTATTATTATTATTATTCACTTTTTGTTGTTTTCTGGTGTCTTGTTATTGGAGTGAGTGCCATTTGTTTTGTGTGCCGTTCCCCTCATCACGCCAACCCATCAGCCCGACTACAAACTTGCACGTTGCAGTTTTATTTTGCTCACAGATTGAGAGTTCTGTCACACTCACCACCGAGACTATGACACATACTCACCCTTATTTACCATTCTCTCCCATCTCCATTGTGTCTCTTTGCTTCTTTCTTTTTCAGCTCTCTCTCTCTCTCTCTCTCTCTCTCTCTCTCTCTCTCTCTCTCTCTCCGCTGTTATTTCTCTCTATTCTAGCCCTATATGGCATCCTGCATAGGCTCCTGAGTCTCTAGATTCCTGCGGTTTCTCTCTGTCACGATGTCCTCATAAATCGCCTGTTATCCATTTTTTTTAAAAAACCATTCAGAAAATGTAACCTTTTCATGTTGGTCCACGTTTAGATCTTGACCGACAATGATTGTGTTTGCATGCACACCAATTCGCTTGAACTACCAAAAATCAGCTTAGTCAAAATTCTGACAACACTAGAAAATGGATTCACATGATATTTTAAAAATCATCAAATTATTCTGTGCTTTTGACTTCAAAACATCAACAGACACAACACTTGCGCACATTGGGTAATCCAGTAAGAACTCTGGGAAAGATGTTTACATGCAGAGCGAAATCGGGGTCATGGGCAAAAATCGATGTATGCTGATCGGTTAATGCTTAATCCATTTATGACATTACCCTGATATTGGACAAATGTTTATGGTGTTAACATGACAACACACGTTGTTGACTTAAGCATTATCGGAGCAAGATATTTTCTGTAAACACTCATTTGATGATGTTGTTTCTTACGATCTGTAGTATCCAGATTATTCTTATGTTTTAAGTATCCTATAACCGATATTATTACTTTGTTCTTCTTACACTCTTCTGACCGTGAGCAAATACGAACGCATTTGACGCATGCCCACTACAACAACTTTGTGATACTTTATAGTAGAGTCAATGGCCGGTGCATTCGCCGGCGACGAGCACAGACAATGACCGCATCTGCGAGTCAAGAAAATCTGGCTGGAGCACGGTCAGGATTGTGACGAAATTTAGGTCACACATACTGTGCGCGGAGCGATCTGCAATGCGGAAGCGCAAAGTATACCAGCCTTTATCTGTGAACACAATTTTTCCTGTTGTTACCTCTGAATGCACAATGACGTAATGGCCTTTTTTTGTCAAATAGTGCCATTTATTGGTATATGTGAAATTAAATAACTAATACATGACAAGAGTATACTGGTCAAAACAATATCCATTTTATTCCAAAGGAAAAAGACGTGTATAAACAACAATTTACATAGGCAACTGGCAATCTACTGTACGATGAGCAGGCATAACACATTTTTGTTGTCATTGTTTAATCTGTGGAAGATTCCATAGTGTGTGTGTGTGTGTGTGTGTGTGTGTGTGTTTGCGACATACATGCATGCATGTGTTTTAAGCCCTCTGCTGTGACAAACAAATGTCTGGATGCCACAGCCCCCTGAGCGAGCCTTCGTCACATGGCCCCATGCAGTGTTAAGGAAAACAAGCTTCACCATTGTTTTGCACAAAGGCTGTAGTGCTGACATTGCAATCGCATAAAGCCTTCTCTCGCTCTTTAACATTCTCTCTTTTACTCTCTCTCGCTACAGTCACTGTCACATATTTTCCCTCTCTCAGTTTGGGGGGCTGGGCTGCTCCTGACATTTAGCTTTGAGATATACTCAAGGCCCAACATGTGACTCATTGACACTGAGATGGCACCTCTTAGGAGGTGGCATGAAGCCATGTGTCAGATGAATTGGGCTATCAAACTTTGACCATGGAGCAGTTAGTGAGTGTTATTCAGAGGCCAAACAGGGCTTAATTTTGGATTGGGCCAGTGCCCCAGATCTCAGACAGCCAGGGGCCTCCAAAGACTTGAGAATGCCATAAACATTTTGGGCCCTTGGCGCATGCAATGAGAGCTGCCCCTCACTTCTATTTTTAGTGTTTTTGAGTAAGCCTTACGAAACACACTTTTTCCTAATTTGTTTAGCCAAATCACCGTTGTTGCTTAACATGGGATTAGGGGTCTGACACTAGGAGTGGGGGTGGGGTGATGTGTGCCACATGGTGTCAGTAGTCAAATTTGGACTACAATATGTGGGTCAGGTGTGAAATTTGCAAAGTCATGTTTGTTTACTTATTAAGCATAATCAGTGTAATATCTTGCATGGAAACATGCTCCCTGTCTATAGAAAAGCTTCTCCGCTCCTGATTGCAAAGCTTAGGTCTCTGCAGATGACAACAGGTGTTCTGCGTCTGTTTCTGTGGAACACAAGTCTGAAGTTGTCCTTTATTTTTATGTGAATCTCAAATTGCCAGGCTGCAGTGGACTAGATGGAGGAAAATTTTTATTTATGTTCACTGTTTTGCTGCACAGTAACAGCAATTATTTTTAATCCGCATTTGAGAGAACATGATATCCTGTTTTCCATTAGGGCAAGTTCTGTTGATTTTACGATCTAAAGCTATCATGTAAATCATCCAGTGTTTTCCAAGTCACCCAGTCAGTATTGGCTCAGAGCCATGTGGCCAACAAAAACAAACAATTAAGAGCATAGTAGTGTTGTTTAAAAACTAAATGCATTAAAAAAAAACCTATAGCAGCTTAGGAAGTGGGGGTGCACAATATTTCTGTCTCTGCTTTTAGACAGCTTGTTTTATAGTGTGCATCCCACTGGAAGTTGAATAACAACAGACCAGTCTAATATTGGGCTAGATAGTAAGAAACACTTAGCAAGATATTTAAAAGCTAGAATGCTCATTGTGTTAAAAGAAGTCTCTTAATTCATAGTGAGGTGCACTCTGTGCCAGTGCCAGTGCAAGAAATGATCCTTTTTACTAAGGGGCAATGTTTGCTCCATGGTATTGATTTTCAAGGGCATTTTTACCTTTATGTGGGCATGATTTTAATAAACATTTATTTAAAACAACTGTGTTATCCAGTGATAACATACTACAATTGCATCAATGACTTAAAATGAATTCTAAATCTGAACAAATATGGCTGCTGTACAATCAAAACCCACTTCATATTAGCATTACATTGAACAGCACTCGCCTCTGAAACAGTGATTACAAATATCTGAGAGCTACAGGTCACTATAGTATGACTCTGAACTCATTACCATAATGTAGGTCTATTCTAGACTAGGTCTAGAATAGAATGTAAATAAATAAATAAAATGTTTGGTAATGTACAACAAAAACCTAAATTCACTGCGGGGGCATTTTTGCCACCACATTTTTAATATCTGGTGCATTTTGTCACTTTCAGTGGCATTTTTTTCCCCAAGTATAAATGCACTGCATGTGATGCTTTTTTTTGTTGTTGTGGTGCCTGTGCAGATTGAATGTGATCTTTACCATGCTTAAACCCTACACTATGTTGTTGTCATTTTGTATATGTCTTACTGTGGTAGTCTACTTAACATAATCCCTACTGTTACCTAGGCTGGCAAGGCATCAATGGAACGTCTCTTAGGAACAACTTTGACCTGAATGAAAAAAACACTTGAAGGTTTTTTTATCATCCCTTTTATTTATGGCATTATGTGAGTGCTTTTTTGAGGTGATGTTGGTAGTATGTATTGTTGCCCTGTTTTCTGCTTCTTTTTTTTTTTCATTGATTTGGGGCAGAGGTTTGGGAGTGGTTAGGGTTTGAGGTTTGACTGATACAATGCTGTGCTACAAATAGGGTTGCCATGATAGAACTTTTCTCTCTCTTTTTCCTCCTATTTCACACCAACTCAGAAAAATTAAAATGTTGACTCAATGACTCAATTAGCTCAAATTCCACACATAACTATCTTAACCATAAGCCTCATGATGGTCTTCTAATTCTGCCAGTACACATACATTTTTTTGAATACCAGTTTGGAAGTAGATGTTTTATAAAAGTTCCTCAAAAGGATAGTTTTCTTTTATTTTATCTTTTATTTAAATTTTATTAAAATAAAAATAGACCTGTTTGAATTTCTTTGGTGGAACACAAACAGAGATGTTTAACATGTTATCTAAACCTGGTAACCATTCACTTTCATTGTATGAAAAAGAATGACAATTACAGCGAATGGTGACCAGGGTCAGAGCAGATTGGATATGATGTACAATATCTCTTGTGTTCTATGGAAGAAAGTCAAACGGGTTTGAAACGACATGAGGGTGAGCAAATAAAGCCAGACATTTTGTTTTTGGGTGGACTATACTTTTAATAAAATGTCATCATAAGCACTTAATGTTAATGATTCAATTCAGGGGGATTTTTTTATGAGAATCTCACACCCAGTTCTCACAAATAATTACTCCTGATGTTGTATAGTCTTATTGCATTATATTTAGCAACTGTGAGGTCATTCAATACATTGTATCATCCCTTAAACCAAGGGTTAAAGTTCTCACAAGTGTGTTCAGTGCAGACAGTGAATGTGTAAACCCCTCTGAAAGTGCAGAGGGGTACGTAATGAAAGGCAGAATGGGCACATTGTTCATGATTGTTTATTTAATCAAAACTCCCCTCTGTGTGCGCTTTCAAGCCTCTGGCTCATTGTCTCAGTGCGGAGGGGGAAACAGCCAGTAGCGTCCCTTTTTGAAAACTGTCCAGCTGTCAAAGTGGCCTTGACATATTCACAATGCTCCCCTCATCTCCTCTCTGCCTCTCCTGGGTCCTTCCCTCCCCTTGTTCGCAGGATGAGCATCAGGGTGCTGTACGCTTGTGACAGAGCATGGCTTCAGCCTCTGTAGATCCTGGTGCTTCAGTTTTCTATTGAAAGCTGGTATAATTTTTCCAATAATAAAATATGCTTCTTTGTCCTATTTTAGCTTAAAGCTGAAGTGTGTAAATTCTTCGCCACTAGTGCCACCATATAGAATTGCAAAAATAAACATTGTTTTCAAAACGCTTGATTTGTGGCAGTTTACCCAGAAGTGATGATTTTTTTTTTTTTTTTTCTCTTGAACACATGGGCTTTATTTGCTAATTATTTTTATTTTTTTGTGATATTTAGATTTTTTTTTTTGGTGAAATTCATTTCTTTACTTGGATGCAATGGAAATATGACTATCGTTGTTGTATTTGTGTTCAGGACGTTCAAACAAACAGAGAAAATCAACCTATAAATGGCTTGCTTATAGTTTTCTCTACACATTCAGCTGCACGTCAGCTTTAACGTAGAGAAAACTAAGTAGACAGACACAGTGGTTATTCATAGGTTGATTGTGTTTGTGTAACCGATGGGGGAATGATATGTAAACCACTATAAAAACTGAATGTTTTTGCATTTCTGTTTGGTGTCACTAGTGGTGCATACATTTTAAACACTTCACCTTTAGATGAACATTAAGGGAGAATACACAGTTTCAGGTCACTCCCTTGGCTCTCATGGTTTTCCTGAGAGATGTCTATTCTGGCAACCTTATCTCTCTAATAATCACTAGCAGGCATTTCCGTTGTGTTACTGAACTGTGGAAATTGGGTGCTTGGCCGCACTGTGGTTGTGGTTCTTCATAGTTCCAGTTGTTGTCAAGACTAACACATTGTCATGTGTTTATGTCCCACAGGATCCCCACTCACTATGTGTACCCACAAGCCTTCATGCAGCCCAGCGTGGTCATCCCCCACATCCAGCCAACTGCGGCCTCCGCCACCGCATCCTCGCCTTACATCGACTACACGGGCGCAGCATACGCTCAGTACGCCAGCGCAGCAACTGCCGCGGCCGCCGCAGCCTACGAGCAATATCCGTATGCAGCCTCTCCTGCCGCAGCTGGCTACGTAGCTACCACCGGCTATGGCTATGCAATGCAGCAACCTCTGGCCACCGCTGCCCCGGGATCTGCAGCCGCAGCCGCTGCGGCCTTCGGTCAGTACCAGCCCCAGCAGCTGCAAGCTGAACGGATGCAATAGCAACCAATGAGGCGAACAGGAGATGTGCGGGGGGGGTTGGCACCCAGCGGCTGCTACTAGATGATGAAGATGTTGAATGATGAAGTAAATAGGTGCTGGTTGCAGGTTGATTGTAAGAGGAAGATGGGAGAGTACGGGAGGGGAATAGTAATTGGTAGAGATTATTAGTGAGGTGGGAACTCCATTGCTTTCCAACTTGCTGTGATTAAAACCAAAACAAAAAAAGTTTGCATAAAAAGACGGAATCAAGCTTTATATTATGATCATTATCAATATTATTACGTTATCTTGATTACTATAATTAATATTAGAGTAGAATATTTATTGGGAAAGGAGGAATGCAGCGACTAATCACTGTGGTATAGGCGCGTTGTAGACGAAACCTTTAGTCCCGATGCTGTCATTAATGTAGGCGTCCGTTTTTTCGAAAGACACTTGGAAATGTCCCACAGTGTTTTGATTCAAAGGCCCCTTTACCTTTTATATTTATTCTCATTTTTTGAAGGGCTCTTTTTGTTCTGTCTTCTCAAGTGTATTTTTTTTTTTTTTTTTTTTTTTTTTTTTATCATCAGGGAAATGGAGCGTTTTTCAGCGAATTAGAAAAGACAAACTCTACCAATCAGGGATAAGTAGACCTAACTGTGGCGAATGGAGAGAGATCCAGTGTTAGCATGTTTTATGTGTTCTGAACTACCTTTTTATCTATCTGATGCTGAATGTCCTCCTTTCTCCTATCTTGACCTCTTGACCTATGCAAAGCAAACATGCCACCAGGGGACAAAACAAAGTGCAGGAAAAGGAGTGATTTTTCTCTTGCTCCCCCACAAAGGGCATCGAACAATTTGAAGGCACAAAAGACGATATGACTGCAACATATTGTATTATATGCTTATAAACACACATGGAATAACACATACTCAGTTACACACAGATTTAAGTGTAAACGTGTTTGTCTTGGGTTGAGGAAATATGCATATACGCATACACACAGACAAAAAAAAGCTGACTATGTAGGGAAAATGACTTTTGGGGGGGGGGGGGGATGCTCGGTGTTAGAAACTAGTACTAGAATCAGAGAGCAACAGCTGTGTTGAAAGAAACGGGCACTGATAGACACACATACACTGAGTGCTCTGGAAATATCACTGGTGCTCGTCTGTTGAGCCTTCACAGTTTAATCCCTGGACCCATTTTGGAGCAGGTCCTGCTACGGCTCTGTCAACAGTCCCTAACCTCTCTAGGAAAAGGATTTGTGTACTTGAGCAAAGACCACCTGCACATCTTCCCAGTATCTCCCAATGTCCTCTTCTATGGATCTCTCTCATGAGTGACTCCTCGCTGGATCAACACAAGGAACTTTGATAAGTGAGGGGGTTAACTGAAGCTTTTCACCTTATACAAATGGACCACTATCAGTCAACACCAATGATAAACGATCTCCAATCTTTATATGTTCAGTAAGAGCTATGTCTGAGCACCAGCACACATTTACAAGGTCTATGTATTTCAATGAGCAACTCTTTACAAAACAGCACTAAAGCAAAAAGGATCCCAGCATGTGCATACAAGGGTTCTTTGTGTGCCTTACATTTGTAATGCTATTTAAAGAGAAAAAAGACGTGCTATTTAAGATATTTATTTTGAGTTGACTTATGTTGCGCTCTAAGATCACAGATTTAGAAGCGGTACTGTATGGATATAATGTATTCATCTCATGGCATATTATTATTATTATTATTATTATAAGTTATTGAGGAGGTTTAGTTGTAGTATTAACACACTCAACCAAAAATGTTGGTGTAGGACTTATTTAAGATAAAATTCTGTATGTGTACTGTACAATTATTTTTTTCCTCTATACCTTTTGGAATTTTAGAACATGACATTAAATATTGGCTAGGTAAATGCCTATTGACATTTATTTTATTGCAGCCTGGTTACTCCTGGCATGTTATCTCAATTTGTCATATCTAAAACTGTATAAAAGACTTTAAAAAAGGAAAAAAAAAAAAAAAAGAGAAAACCTGGCAAAACCTAAGGAACATGCTGCTTCATACACTAGAATGTATTGTCATTGTCAAGGATGGATGCTGTGCTTATATTGCTTTATGCATCAGATGGGCTATTTTACACTGTTGATAATTTTTATACTTGAACTCTTTCTTACTAGGGAAATCGTACAAGGAAAAAAGAATTACAAAAGAAAAAACAAGGAGATTTAGCATTTTCACTGGATTTGGGCATATAAAGTGTTATTGACTATATAAATACAAACGTTCTGTAGGTATTTAAGCCTTATTTCAGATTTTCAACACTATTTATTCGGAATGGAAATAAAAGGTTCTATATTTAAACCTCAACCACTTTGTTCTTTGCACAGACTGTTATCACCAACTATAAAAAATTGCCATTAGGAGCTGTAATTGTAAACTATAGTGCATTGGATTCCTGTATGGTGTGCTCATGGATTCAAATGATTATATTGTGTAATTTAAACACTGTATTTCAAAATCGCACTTTCTAGGCCAGTACTACATCACAAGTCATTGAATCATCCCTATTTAAAACTATTATTATAAGGTGCATTTCCAAACAGTTTAAACATTCATGTTTTGTTTCCTGGGGTTTTTATTTAGACAGGCAGTATATGTTAGCCGTACCACTGTAGTCACAAGGCAGTAACAAAGACCAAGCCATCATGTGTTGCTTGGTGGATGAGGATGTGAAAAAGAAGCAGAAATGCTTGGCAGGCGACAAAATAAACACACAGAATGCCACCTCTCCTCACCATACACAGAGATGCTTATTTATGATCTTGTTTATAAGGTGACCAATTTAACTCACCCCAAACTCTGTACCAGCATTGCTTGATAATGGAGCTGTTCAAGATATGCTATCAGCTACCCTCATTATTTAGAAATTCTTTCTTAGCCATTTCAAAAAATTAAAAGCTAAGTTTTACTAAATGTTCAGACCCCATAGTCATTTTAATGGCTTGAAGAATGTATTCTACCATTAAAGCATCAGATTGATACTTAATGTTCTTAATCTTTTGAGAACAACATTTCAACTTGATTGAACAGACTTCTTATCTTTCAAACTTGATTCAAAAAGACGTAGAATCTCAGAGAGCCCCAGATATATCATATGAATAATTGCTATGAGCTTTCACATGCTAACATTCTGTGGCGTAGTTTTAGAGATACGCTCCTGCCAATTGTTAATTTTGATTTATTTTATTGTATCTTTCTACAATGTGTTTCAATGGGGTCAAAATGACTCAGAACAGAAACATTACTAGAATTCTGACATGTGAATTGCAAGTTTGTGGTTAAAAAAAGGGGACTAAAGCTTCAATAATATCTGGCTAGTGGGTTTTGATGAAGTCAGAGGAACTTCTGAAAAGAATTTGAGGCAAAAATAAGAGGTTAATTCCCCTAATTCAGGGCTTTCCATCTCAACAGAATGTGAGGATGAAACAGGGAGAAGAGCTGAACTAAAATGCATGATTAAATGTTGATCTCATAGCACCGTTGAATAATGAATGTGTCTGTTGAACTCATGCAGCCTTATTAAATCTAATTCAATATGGTGATGTTATATAGACTGTTTGTGTTTGCCAACCTTATGTCCTGATGATTGTGGATATGGGATAGATTGAGCAATGTGTTTGCCAAATCATTGTCATTGATCTGACATCCACCATGTTGACCTAGCTGTACCCATCGTCTAGTGTTCAGAAGATAGCACTTTAGGTAATCACTATAAACCGGCCCTAAATTCTGATGCAGGCTCAAATACCCTGTAAATTGATCCTATATTGAAATATAACCCTCACAGCACCCACATTTTATCTGTACTTAAAACCAAACCAAACCAGCACCTGTATATCTTTCAACACTGTTTCACATATTGGTGATCTGTAGGTGCTCCATTAATTATTCAAGGCTTCACTTAATAAGAAATGCCAAAGAGCCGAGTCTGTGTACATGGCTGTTCTTGGGTAAGTTCTTTCTCTGCCCAGGGTGTAACCTGACGCAGGCTCGTATCTCGGTACCATTATGACACAGCTGTGGTGGAAACTTTCCACCACTCATTACTAGGGATGACTGTCAAATGTCAGGCATGATAGTGGGAAGAAAATACCACTGGGTTTGATTTTGAATCAGGAGACATTGACGTCAAACAGTTGACAGCCACATTACTGGATAATCTAATCTGTTATGTGGTGTCAAAAAAAATAAATGTGGAGTATAGATAATTAGCCACTCAAAAGTTAATTCGACTTAAGACAACTGATAGTTGTTGTAATGCCCAGGGTTCCCAGGCCTGAAAAAGTCGTGGAAATGTTTATTAAATATATATATACATACACTGGCATCCAAAAGTTTGGAATAATGTATCTTTAGGAATAATGTATTCTTAAACAACTTCAAAGAGTTCTCATCAAAAAAAAAAATCCTCCATGTGCAGCAATGACAGCTTTGCAGATTCTTGGCCTTCTATCTGTCATCTTGTCCAGTTACTCACTGACATTTCACCACACACTTCCTGTAGCACTTTTAATCAAGTGGTTTTTATTGTTGTTCAACCATATACAGTTAGTACAGTACACAGTGAAACGAGACAACATTCCTCCAGGACCATGGTGCTACATAAAACAACATAGGACAAACACAGAACCACATGAGACTACAGAGACTAAATAAAATACCTATGCACGTGCAAACTTGTGCAAAAAGTACGGGACAGTACAATACTTACTAAAAAAGGAACAGTACAATAGGCACAGTAAGAGACAGTGCAATGCCGACCAGTACACATTTCTAATCTGAGTAGTGCAAAATGATGACACTTTCTAAAATTATTCACTTGTCATAGATGTGGCTTATCTTGTTGGGCACTTCTCACACACCTTACAATCTAGCTGATCCCACAAAATCTCAATGGGGTTAAGATCTGTAACACTCTTTTCCAATTATCTGTTGTCCAATGTCTGTGTTTCTTTGCCCCCTCTAACCTTTTCTTTTGTTTTTCTGTTTCAAAAGTTTTCTTTGCAATTCTTCCCATAAGGCCTGCACCCCTGAGTCTTCTCTTTACTGTTGTACATGAAACTGGTGTTGAGCGGGTAGAATTCAATGAAGCTGTCAGCTGAGGACATGTGAGGCGTCTATTTGTCAAACTAGAGACTCTGATGTACTTATCCTCTTGTTTAGTTGTACATCTAACCTTCCTCATGTCTTTCTGTCCTTGTTAGACCCTGTGTTTGATATAATGGCAAGTGATTTTCTAGTAACAAATGATCAATTTAGCATGATTACTCAAGGATAAGGTGTTGGAGTGATGGTTGTTGGAAATGGGGCTTTGTCTAGATTTGATAAAAAAAGTTTTTTTTTTAAATAGTGATGATGCTGTTTTTTATATCAGTAATGTTCTGATTATACTTTGTGATCAGTTGAATGCCACTTTAGTGAATTAAAGTACCAACTTCCTTCTGAAACAGCAAAATCTGAACATTATTCCAAAAAAATTTTTTGCCAGTGTATATAATATTCTTATCCAGTCATCATCATGTAGGACTGGAACAGTTTTGAAAATGCATTGTTCAAAAGAATCAGAATCAGCTTTATTGCAAGTATGCTTACACACACAAGGAATTTGTCATGGTGACAGAAGCTTCCAGTGCAAGAGAATGCAACGTATGGACATACAAACATATACATTTCAACATACGTATATACATATAGTGACATAAAACATATTATATAACAGATAAAAAAAGAGAAATATACAATAGCGCATTAATGTTGTTATAATATTTTATATACAGATACAATTATGTGCAGGAGATGTAATGTATTGAAGAAGAGCTAAGATATGTTAAAGAATATATATGAAATATGGATATAAGTGGGAATGGATGGACTGAATTTTGCACATGGCTGTACTGACCAAAGGAAAAGTATTTGGCGGCAGTTCTATCTGTTCATGTGGTGGATGGCCTGAGGGAAATAGATGTTCCTGTGCCTGGCTGTTCAGGTGCTCAGTGCTCTGTAGTTCAGGTCAAAGAGGAAGTGTGCTGGGTGAATGGGGTGGGAAACTAACAAAAGTACCAAAAAAGACCACGGTATTACCAAGTTTTTGACATGTTACCATGGTAATACCTTGCTATTTTGGCCATAATGTTCTTTCAGGTCCCTTTAAGTACCATGTAAATAGCATTGTACATGTATCATTCTGTACCACGCACCATAATACAGTCTATATCAAAAAGTACCATGGTATAACTTTTTTTTTTTTTTAGACATGGTACTTTGGTAAGACCATGTTTTTGGACATGTTCTATATTAGTCCCATGTTGTTCTTTCAAGTATCTTAAATGTAAATTGAAATACCATAGCACGTAAAAATATAGTAATAATTCAGTATCATGGTACCGCACATATCAAGTACCATTGATTTACATCTGACACCATCACTTTACCACAGTACTTTTTTTGTTAGAGATACATTTTGATTCCATTTTGATTGTAGTTGGTTACTGTTTTATATCATATATAGTACTATTAAATTCAAAAGCTTAGCTGTAATATAAAAGGCCTTTTGAAATATATTCAATAACAGATATTTCTGTTTTTGCTGTTTTCCGTATACATTTATAAAGACTTCTTAGGAAGCTTCTAAATCAAGCTGGCTTGCTTCACCAAAGCGTTCTCTGATTCATTTTTGCCAAATATGGAAGTTCCGGAAGCGAGCTGACCGGCTGCTCAGTTGAATGGCAGCGGGGAGAGCTGGGACACCGGGAGTAGACCTGCATAGCCGATCCACATCTCGCTTTTTTTCAAGAAAGTGTGAGGAAAAAGACCCGGATCCCTTTTCACAGGTACTATTCCGTTAAGATTGACTCAGGTGCTGTTATGTGTTTGATTCCAGGTTACTAATGTGTGTGAGGGGAAGATCAGATGTCTGGTCGCGCGCTCGACGGAGCGGGTGGGAGGTTCTCATTGAAACGTGCATGTTATTTAGTCTGTGGAAACACGCATTCGCTGTGCTGGCATGAATTTTAAAACACAATTGACAACAAAGGTTACCATCAAACTAGCACCGTTTTGTGTTTTCTGTGGTGTGTTGTGTCAGAGGGCAGAATGCGCTATCTTTTCGCTGGATCTGTCAGTTGTCATGTCAGTGCATCCAGCCGTGTGCTGGTCGCGAGATAAGAGACAAACACGGTTATTTAGAATAATATTATATATATATATATATATATATATATATATATATAATTTTTTTTTTTTACTGTAGCTGTGTGAGACAGACACACTACAGTTTAAGATGCTGTCTTGTAACTTTGTATTTTAAGTGTTACTTTTGGAAATTTACGGTTAAAATTACCGTTGATGTTAAAATAAGTAAGGGTTGGAAACAATGTGAGTGGAAATGAGAGAAACCCCGCTCCGTGTTCGCTCCATGGCATATTAGCAACTACATCTTCACTGTAAAGTTATTTCAGTATGCTTTTTAATATCACAACCTTCAATGCCGAAGGTGTATTAAATGAAAATAAATACACAATACTAGAAGAAAAGCTACAATGTGCTTTATTAGAACACTAACATTAGCCCAAGACTAAATTAAATAATTGTATATCTTATTTTGAAACATATTAGCAGTATTATCTTGGTTTGATCAATTAAATAAATTGCTGCATGCAAAAACAAATAAACAAACAAACAAATAAAAAATCATACAAATATAAATTACCAAACGAAAAAAAATTATACATTACCAGAACAAAACCAAAACGTGAAATTAAATCAAATAAATAAATAATAATAATAAAACATTATTAGGCTTATGTATTATAATTTTGCATATATTTTCTATTTTTGTACTTCTTTTAATTAACCTTGCCCTGTAATTCTGTGAATGAAAAATAAAATAAATTTTTAGTCTTATCTAGTTTTGATTTAAATTCTATCAAAACTAATATGTCTAATGCAGAGTTTACATTTAAAAATACTAGTGTTTGACTTTTTTAAGATGTGTAATCTTCCTCTATTTGCATTTGCTAAGCTTCTTCATCTGCAAATGTAAAATGCATAAATTAAACTATGTCACTAAAATAAATTTAGATGGCAATCGATTCAAATCAAACCACGCAATATTAACATGTTAATTAGTTCAGTTGGTGTTTTACGTCATTAAAAGTTCAATTCTATTAAATGCAGGACACAATAGCCTACAGTTAAGATTGGGATGCATTAGATTAGAATGTTGATATGATTATTCAAAATATTTAAAAGGGAAAGTAACCTTTGCTCTGGAGGTCGAACATTCCCAAGTGCTGCTAGATTTTAAATTTGTATTTTTTTTTTAAAAAAATAAAATTATTTCTGGTTATATCAGAGATTCCATCTTTGCTTCACGCCAATAATGTTCAACACTGCTTAACACATGGTGAATTATTGCATTAAGTCAAGTCAAGTGGGTTTTATTGTCGTTCAACCATATACAGTTAGTACAGTACACCGTGAAACGAGACAACGTTCCTCCAGGACCATGGTGCTACATAAAACAACATAGGTCAAACCCATAACCACATGAGACTACACAGACTAAATAAAATACCTATATAAAATACCTATATGAAGTGCACATGCAAATGTGATTAAGGTCCATCAACAGGTGTTTTGCCCATGATAGAACATTAGTGGAGCGCTCTTGGAGCAAGAGAAACAATGACACTCGCTCCAGGCAAAATCATGCCGCTCCACTACTCGCTCCAGCTCTATTCTTGAAAAAAGGAATGTTGGCATGAGTAGTGCAGAATAACCTTTTATTATTACTTCTTAAAAAAAAAAGAAGTGAAACAATTGTGTTTTAATATATGAATGATTAATATTTAAAAACACTTTTGCCCACCAAATCAAGTCATGTGGTTTAACTATCATGTAGGTGTATAGAACTGGCATCATCAAAGGGAGAATTAGATAGCTTTCAGAAAATTTGGGATATATATGGTTTAGGGATTTACAAACCAGGACTTATTTCAATGATGAGATAAGATCTATGGGGAAATGTGATGCCAATTTAATCGACATATTTATTGACATGTATAAAAACAAGGACAATAAGATACATGTCTCAGAATTATACTCAACTATTCAATCCATTAAGAAACATTCAACAAATATGTTTAGATTAAAATGGGAGAAAAAATCTGGTCTGGCCATATCGGAGGAAGACTGGTTGAATATATGTTCTGTACAGTCTACTTCTACCAGCTCAGGCCTTTGGACAGAATTCTGTTGCCAGAATTTGATCAGACATTTTGTAAACCCTAAGTTAAAATCTGTTCAGACGGGCGAGATGGGAAGGGGTCTGTGTTGGTGGAAATGTGGGGAACAGTTGGTAGATAATTTTCATATATTTTGGAGCTGCCCAGCCATTCGTTCATACTGGCAGGAGGTAATACAAGTAATACATGGAGTACATTGTTGGTGATGGAATTGACTGCTCTTTCTCCACAATCTATATGGGCAAATTAGCAGCTCACAAATATCTATTAAAGATATTATTAGCAGTCAGCGAGAAAGCTGTAACACGAAAATGGCTACAGACCGAGCCTCCAACAAAGACTGATTGGATGGATATTGTGACCAATGTTCAAAGCTTGGAGAGAATGACTTTTTCACTAAATGTGGATAAATATTTGTGATACTGGGAAAATGGATTGTGTTTACGATGTCATGAGATGTTTACTGACGTGTTATTGTATGATCTGACATATATTTCCATTAATATAACTTATGTATGGATTCATAGGTGACCAATTGTTTGTTCTATTAAGTTCTGTTGATTATGTTTTTTTAAAAAAAAGACAAAAACAAATAAAGTTTGCAACAACAAGGTAGCCATTTTGTTGGTTATGTTGACAATGACCAGTAAACAAAGTGGACACCTTTAGACCCTTAAGACTGAGTGTGGAGTATTTTGGGAAATTTTATGAAAAGGCACATTTTGTTCAGGTCATGTTGTGTAACCCTGAGAAAACTTCTTGAAATGTTATGTTTTCTATATATATATATATATATATATATATATATATATAGGAGGCGAGAACTGGCTTGACAATATAAATAATAGTTTAATAATAAAATTAAAACAAAATACACATGACGGACATGTCTGTAAACGATCTCTCTCCCCCGCACCCCCGTCTGCCATCGGCCTTTATCCCTCTCGGTGGCTTGATTAGCCTGATACGGGACCGGGTGTGTAGCATCACGACCCGACTCCTCCCTCCGCCCTGCCACAATTTGATTGGACAAAAATTTGTGTAGTGCAACGTACTGTAAGTCAACAATCTTTTTGATGACTCACAATCAAAAATATTAGTATTTTTCAAAAGAGAAAGTCTGTAAATTTAAAATGTGTATAAAAAGGACATTTTTTTCTTTTCTTTTAGGAATACATTATTATACTTAAAGCGAATAGACGTGGACTAAAAGGTGCAAAAGTCAAATTATAATGCTGTGTGTAAAGTAATAATAAATAATAATAATAATAAAGCAAAAATAATGGCAAACCCTCATGACTTTTTTCTTTTGTTGAAAACCCAAGGAGATGTTAGGCAGAACAGTTTCAGTCACCATTCAGTTTCATTGTATGGGAAAAAGATGCCATTAAAGTGAATGGTGACTGAGGCTGTCATTAAGTCTAACATCTCCTTTTGTGTTCCATGGAAGAAAGAATGTCATTTGGGTCTGCAACAACATGGGGGTGAGTAAATGATGACAGAATATTTTGGGGGGTGAACTGTCACTTCATTTATTGAATGCAGATGTCAGTGTCTGTCATATCTGAACTGTGAATGAACAGAACTGTATTTTGAACTTCAAACAGGACGGACAACTGTGTTCTGCTGCTATGTGAATGTGTCACAAGCTCAGGGTTTATTCTGCCTTTCTGAAAAAGCCAACTGAGGCCCAGGTTAGGCATTTGGCAGGGCCTAGAGAATTCTCTAGTCTATAGAGATAACAAGATGACGTGAGCATTTCCACACTGGGTAACTATTAATTACTGCTGACATGTGTCAGAGAGAGAGAGAGAGAGAGAGACAGAGAGAGATGTTCCTACATGTTAAATGCAGCTCTTTTGTTATCCGTGCTCTCTTCAATGTGCAGGTGAATGAATCCGTGCTTGCCTCCATGTGGTTGTGGTGTGCTTTTAGCTAGTCAGTGGTTTTGTATGATGATGTATTGTGTGAGGTGCTCAAATTATAATCCAGCTTGTCCAGTGTCGCTTGTAGGATGATGTGAGCTCTATAGAACTTCCTTGCACTCTGTTTGTCATAAACACAGGTAATGACAGAATTCATGAACTTAACTTAGATTGGATCAAATATGGGGTTCAAAGTCTGAGTTCACTTGTGAAAATGCTTCTATTTAGCTTTTTCCCATTTTTTTTTTATACATTTTATTTTCTTTACAAAACAGCATAAACACTTCAGTAAAGAGTTGAACTGAAAAATGTACATGAGTTTCAGAATTCCTTCGCTTTTGGCTTTTATGGCACATGCACTCGAGCTGGCATGCTGATCACAGAATGATTTGAGAATGTTCCATAGTGTCTTCCGTAGTTTCAATGGAGGCAAGCAAATCTGAGCGTTCATACTTGAGTTAACATGGTCAATTTCACAAATGTGTTTATTTGTTTAGTGACCTAGAAATGCAGTTTTCATCATACATTTTATATAATAATTTTCAAATAAAAATAAGGTTTACATTTGAATTTTAAATTGTAATTTTCCATTGTGGACTTTTGAATTGATAATGCGCTGCACAATGGACTTCTTCACATATTACATGATGCACACTGCTGGGTTGCTTATAATAGACTCTTTACTTCAATCTTTTTTTCTTTCACTTCTTTTTAACCTGACAATATTTTGAGTATAAACCTTAATAATTAAGAAAGAATTGTACTGGAAACGATAGACAAGATTACCATTTGAATTCAATCATTGAATAGAGACAAGGGCAGTTTTTAGAACAGCACCAGTTCATATGATTTGAGAGATGGTTCAATAGATGATATTATTGTTCAGTTATATAAATCATATTGGGTTATAAGATTCAATTTCTTTCCTGGCAATTTTCTCAAAATATCTAGCTTATGAATGTAGACTGGCTTCCAAAAGTTTGGAATAATGTACAGATTTTGCTGTTTTGGAAGGAAATTGTTACTTTAATTCACTAAAGTGGCATTCAACTGATTACAAAATATAGTCAGGACATTTACCGATGTACAAAACAGCACCATCACTATTTGAAAAAAGTCATTTTTGATCAAATCTAGACAGGCCCCATTTCCAGCAGCCATCACTCCAACACCGTATCCTTGAGCAATCATGCTAAATTGCTAATTTGGTTCTAGAAAATCACTTGCCGTTATATCAAACACAGTTGAAAGCTATTTGGTGTGTTACATGATACTTAACATTGTCTTTGTGTTTGTGAGTTGCCACAGAATGCAATAGACTGGCATGTATTAAGGTCAATATTAGGTCAAAAATGACAAAAAAAAAAAAAAGAAAGAGATTTCTCTTGAAACTGATCAGTCAATCATTGATTTGTGGAATGAAGGCAATACAATGCTTGAAATTGCCAAAAAACTGAAGATTTCATACAAAGGTGTACACTACACTCTTCAAAGGACAACAGGCTCTAACAAGGACAGAAAGAGTTGTGGAAGGCCAGATGTACAACTATACAAGAGGATAAGTACATCAGAGTCTCTAGTTTGACAAATAGATGCCTCACATGTCCTCAGCTGACAGCTTCATTGAATTCTACCCGCTCAACACCAGTTTCATGTACAACAGTAAAGAGAAGACTCAGGGGTGCAGGCCTTATGGGAAGAATTGCAAAGAAAAAGACACTTTTGAAACAGAAAAACAAAAAGAAAAGGTTAGAGGGGGCAAAGAATCACAGACATTGGACAACAGATAATTGGAAAAGAGTGTTATGGATCTTAACCCCATTGACCTTTTGTGGGATCAGCTAGACTGTAAGGTGCAAAGCTGTCATTCCTGCACGTGGAGGATTTTTTGATGAGAACTCTTTGAAGTAGTTTAAGAAATTCTGAGAATTTTTTTTTCTTCACATTTTTATAGTAATTTGTTTTTAATGTCCTGACTATATATTGTGATCAGTTGAATGCCACTTTGGTGAATAAAAGTACCAATTTCTTTCCATAAGATCAAAATCTGTACATTATTCTAAACTTTTGGCTGCCAGTGTGCATGTTTTTGAATTAACTGCATATTTGATGTCTGTCAGATTTCATCTATTTGATTATAGAAATATTAATCTATAAATTAAATGTTAGAGAGCCTAGCAGTTCAGCGCAATTTCACCATTCAACAAGACTCATCAATTATCACCATCCAAGACAGCCAGAAATCTTGGGGTTGTGTTTGACGATCAGCTAAACTTCACGGACCATCGGAAGGACTGCCCAATCGTGCAGATTTACTCTGTACAACATCAGGAAAATTAGTTATTCCTATCTGAGCATGCCACACAACTCCTTGTCCAGGCACTTGTGCTATCCAGGCTGGACTACTGCAATGGTCTTCTGGCAGGCCTTCCTGCATGTACAGTCAAACCTCTGCAATTGATCTAGAATGCAGCAGCGCGATTGGTCTTCAACGAGCCCAAAAGAGTGCACGTCATGCCTCTATTCATCAAACTGCAATGGTTTCCACTAGCTGCTCGAGTTAAGTTCAAGGCATTGATGCTTGCTTACAGAACAACCAACTTCTCTGCACCCCAATATTTATTACTTCAGGTCTACTTGCCCTCCAGTAGTTTGCGTTTGGCGGGTGAACGGTGCCTCGTAGTGCCATCTCAAAGAAACAAAAAAAATGACTGTCCAGCAGAGGTGGGTAGTAATGCACTACATTTACTTGAGTAACTTTTTGAAGACAGCACACTGAAGTAAGTTTTGGCTCCAGTGCTAACACAGGCTTTTCTGTGTAATGTGACTGTCATTTTCAGGGTGATAATGTGACTGGATTCTTATGACATTAGTTTTTAAGTGTACATTTTTAAATCAGTGCAGCAATATATCAGTGCATCCCGCATGTCATAAGCAGTATTTACATATTTACTGGAAACTGCTGCAGCTACTTTGGCCAGATTAACTATATAAATCCATGTAATCATCCAAGTTAAGTGTAAATGCCTTTTGCTCTGCTGTTTGCGTAATTGACAACTGGAGCGCGAACAGACAGCATTTCTGCGTGTGCACAGCGAGGGGATGTTAGGGCACGAGATGATCGTGTGGCGAAGTGTGGCTGTGCCTATTTCCTATATAGTGAATGGCAGTTAATGAACTATATCTCAGCAGTGAGTGAACGAAATGAGTGAGTGTATTCGGATGCTGAAAGAGTGTCAGAGCTCTCGGGCTGTCGCAGAAACAAGGTCAAACATGCACTTTTAAAATACTTGGGCCTTACTTGATATTCTCATTAAATAATATATTAATACAATAAATCTTCATTCTGTTTGTCATTTTTAATATATACTGTGTGTTAATATAAAGAGTAAACACAGTTGATAAATAAAGAGAACATTTTAAAATGTATCTATGTTTTGTCTCTCTATATGTTATTATGTTATTTTAACCAAGGAATGATTTGTCAAAAATTAATATACTACATTCAGCATGAAAGAAAGCATTACAGGAGTGAAGGAAGCAGTAAACTCCCAGCTCGTACATCTTCCCCGTGGTGGATTGTGAGCAATTAAACGTCATCGAGTGCACATCAAATGTACACTTGAAATTAGAGTGCATTGTGGGTAAGAATGAGTGAACAAAAGTAGGGAACGAGTGGCTCACTCAGAATTCAGACACTCCTATAAAATTGTGGACACTCGACATAGTGCACTATTACTGCATTTAGAGAGCGGCGGTACTGCTGTACAGAACTAATGATCTCAATTCTTTCGACATGAAAACTGTAACTACACTGAAATAAGAATCCACGCAGGATTTTAAAAGCTATGAAATAGTGAAAGTAGGCATTAATAAAGCATGATCTTGCTTTGGTGTATATTTCTGCATTATATATAATGTTTTTGTGGGATGTTTTCACTGTAATAATTTCTAGAAATGTTTCCAAACCTCTCTTATTATTGACAAATTCATCCAGATCTTACAAGAGCCCTTAAAGTGATAGTTCACCCAAAAATTAATTATCATTTTTTACCCTCATGCCACCCCAGACTTTCTTTCATCTGCTGGACTCAAATTAAGCTGATTTCTCAGCTCTGTAGGTCCATACAATGCAAAATGGGTGGCAAAATTTTAAAGCTAAACAAAATCACATAGGTCAGCATAAATGTAACCTACTCCAGTGGTTTAATCAGTATCTTCAGAAGCGATAGGTATGGATGAGAAACAGAGAAACAGTTCAAAAAAATTACAAATATTTAACTACTGGAGTCTTATGGATTGCTTTTATGCTGCATTTATGTGCTTTTTTTAAGGATCAAAATTTTGGCCTACAGAGCTAAAATATTCTTCAAAAAATCTTAATTTGTAACAAAATAAACAGAATGTTAGGGACTGGCATTCTCAGCCACCATTAACTTTTAAAATATGGAGAAAAAACACCACATACACTGAAAGTAAATAGTGACTCAGGAAAACATTCTGTCTAATATCTACTTATTGTGTTGCATGGAAGAAAGAAAGTCATACAGGTTTGGAACAACATGATGGTGAATGATGACCGAGTTTACATTAATAATAATAAATAATAATAATAATAATATTATGATATTATATACAATTTTGTAGTACATGTTCAATGTGTATTATGTAATGGAATATATGGGAGTTAACATCCATTATGTCATTTGTGAAAGTAACGAGTAACTCACTACTTGAGTATTATTTTAATTGAATACTTTCTTACTCTTACTCAAGTAACTATTTATGTTAGTACTTTTACTTCTACTTGAGTAATTATTTGTATTTTTTTAGGGCTGTCAATCGATTAAAATTTGTAATTGAATTAATTACATGATGTCCCAATTAATTAATCGCATATAAAAATATTTGCTGAGAAAGCCCATCATATAACAATAATTCAATATATAATGATTATACATATTTATTTCAATATATAATTATACATAGATATCTTGAAATACTGAAATAAATATATATATATGAGACAATACAAAAAGCGGCTTAAGAATACAATGTATTGTTTACTACCATATTATTGATCATAAGTCAATCATTGTAACACAGTTCACAGCAATCCATTTCACTAGTGAATTTGTCAATCTGAGATTTATTATGAGGGCTTGTTTAAGGACCCGTCAATGTACACCTGCGTCAGATATCCTTATGTAGCGTCTCGGGTGCGTTGTGTCATAAACATAAATGTTTAGGTCACTGTGTCAAGTTAAATATAGTTTAATACTCAATCTTTAAACACATATTAAGATCCCTTAGTTCGGATTCGCGCTCCATCGAGTGTTTTGAATGCAAGAACGTAACGCATGTTTGTGTTGTTCTGCCTACTGAAGTGTTTTCTTCACTGTATAAACTATGTGTTGCTGGAAGTTTCACTTACTGACCTCTGGAGTAAACAGGTGGTACTACAAGCTTTAATTTCTCAGGAATCTTCCTTATTATGGTCTGGGGGAAGTGCGATTAATTGCGTTAATTTTTTTAACGCATTATTTTTTGTAAAATTAATCGCACAGAATTAACACGTTAAATCGACAGCCCTATTTTTTATTTTTTTTTTTAAACTAATTGCACTTTTACTTGAGTACAATTTTTGGTTACTCCACCCACCTCTGCTGTCCAAGAATTTCAATTCTACTGTTCCTCGCTGGTGGAATGACATGCCAAACTCCACCTGAGCAGCTGGTTCTCTAACATACTTCAAAAAGCGCCATCTTATTTATTTATTTTATATAAAAAAAAATCTTGTCCTCTTTGCTAGGGGTACTTCCTAGTATGATTTGCTTCTGTTCTCCTCATTTTTATGTCAGCTAAATTCATAAAATATAAATGTAAAAATTTAAATGCATTGTGATACAGCATTGTGGCACTGTGACTGGGCAAAAAAATTAGATTAAACAAATAATTGACATTGCCTCCCATTTTGGAGGACTTTTAGAACTTTATATCTAGACTTTATAATTACTTGAACTATCAGACTGATTTGATGTAATTTAGATTAATAAGGAAGCTTAAGGGAAACTTATAACTGAAACAATCATCCTCTCAGAGAAGTTCAAAGCATGCTTCAGACTTAAACATTTCAAAAATTTACTAGAAATATACATTACAAAAAAGAGAGTTGCTTGGAACATGAATTCATAACCAAATACAAATTGGAGCTTTAAAGTCCTGGCCACCATTCACTTGCATTGCATAGACCAACAGTCTCTGACTGTTGAAAGTAACGGTCTGTATCTGGTGTGGCCACCAGCTGCATTAAGTACCAGATTTGCCAGTTCTTGCTGTGAGATGTTACCCCACTATTCCACCAAGGCACTTGCAATTTCCCAGACATTTCTGGGGGGAATGGCCTTAGCCCTCACTCTCCGATCCAACAGCACAATGGGATTGAGATCCGGGCTCTTGCTGGCCATGGCAGAACACTGACATTCCTGTCTTGCAGGAAATCACACACGGAACGTACAGTATGGCTGGTGGTATTGTCATGTTGGAGGGACATGTCAGGATGAGCCTGCAGGAAGAGTAACACATGAGGGAGGAGGATGTCTTCCCTGTAACGCACAGCGCTGAAATTGCATGTAATGACAAAAAGATGATGCTGTGACACACCACCCCAGACCATGACGGACCCTCCACCTCCAAATCGATCCCGCTCCAGAGTACAGGCCTCAGTGTGGACATTGTAATTTATTGCCCTGGCCACATCTGCAGTCCTCATGCCTCCATGCAGCATGCCTAAGGCATGTTCACACAGATGAGCAGGGACCCTGGGCATCTTTCTTTTGGTATTTTTCAGAGTCAGTAGAAAGGTCTCTTTAATGTCCTAAGTTTTTATAACTGTGGCATTTATTGCCTCCTGTGTGTAAGCTGTTAGTGTCTTAACGACCATTCCACAGGTGCATGTTCATTAATTGTTTGTGGTTCATTGAACAAGCATGAAAAACATTGTTTAAACCTTGGCATTTTTACAAAATTATCTTAAAGATACAGTGTCCTGAAAAAGGGACATTTCTTTTTTTGCTGAGTTTAGATTAAGAATAATTACCCAAAAATGAAAATTTACTCACCATAATTTTGTTTAAAATCTATATGACTTTCATTTGTGGAGCACAAAAGGAGATATTGGGCAAAAGGACAGCCTCAGTCCCCATTCACATTAAATATATGGAAACTAGAAGCAATGTAAGTGAATAGTGACTGAAGCTGTCATTCTCTTCCATTCTGCCTAATATCTCATTTTGTGATCCACGGAAGAAAAAACATCATGTGGGTTTGAAACTAAATTAGGGTGTGTAAAACATGTTTGGTTGAACTATCCCTTTATGTAAACAAAAGTATTTTTTTTTTAAATCTTACCTCACCTTCACCTTAAAGAATTCTCTCAAAATTAAATAAAACTTTCTTTAAAAGTGTTATTGCCAGTTTACACACTGTTGTGTTTGTGACCGTTACAGAAAACTACATGCGGAAACTGTTCTATTGAACAGGCTGGTACTCGGGTCATGAATTCCCATCAAATCTAACAGCTTTCATGGGCCATAACACCCAATTAGCACAGACCAGCACAGTCTGATCTCTCTGTTTTCACAGGACTGTTGCTATGGAAGCGCTCGTTGAGCGACTGGAGCAGGCTGTGATTCATCTGGAGGCCGTGGCCATCAAATTGCAGAACTATCCTGTGGGCTTAGTCAATGGTGACATCACCAGCATAATGAAAGGAGGTACCAAAAATACATTAATAAAAAGCAGAGATTGCAACCTTGTGTCTGTTTCGTTGGAAAAAAGACAACAGTCAAAATGTATCATGTGCACCTTGTAAGCCAATTACATAATAACCCTTACGTCATTGAAACACTTGAGTTTAATGACAGTCAGTCACTGTTCATGGATACCATAGCAATTAGTTTGTAGTACTGTAAATGTGTTTGAACAGAGGTTGTAATCTTCCTCTGAGGGAGGGTCTCTGAAAGCTTTTCTCAATGGAATTACGAGATTTATGAACTAGAGCTAATAAGTTAATAATCACTAAGTGAAATGTAGAGCACACAAACATGGCAGCTGCTGCTATCTGTTCTATATACTACAAGATTATTTTTTATTTACTGTACAAGTCTTATTTAATGAATGAACTGAGAATTGTTCGTAACTGAACAGATTATCACAGGGAGAAGACCTGTGACATTTAGGAATTTCTTTCTTCATGGGAACAGAATTCTCTTAGAAGAAAAGCAACATTAGCCTCTGGAAAATACCAACAGATAATTGCACATTTACTCAGATATGGGTGACTATTAAAGGCATTGTTCACCCAAAAATGAAAATTCTTTCATTATTTACTCACCCTCATGCCATCCCAGATGTGTATGACTTTCTTTCTTCTGCAAAACGTTTAAGATTTTAAAAATAATATTTCAGATCTGTAGGTCCATACAATGCAAGTGAATGGTTACTAGAACTTCAAAGGTCAAAAGGTCAGTATAAAAGTAATCCATATGACTCCAGTGGTTAAATCCATATATTCAGAAGTAATATGATAGGTGTGGGTGAGAAACAGATCAATATAGAATACATTTTTTAACTACTCTTTCACTTTCAACCACCTACTGTTTGGTGCTGGTCAAAGGTGAAGAATACTGACCCACACATACAGGGTTCCCACAGATCCTTTAAAAGTCTTAAATTGTCTTAAATTTCATTTTCCAAAATTTAAGGTTATAAAAAGTCTTAAATATCTAAATGATTCAATAAAAGACTTATTTTTTTATTTAAAGAGGTCTTAAATTTGGGGGCAGAAAGACTGAAAGAATCATGATATGACCTAATGTGTTTATCAAACTTCAAAAGAATATGATTTCATTAAATAGATCCATGTGCTGCGTCCTTCAAAGTGTTGGCACTGTTGTATTAGTTTTATTTCCTGACAAATAATAGTGATAGAATTTATCTCTTTCACTACTGGATTTCACAGTCGAATTGCACATACCTGCAGTGGATCACGCTTCCCTTCCTGAAGACGACCGTTCCCCTGCTGTGCTCCAGTGAGCTAAAAGAGTAAAATATTTCCATAGTTGCATTAATTGGACCATCTTTTTCCAGATGCCATTGTGTAAGTGTATATGTGGGAAACCTGTTCCCACGTCTGGCGATCACAAGAGCTGTGCGTTCTGTCTGGCCCACGCAGCTCTGGTCGAGGCTGAATGCACACACTGACCTGGCCCATTTTTCCCCGAGGTCCACGCTGAACTCCCAAATCGTGGAGTTCACCATATTCGACAACTGGATCCCTCCAATACAGCAGCTTTCACATCTGTCGACCTCGGAGACTAAATGGGATATGGCTCGCTTACCCCTGTTGAACAGACAGTAGCAGCCCACTTATTTCCCTTGACTCAAACTGGCCTGCGAACCCGACCACTGCTCCCATCTAAGCCATGCTGGCTTACTTCGATACTAGCGGGAAGCGCCTATAATACAGCTGGGCAAGCTGGTATCACCTTGCACACGATGGCAGTGCTCCAGGTCTACAAGGCCAAAATGCTTAAAAAAAGGATGAATCCGGTCTCGACCCGACCATATTAAAAGAACTTGGCATCACGACCGATCTGGCGCTAAGAGCAACAAAGGCCACCACCAGAGCGATTAGGTGCTCCATGGGAAATCTGGTTGTCCTAGACCGACACCTTTGGCTGACGTGGACTGACATGTGCGATGGGATCAAGTCGGCCCTCCTTGACGCACCAGCATCCCCCGCTAGTCTCTTCGGCTATGCAGTGGAAACCCTATTGGAGCACTTCCAGACAGCCCAAAAACAGCAGCAGGCTATGAAGCATTTCATACCAAAATGAGGCAGTACTGCTGCTCAGCAAAGCCGTTCATGCTCCGCTTCAGCGCAGCACCCCTCAAAACGGCTGCACTCTAATCCCCAGGCCCCTCGGGGTCCATCTGAGCTGACCGTTCGCCCGAAAAAGCCTTGGCTGAAGCGGCTCTATCCACAGCCACCACGTCAAGGGCCCTGCCCATCAGGAAAACCTTCCTGTGATCAGCCTGAGCGTACTTGAAGGCTTCAGCAGCGTGAAGAGGAGTCTGCGTTGTTTACAGCGGGGAAGCCCCGCCCCCAAGTGGACTCACACGGACTCCCTGTTCTCTTCTCCCACCATTCCTGTTCAGGAGATTGTTCACAATCGCTTATGTGTGCCAATAAAGTGTATAAAAATATGCACTTTGCCCACCTTTTTGGCAGTGCAAAAACAGAAAAATACACAAACACTTATGAAAAGAGCTATGTTTTTCACGCACCCACACATATTCCACAACCGTCGGCCCCACCCCTGGGCTGGGTCCTGTGTTTAGCTCTTCAGTGATCTAGCTATCCCCACTGTCTGAGCGAATAAAAGCGTGGGAATCCCTTCCCGGCATATCGAATTGGGAGTTGAGAACTCTAAAGCACGTTTTAACACTTCAGTTTGTGAAATGGCTGCTGCGCTTCAATGGCGTGACCACTCACAATCACATTCTGCATACAGAAATCAACAGCCTGCTAGCAGTACAGGCAATAGAACCGGTCCAGCTCAGTGAGCATCAAAAGGGCCTTTACAGCCTTTATTTTCTTTTCCCGAAGAAAGACAATTCTTATGTCCAATTCTGGAGATAAGTCTTCTGAATCACGCACTGTTAAAGCACCCGCTCAAAATGTAGATCATATCACACATCCTTCAGAATGACTGGTTTGTCTCAATACATCTGAAAGATGCCTATTTTCATATCCCAATCGTTTTCACAGACGCATCTTGAAGTTCGCATTCGAGGAGATGGCATATCAATTCACAGTCCTGCCGTTCTGCCTTTCCCTCGTGGTTGGTGACTACAACGCAATGGTGCCCGTAGCCCCATGCCCCTTGAGGAACTTGGTGGTTGAGTCAGCATTGCAGAGGTCTCATGTTTAACAGACAAAGGGGAGTGACCGCCGCTGCGGCTGCAATAAGCAGAGGAGTTTCTGAAAGCATTTCAGAGGCGGAGCCAATTTGAAAGTTGCTGCCATGCTCCATATCATCTCGGCCGAGAGCGAAGCGCACATTGTTACAGAGTTCAAACACAACCCCAGGAAGGATATTTCCCAACTGTGAATTAATGAGCTCATCCTCACATTGACCCGCAACCTGTCCCTGTGTGTGTGCGCCGCAATTTCTGACTGTGTTAAAATGAGCCAGTCGTCTAGGTAATTGAGTATGTGCAGCCCCTCTGCTTTCAGAGGGGCTAAATCTGTATCCACTCATTTCGTGAATGTGCGAAGGTCTCGTCTTAGTGGGATTTCCCTCATCTGTGATCTGCGGCGTCCATTTAAGAGGGTGAGTGATCTGCAGGTATTCTCAATGCACAGCTCTTGTTTGGAATTCAGTCCAAGCAAAGCTAGAGCCACACTGAGACCGGAAAAATTTTATATTCCCAAAGTGCTCTCTACCCTCTTTAAGGCACATGTAGTCACTATACAAGTCTTTTACCCCCCTCCTTTTCAGTCGGAAGAGCAACACTCCCTCCATACGCTCTGTCCAGTCAGAGCGCTACAAACCTATGTGTCCTGCTCGAGTCAATTCAGACAAACTGACCAGCTTTTTGTCTGTTTCGGAGGTCGCTCAAAAGGCATGCTAGTCTCAAAGCAGAGACTCACATTGGATTGTCGACACTAACAGAAATTGGAGAAAAGGAGTTTTTCCCATAAGCGACGCAATGTCTCGTTCCCTATATCTCAGGGAACATCTCATTTTGAATTAATCTTGACTTTAGTGCCCTTGTGGTAATCCAAAAGTAATTAAAAGTAATCTGATTACATTAATATTGCTGTGATTGTATTACGTTACTGATTGCATTTATTGTTAAGTAATCTGTAACAGATTACGTTAAAAAAGTTACCCCTTCCAACCCTGGATTTTATAACCCATTTTTTTGAATGAGCAGTGAAGCACAAGCATGTCAAAGGGTCTCTGGTGTATTAAAAGTGGCTTTTAAGTTTAAAGTTCCATTCAATTAATCAAATATGGAATTTTATTTCATTTGGACTATTGTAGCCTCTGTCTGGCCCTCCCCATCACAGGAAGAAAAGAATAAGAACATTTAATATATGGCTTTCTTTCAACATATTGAATCCGCACAATCCAATATCAGTCGACCTCTAATCTATCTATGTAATGGTACGTAAACTAATTTTAATGTGTTATATATGTGGAAAACATTTATTTTAAACTTGCAACAGCCTACCCTGTTTTAGTGATGAGCATTGTTAATGCCATGTTGACTGTGTGCCCCTGCCTGTTTAAGGAAGATTCTGTGATACATCATTTATTTTGAGATTGTGTTGGTTTGTTTTGGTTTGGGGATACAGTATTTATTTTATTTGTCCAGGTCTTGAAATAGTCTTATTTTAGCCCTGAACTATCATATTGCTTCAGAAGATATGGATTTAAACACTGGAGTCTTATGGATTACTTTTATGGCTTCTTTATGTCATTATTGGAGCTTCAAAGTTCTGGTCACCATTCTCTTGCTATGGGCCTACAGAGCTATTCTTCTAAAAATCTTAATTTGTTTTCTGTAGAAAAAAAAAGACACACACATCTGGGATGGCATGAGGGTGAGTAAATTATGAGAGAATTTTCATTTTTGAATATGAATATCCATTTAATGCCTTTTTATAACATCCACAACAAAGTGTTGTTTAGGGGAGATTATTTATGACTATTTTGAGGGGTGCTAGCTGTCACACAGGGAAATTGTCAAAAGGGCTATATCCTAGTATCCTAGTAAGTTCGAGTCAAAAGTCCAATGCACAAATGTGTTATTATCTAGCAGGGTTTTTTCTTAGGTTTGTTTCAAACACCTCAAAACCCTCTTAAATTAGATTATATCCTCTAAACCAAATTCCAACATCATGCTATTTTTGTCAACAAGTGTTCTCAAGTCATTTCAGATATGTCAGACAATTTGTCATTGTGTTTAAATTTGTAATGTATTTCACAATGTATTTATTACTATATTTGTATTTACTATATTACTATATTTGCCAAAATAATGGTTTCATGTGTTGTTTGCATTTCATAATAGTTTTATCTTTTACATTTTGCTGAATAGCCTAGATCCTTATACACATATCGACTTTCAAATGTAAACCTACCCTGAGAAATATTCACTGCAGTAAAAAGTGTGACAACTAGCTCCGGTCTTACTCTATTCAGCAATGCCACAATTGTACATTACTCCTTTGTGGTTCTCTCAGGTGAATCCCAGTGCATGGAGGCCTTTGACCAGTTGCTAAATGGGCCATTGTCTGAATACATGAAGGCCAGCACAGCTATTGGTGGAGATGTGGTAAAACATGTAAGTGTGTGTACTTGTGAATTTATATGTCAATGTATATTTTATAGATAGATAGAAATACAGATGGGATTAGAAGAGAAGGTGTAGATGTAGTCAGTATAAAACAAATAACAGTGCACTCATTTTAATGAGAGCCCTTAGTTTATAGTACCAAATGCCTACACATACTCACAGTAGCTCTACAGTACAGCAACTACTGCTTTCCAGGTTCACATAACTCTGCTATATTTGAAAATTGACGTTTTGCTACTATGACTATGACTCTGCTGCCTTTTTATTCACCCATAAAAATAAAATTCCCTCATTGTTTAATCACTCTTATGTTGTTCTAAACACCCAATTCATTTCTTTCATCAGTGGAACACAAAAGATGATGTTATGCACTCAGACACCAATCACTTTAAATGTATGGAAAAAATATGCAATGAAAATGAAAGGGGGCTAATTTTCTCAAGTAATCCTCGCTGCATATTGTAGCATGATTTATCCACTACGAATTATGGCGGGAACCCTGGGCCATAACCAGCGCGGTTGTTCCCTGGTCTCTGCCAGTGCTCGCGACCATGGAGGTCGTTCAGCAGTCGCTGCCAGCGCTCACAAGTTTCTCCCTGCGCTCTCTCCGAGCCTTCCGTGGCCTCATCCCTCGAGCCTTCATGGCTCCGCCTCCCTTTGCTCCACCCCTCGAGCCTTCCACGGCTCTGCCTTCCCTGGCTTCGCCTCCCATGTCTCTGCCCCTCAAGCCTTCCACGGCTCCACCCCTCGAGCATCTCAAGGCTCTGCATTCCATGGATTTGCTCCTCGAGCATCTCACAGCTTTGCTTTCCACATCTCCGCCTGCTTTCATCAAGACTTCCAGGCTCCACCTGCCTTCGGCGAGCCTCACTCGGCTCAACCTGCTTCCGTCAACCCTTCCATGGCTCCGTCCTCTGTGTCTCCCTCTACTCCGCCCTCAATCCCTGGACCTCCACCACCTGAGTCTTAAATCCCCAATCCTTCTGTGGCTCCGTCTGCTCCTCTTCCATTTCCTCCTCTTGTGACCCAAATCCTCCCTCATTCTGTGGCTCCGTCTCCGGACCCATCTCTGGCTCCTCCATTTGGATCTCAAGTCCCTACTCCTGCTGCTCCACCTCTGGATCCACCTATGGCTCAGCTCCCTATGTTTCCAACTCCTGCAGCCAAACCGCCGGACCCCGTTCCCTTCCTAAAGCTGCATCCCAGGCCTACTGTCCCAGTCCCTGCCCTGTGTCCGCCTCCCAGGCCTCCTGATCCAGTCCCTGCCCTGTGGCTGCATCCCAGGCCCCTTGACCTAGTTTCTGCCCTGTGGCTACCTCCCAGGACCCCAGTCCCAGTCTCTGCCATGCGGTCACCTCCCAGGCCTCCTCCCGATTCTATCCCAGCCCTGAGGTCGCCCCCCCAAACCTCCTGACCCAGTCTTTGCCCTGGGGTGTCCTCCCTGGCCACCAGATTGTCTTCCTGGAACCTTCCCCTCCTCATCCATCATCCTACCCTCCTCATCCATCTTTGGGGTGCCAGGAGTCGCCCTTTAAAGGTTGGGGTGTGGGGGGTGGGGGTGGGGGGGGGTGTATTGTCACAGTTATTCTCCTTTCTGTTCCAAGGACTCTTATTTTGATATGTTTTGTCCTCTGTCATCAGTTTTCCCCAACTACATTTCCCATAATACACTGCCCTCATCACTGCCATGTGTTTTCAATACTCCTCACCTGTCCTCCATTCCCTCATTAGCACCTGTGTATAAATACCCTCTAGTTTTGTCCATTGCTTTGTCAGTTCTTGAATTTTTACTAGTTGGTTATGTATTATGTTGAGTTGTTCATTTGTACATCCAGTATATCATGGCTTCAAACATTCTGCACATTCTCATTAAAACATCCACTACGTCACAAACATCCATTTTGTATTGGATTAAATCCACCACATCGTCGCGCTACAATGATGCCTTATCTTCGCCTTTTAATACATATTGTCCCAAAGACCCTGAACTGAAAGCTATTGGCCACCAACTCCATCAGAATGTTGTGTGGGGTGCAGCAGGCACTCCACATCAGCCCTCACAATTCATCATTTGTCTGTGTGTGCTTCTGTCCTGTCTGTCCTAACACAAGGTACTTTTTGTGTTGACACTGGGATGACAGCCTGTAAACAAGGACTGAAATGTTAGGGTGTCTTTTTGACTGACAGTTCAAAATGACCTATAGGGCTTACAGTACATTTCATGGAAAGTCGCTACCGATTGGTAACTAAAGAGCTGCTTTAGAAATTAGGCACTGGACAATGTTCTTAGTGTACACAGAGGCACAGAGGGTCGTTTTAGTATGGAATGTAATATTATGAGAAGAGGGAGAGGGAAGGGGTGAATAAAAAGAAGAAATAAAGTGGGAGAGAGTGATGTATGTGTGTGTCCTCTTTGTTAATACTGGAATTCTCCAGTAGCTCTGTTAGTCACAGAGGAAACATTTCCCTTTTGGTCTAATAAGAGATGAAAAATGGCTTTATGGTCATAAGTGTGTCTTTGGCTCAGTGAAAACAGATACTTTTCCACAGAGACTTTTACTGTATGTTAGAGCTTATCATGTCCTAGAGACCTGTGTGCATGTGTTTTTGTGCTCTTGTTTGTCTATCCTAGCCCCACAAGGAAACTGCTTTACAGGGATAAATCACATGTAAAAAGACCAAAAGGTGTTTGTAAAAGTTAGGATTAGAATGTATGGTAATATTCAAATTAATGTAAATATTAATATAATTTTTTTTAAATAGCTTAATTTAAAAATGATTTGTTTAATTTATGTGCCACTAGCAGCACCAAGCAGCATTGCAAATAAATTAATAAATGTATTTAATAATATAATAAATAAATACATTTATATACATTAAATAAACTAAATGTATTAATTTAATAATTTATCATTTAATATTTTGTAACATTACAGCAAAACCCATCAAAGCATTCACCGCGCTCTCCCTGCTAATTAGGTGCTAAGACCTATATATCAATATGAAAATTCAAAAAGGTCTGCACTCTAAAAATACTTATTAAGCTCAAACAGGAGATAAAAAAATTGTACAAACGTTTCGGCTGTCTGCCTTCTTCAGTGTAACAATTCACTTGTTCTCAATAGTTAAATCGAAAGAACACGCTACAAATCTTCAGGTGATATAATCAATCAATCAATCAATCATCTCCAGTTCAACTCCATATGGAACAACAAAAAATCGCTTTGTTTGCCAGTTGGCATGGGTGTATATTGCCTTATTAACTTGGCAATGTGCGCTCATGCCAATCGGGTGTTTTGTCTTTTGAGAGCGCATGGCTATGTTTTATTTATCTATCGCCATGTGTTTCTCTGCCCTTGTTTGCTTATTATTAGTTCATTTGCCTCACCTGTTAACCTGTTTGATTTCTCCCTATTTTTGTCTCCTCCTGTTTGCTGTCCGGGGCCTTGTTTCCAGTCTTGTGTGTCTTGTGTTCCCAGTCGATCTTGCTTCCAGTCCCAGTCCTGTTCATTCCGGTATATCCTGATTCCCCGTTACTCTCTGCCTCAACCCTGGATTATATTTCCTTTGTTTTTCCCACTTGTGGGAGTTTTGGTTTGACTTTTGCCCTTTTGGTTTGTGTTAATAAATTAATTTATTTTAACTCTGTGTTTGGGTCCTTAGCCTCTCTTTTCCCTGACAAACTATGGTTAATAAGCCGAGGACGCGTGTGGTCATGTAAATGCAATAAACAACGTTCCTTTATCGGTGTAATGTCATACATGGCATAAGAATAAACTGATCGACATGGGAAGATTTTTGACCATTAAGGCAATTTTGTGTTGCATGTAAACCTTAACCAGCATTCTTACTGGTATATCCAAATTATGCACGTTGTGCGCATGCCTCTACAATTTGACATCAACAGAGGAGAATAATGTGATTAATTCAAATGTCACGTGAACATGGATTTCTTGCTTTGAAATGCTGTCCGATTCTTGCAGGTCTGACATTTTGAACCTGAAAGTGTGGGAATTACATAATTCCTGAAAAGTTTGTTTACCTCGAAAGGCAACATTCACCAATCTAGGTTTCTCATCAGTGCTGAAAGAGATGTTCTGGAAGAGTGGTCTATCTTTTACAATCAGCTCCTTTTAAGGAAAAACAGACCTTCCCTATGGCTTTCCTAGTGTTGTTCAAGAGGAAGTCTTTTCCTAAATGTGGGATTTCCCTCAATGTGCGTATGTGAGTGTAAGCAACTAGTGCAGCAAAGGATTCCATTCTAAGAGAATTTACTAATGTTGAATGTGGGAAAATTGTGATAAACAGGGTTCCCAAGGTCGTTAAAAACCTGGAAATCTAATTTCCAGGCCTGGAAACGTCATGGAAATTTCAGGATACTCTTTTCTAGTTACGCTCAGCTCTAAAATATGTCATAACACTGCAAAAATATTTCCTTACTCATCATTTTTGTCTTAATTTTCAGTAAAATATATAAATATTCTTAAAAAAATATACATTTACTTGAAGAAAAATGACATAAGATTTTGAGTCTTGCTTTAAGATAAACAAACATTTTTTGTGTGTGTGTGTGTGTGTGTGTGTGTGTGTTTATGCTTAAAAAAAAAAAAAAAAAATGTATTTGCCAATAGGGTATGAAAAAATGTTCAAAAGAATTCAATGGGAAAACAAGGTTATTTTTGTTAATGATGTACCAAATGAGGAGCTTGTTCATCTAGGCCTGCCAATCTAATCCCAAGTATATATTAGCAGCTGCTTCCATCACCCCGGCGACAATTGTTCCATCCCGCTGAGGCCAGCCCGCTTGAGGTCTCTCATACACTATTATCAAATCCTGTCACTTTAGTGTCACATGTATTGTACTCGCAGGCCTGCTTTATGCAGCCGTCACCGCAGAGATATTGAACAGCTCTTAACTTAGATTGCCTGACAGGGGTTCTCCCCCCACATGTGCTGCGTGATAGCCTTCGTGGTTTTTGTTGCCGCCTCACGCATGCTTTTTTGGCCATGGCAGTAGCCACATAAGACCATGCTTACACTGAAGCATTTTGTCTATGCTTCACCACAGCCATAATGAGCAACTGCAAGTCCCCTTCTCCAGTGCACACTTTCTATATGGTGCTCCCGTGGCCGGCCTTTATCCAGAGTTTCTCAGAACTTGCATAGCTGGTCATCACCTAGAAGTGCTCTTTGAGGGTAGGAATTAATGATAAATCCTAATGATAAATAAGTGTTTTCCACAATAACTGCCACTACATAATCAAAGCCATTTTACACCTTTTTTGGGAGGATCTTCGAGCTCAAGCCCAGTCCCCTATGGTCAGCACTCCAAATGAGTTTACCTTAATACACTCCTGCGAACTTGTGAAATGAAGCCGCTCTAAAAATCTGTGACTTTGCATTCAGCACATAAGTGTTTTAAACAGTTGCAGCCACAGCTCTGCACTTGTTTGAATCACAATGCGCTTTGGTAAATCTTCTTGCCTGTAAAGTCTGACTAAAGTGTGAGCCGATAGCATTGGAGTGTGGACTGTGAAGGAGTATATCATTGATTCGACCCACTGAACAAATACGCCCCATTTATTCATCTACTTCATGAACGAGCAAGGATCAGCATGCGTTATGACAGATTGAAGGAGAGTAATTTAATTCGGCAATCTTGTTTAACAATGAGAGAAAGGGGCTGAATTAATTAAGAGTAAAAGTCACTAATGACATTACAATGACATCAGGACGTAATTAAACTCTGTAATTACTTTTAGGCTATGTCGTAATTTTAGTATATTCCTTGATGGTCATGCACAGCAGTTCACAAAATTATATGCTTAGTTGTCTTTGCAAGAAATACGTTTATGATATTTAAACACTGCTAAAGTCTCTTCGTAGACACGTTGATTTGAAAATGGCTTTATGACTCAAAACACATAAAAGACTTTTATTTGTTGCAACCTACTGGCGTATAAGTGAATAAATGAACAAATCATAACTAATCTTTTTTATATAATACCAGTATTTAAGCTGGGTTATTCTATTGAAATTAAAACCTCTTTTTGATATGATTTCTCGAAGGCTTGAATCACAAGTTGACATAGAACCATCATCTGAATTAATTCACTCCACTAAAGATCAACCAAGATAAATTAGATATTTATTGTAATAATAGTTTTTTGTGGTGTTTGGTATCAATTTAATCTACAGTAGTTGCGTAGTTATTGTTTTTCTATAATAAACATGTTTTTTTTATAATTTTTTTTTTTTTATAAATGTAAAATATGAGTTCTTTAAATGGTTTCAGTTTTTTTATAACATTGTAAGTGTGTTTAGAATTATGTTAGAAAATGACAATATTCTGAATGAATATTAGCTGCTATCTTGAATGATGGAAACACAGTTAAAAAAAAAAGAAAAGAAAGAAAAAGCCAAAACACTGTCTATGCTAAAGAGTGTAATACATTTTTTTTTTTTTTTTGTCTGACAGGCAGAAATTGTTAACAGTGCCATGCAGGTCCAGCGTACCTTCCTTAAAATGGCCACCACACACCAGGAGCCAGCAAAGGTACAAACAAACCAAAGTGTTCCTATGTGTGCCTCATTTATGATTACACTGGATGTAAATTTGCGACGGTGTGTGATGTTTCATGGACAAGAAGTCATCTGTACATTAAGATATGTTAACATATCTTACACTACTGAGTTTGTCATATTTTAAGCAGTTACAACGATGTTTAGTTTATTAAAAGTGCCCGCTGTGAGAATCTCTTTAAAAGATGTCCCATATGAATCTGTCTGTGCAGTCTGTCAACAGAGCCACTATGTATCCACCTGAAAATGAAGTGTTAAAGAAAACGGTGATATAAGTTCAGTGCTTTTCAACCTGCTATAATGCTCTTTTTCTTCTCCATACTATTCCGAGCCATGCGGTCAGCCATGCAACATTGGTCTCTGTTCACATAGGGATTACCTCTCCTGTTAAAAAATGCCAATGCGACACATTCCAAGTGCATTCACACAGTGGCCGGGGGAAGTGCAGGGGGCCAGTGTGATGTCATTCCAGCAGACTTTGGTTCGTTGTTGTCAGTTGGCCAAACAGGAAGACACTTGAAGGCTGCAGGCTATTGGAAGAGAGTAGGATGGAGGCTCAAGTACCCTTAAAAAGTATTTAAAGGGCTAATTTAGCCAGAAATAAAAATTCTGTCATCATTTACTTAACCTCATGTTGTTGCAAATGTCATTCGGATTATGTTTTTTCTTCTGTGGAACACAAAAATAGAAGTTTAGGAGAATGTCCGAGGTGTTATTTTCCATACAATGAAAGTGAATAATTAACTCTAAAAAACATCACAACAGTACTATAATAGTAGTCCATATCACTCATGTGCTATCTTCTGAAGCCCTAACAGAGCTTTGCATTTCAGAGACTAAGATTTAAAGTGATAGTTCACCCACAAATGAAAACTCTCTCATCATTTACTCACCCTCAGACCATCCCATATGTGTGTGACTTTCTTTCAACTGCAGCACACAAATGATCATTTTTAGAAGAATATTTGAACTCTGTAGGTCAGTACAATGCAAGTGAAAATGTTAGACATTTTAAAAAGACTCATACGATGGCCAGATGAGATGAAACGCCCAGTCAACACTGTCAATTGGGATGTTTGTGACCCAAGTCTTGACTACGATGCATATCGTACAGTCTGGCATATTAGCGTATTAGTGTCCAAATCACGTGCTGTCAGAGTATTTACTGCATTTCATGAAGCACGTACTTCTAGGCTGTTAAAAAGGCACATTGTATAGGTATGCAGGTGAGTGGAATAGATTCTGGACATACTTTATCTGGAAATGTAGGCTTTGTCCCATGACTCAATTACTTAATAACAACAACTACGAAAACAATCTACTCTGGTTTTATTAAACAAGTGCCATTTAAGTACAAGGAACAATGTTCTTGGTATATGCATCACTTACAGTTAAAAAGATTCATCCAACTCGCTGTTCTCTTGTTTTATTTTATATAACTCAGCTCCTGTGGCATTATGGGATTTTAAAGTGTTCAGTCAATACAAACTATACAATCTTGCCAGAAATATTAGGTCATCTGAGTATTTTTTGCTCACTGTTTTATGAAGACTGAGGATTCGGACATACCAATCCATTGGTATACTGTTTTTGGCACACTACCGTATATAATGGGAAAATATGCATATTTGAATGCAGCTCTTTTCGTGTGAAATGGCTTTTACCCAAGATCTCACTGGGATCATATAGTACAGTCTGACAAGCAACAATCATAAAGGACTGTAAAAGTCATACAGTGTGCATCTGCCTTAAACAATCTGATTTTTGTGAGGTAAAACAATCTAGAGACTTATATTGAAGAAGGGAGCCTTGCCATATCCAGGGACCCAAATATTAGAGACTTGGGGGTGAGCTCTTTTGACTTATGCCAGTAAGCAACACTGCCAATGCCCTAGCAACCACTTAAAACACCTTAGCATCCACATAGCAACACCCTGGAAACCACAACACCCTAGCTTTGTGGCAGTACAGAGAAAATGTACAAATCTAGTTGTTTAATGTAACTATTTATTAAGGACAACTACCACTAATAAGGTCAGGGTATGGGGAGGAGACTATTTCTCCAAATTGATTCCCACAAATCTGATTGAAAAACACTCAACCTGAATTAGAAATACCAAAAAAAGACCAGCGACAATCTCTGTAGTATTCCAGTAGAATACTAAAAAAGTGTGTATGAGCAAGGAGGCCTACAAACCTGACTCAGTTACATCAGTTCTGTCTGGAGGAATGGGCCAAAATTCCAGCAACTTATTGTGAGAAACTTGTGGAAGACTAACCAAATGTTTGACCCAAGTTAAACAATTTAAAGGCAATGCTTCCAAATACTAACAAAGTGTATGTAAACTTCTGACACTCTGGGAATATGATGAAAGTAATAAAAGCTGAAATTAAATCATTCTCTCACTCACACACACTATGTTTAGCCATTGTTCCCCTCCATCAGTAGGTGAAGTGTGTGAAGCTCCTAGGAGAGATGCTGGACAGCTGCCCTACACCTCTGGCTTCTCTCTCTCTCTCTCTCTCTCTCTCTCTCTTTATATGTGTGTGCGGGACTGAGCTTACATTCTGTGGCTTTTTATGGGCATGTTCTATATTTGAGCTGGTGTGTGTCTGTGGCCCAGGTCACGTGACAGGCCTGTCGCTGGATTTGGAGTGTTTGTGAGGCCTGCAAATTGCAGCTGTTTCTCTCTAATTCCTTTTTTAATGCAGCAGTGCACTGTCCAAATATGCCTCACATCACTTTTAGTCCAGTATTCTGTCATTTATTTTTAAATGGTGCTTACTGTGTATTTCGATTACCTTGTGCATATGACTCATAGCATTTGTGGAAGGTGCATTGTCGCAGTGATTTCAAGTTAAAACAACTGTGTGCTTAAAGGAAGATTTCAACCAAAAATAAAAAATTCTCTCATTTTCTGACATTGACATTGAATGACATTTTCTCTTCTTTGGAACACAAACAAAGGTTTATGAAGGATGAATGATTTTATGTTTTGTCTACAAAGTCAATGGGGTCCAAATGTTTCAAGCCCATAAAGGCAGCATAAAGGTATTCCATACAATTGGAGTGGCTCAGTCCTTGTCTTTTAAAGCAAGATGATAGTTTTGGGTGAAAACAAAGCAAACATTTCTTATTGACTATAAAACGCATCCCTGCATTTTGATGTATGCAAGTTGGCATGTTCCAAACGTTTCCAAAAACGAAATCATATAGCTACAGAAGAGTTATGTATGAAGGGTACAGGATTGATGACCTTTTGTGCCTTAATGTCCTTTCTGGAGCTTGAAAGTTTTGAACCCCATTGAATTACATTGTAAGGACATTCAACCTTCAATAAAATCTTTGTGTGTTCTGCAGAAGAAAGAAAGTCTTTTAAGTTTGGCATTAGGGTATATACTATTACTTTACCCCAAAATTAAAAGTTTTTCCAAACCTGTATGTCTCTTTTTCTTCCATAGAACACTAAATGTGATTTTTTTTTTTAAGAATATCCAGCTACTCTTTTCCATATAATGAAAGTGAATGAAGACTGGGGCTCTCAAGCTCCTAAATGACAAAAATTAAGCAACACACCCTAGCAACACACTATTAAAATATAACAATTGATGTATATATGATTCATACGCTATATCCCAAGTCATACACTAGCTTTTGTGTGAGGAACAGAAAAAGGAAAATCATACAGGTTTGGATCCACCTAAAGATGAGCAAATAATGACAGCATGTTCATATTTTGGTGAACTATTCTTTTAATGTGCGAATTAATTCTTCTGTGCAATCTCAGTTTCTCTGTATAATTCGTAATCTGCAGAGAGAGCTCTTAACTCTTGTCTGACTCCATTCATAGCTTGGAGATAGGCAGGCTATTTCTGTCCCGCTCTTCAACTGAGCATGTTGGGAAGGGAAGTTCACAAATATGCAGAAAAGGTACAGAGACCGTTACACTCTGGACAGCGTCTTAACAAGGGCATTAATGTCTGAGCAGTGGATGAAAGAGGTGCCTTTGTTTGCAGAAATGAAAATCATGAGCATGCTATTATGCGTGGAATTTATGTAAATATGTTTCTCTCTCTCTCTCTCTGACGCCCTCCCTCATTCTCTTTTTATCACTTTGTGACATGCTCACAGATACACACAAAAACTCACACCATGACAACCACAACAATCGTTAGTTTAACCTCGTTGGTATCACTATGACCAAATTCATGAGTCACATTTTAATGACAAAATGAATAAAAATAGATGTAAAAAAAACACTGTGTGGCAACATATCCTATCTAAATACTCTCTGCCTGTCCTGTTTATTTATCTTTCACTTTTTATGTGATTGTTTTTATGAAGTTGAAGTTAGATCAAGGCATTAAGGCAATATTCTCAAACTACTGACCTGCCTGCAGGCCACCTTTGGCCCCCAAGATAGTTTCATGCAACCTGGTCTCATAGGATCATGATGCTATACTGACATTTTTGCAAAACAATTTTTACGTGGCTTGTTGTATGTATCGTGGCAGTTTCCTGGTGAAATGAACACTTAAGGTGCTAAATCAGCAATTATTTTAATTAACTTTCACATAAATCACAAGTGAACAGAAGCACCATGCTTTCTTCTACAAATATGTTTTCATGTCACATTTAATGACACAATCAGTTGAAGTGAGTTTTGTTGATGTAAAACTCAATTCAGCATTAACTTTAAAAACATCATCTTTGTGCCCTGGGTAGCATAACAAGTTAAGACGCTGACTACCACCCCTGGAGTCACGAGTTTGAATCCAGAGCATGCTGAGTGACTCCAGCCAGGTCTCCTTGGCAACCAAATTGTCCTGGTTGCTAGGGTGGGTAGAGTCACATGGGGTAACCTCCTCGTGGTCGCTATAATGTGATTCTCTCTCTCGGTGGGGTGCGTGGTGAGTTGTGCACGGATGATGCAGAGAATAGCGTGAAGCCTCCACACACACTATGTCGCCGTGGTAACACGTGATAAGATGCACAGGCTGATGGTCTCGGACATGGAGGCAACTGCCACCCAGATTGAGGCGAGTCTCTATGCCACTACGAAGACTTGGAGCGCATTGGGAATTGGGCATTCCAAATTGGGGAGAATGAATAAATAAATAAATAAAACCTCATCTTTTCAATCTCACATTTGTTTTTATTACACTGTTGGTTAGATTTAGGGTTAAAGGTATAGTCCTGGTGTAATAAAAGTTAAGATCAATTAACAGTATTTGTAGCATAATATTGATTACCACAAAAATTTATTTTGACATCCTTCATTTTCTTTTTTTTTTTAAAAAAAAGCAAAAATCGAGGTCACAGTGAGGCATTTACAATGTAAGTGAATGTTCTGAATTTTTTGAGTTAAGTCATTTTTACAGTCATTTTAGGGTTTGTTGACTTTACATCCTTGTGGCAACAAAGTTGTAAAATTGGCTAAACTTTAAACATACAGTAGTAAGTGATTTTATCATACTAAAATCATGTTTACATGCATATTATTTATGTCTTGTGGCTATACATTTGAAAATGTGGGTATTTTAACGTAAAAAAAATTGGCCCCATTCACTTCCTTTGTAAGTGACTTCACTGTAACCCAGATTTTTGCTTTTTTGTAAAGAAAAGGAGGAACAAGATTTTATACTGTACGAACTATAGATTCTATCCCCTAATCTTAACACTACCCCAAAACCTAACCTTCACATAAAATGTTCTGCATTCAATTTTTTTTAAGCTATTTGAATTATGGGGGCACTAGAAATGTCCTCATAAACCACATTTATAGCATAATACCCTTGTAACTACCTTGTAATTAACCTAAAACAATGTCATCATAAACTGACACACACACACACAAACTGACAAACAGTTCATAGGCAAACCAGACTGCTGATATTATTTGTTCATTTGTGTTTTACAGTTATAAAAATGACATAAATAATAAAAGAAGTACAGCAGACAGAACACATTTGGTCACATGTTTGCTATATTATATACAGTAATTTATAGTACTTTTATAGTACTTTATGAGACAAATTTTAATAAGAAAAAAAATTACTTAACTACACTCTGTCCCTCTCTAAGAAAAGTGAAAAAATGCAAACGTCTGATCGATTCATTGATCTACAAAAGCCCAGAAATGAATGAAAAAGGATGAGGGTGCGCTGACTAGCTGTTACTGCCATTCTATGTTGTTTGTAGATATGTGTTGTACCATAAGGGGATGTTCCGATATAGTCCAGATGTTAATGAAAGTAGTTATAACTTACAGTATATGACTTGAATGTCGTAGAATGCCCATATACTGTTTGCACAATGTTATCAAGCTTATCAAATAAAATAACAGGTTTTAAAACCTGTGTGGGTTTCCTGTTATTCTTCTTTCAAGACGGAAATTTGACTTAATTCACAGTAAGACAAGATTGATATCGAATATCAGTCTTAAAGTCAGCAGTCTTAGACAAAGTAGGATAATGAAGAAATATTGCTTTGTATCCTATTATTGGGTATGAGGAAATAAGTGTAACCCTTAACTCTTCAAGTCACACAATGTCGAATGCAATATGATGTTTTAAAAAAGGTATAAAACACAGTGCATTTTGTGCTTGTGTAACATTGTTGAATGCAAACACAAACAATAAAATGACTGTCAGACGATTTAATAGATACATAAAATAGCGGGACCCATACACAAGAACCAATACAGTGTTCCAGAAGTATCCGAAACCGAAGACAGCTGCCTCTTCAAGGGTATGCGTGAACTGTGCAATGACAAGTGTATAGCCAGTCTCTGTGTCAGCATGGAAGCAGATTTGAATCTCTTAAGTTAGATTACATCAACATTTGAACTGTTTATGTTGATAAATAACTAGTCAGAGATTTGACAATGTTGGAAACTTGCTTGGTATAAATTAGCCATATTCATATATATATATATATTTTTATAAATTGGCCATATTGTTGTTGTGATGATATCACAACCAGCCCAGTTTGCTGCCCACCAAACTCATTCCGGCTCCGGTGTCTAAAACACAAATGTAAATGCATAATTTTAGACTACTGTTGGTAATGACAACAAACAAGCCAACTTGCTGTCAAAGTTGTATGAAGTGCAACATTTTATAAACAGCTATCTTGTTTTAGCCAAAATGTCTCTTTCCAAACCTAAAATGAGTTAATAATATTATTTTATTAAAGTTAATAATAGCACTTTTGGTTTTGAATTAGTTTTAACTGTTCAACTGGCTCCAGTAAAGAACATAATCTGTTAGTGGTCCCAGTTAGTTTGATCGAGAGCCTAGTGTTAAGGTGATGGTAAAGCACATTACTTTCACTGCAGTCAAACAAGGGTTTGGCCTTTTCCAATGAGTCCTAGAGAGATATTTTTAGTGCAGAGAAGCAAATCGTCATCATTCTCCCACAAAGTTAAGCAAAATAACTGAAACCGTGGACATGGCAACTGCTGGAACACAAGCATAAATACAAAAACGTTAATTTAATAAAGAAAACAGTGTGTTCCCTCTCAGCCTTGTTCAGAGGTAAACCGTAAACATGAGGACAGTACAGGGCCTTACAAGGCAAGGGGTTCTCCCCGTCACGAGCTGGAATGCTGAGTGGGAGGGAGGAGAAGCTCTCTGGATGTTTCATTGGAAAATACTGTCCCACTATTAAATGTCCACTCGGGAGCCTCTGGCTCGGATATTCTGAGTGCTTGCTTTAATAATTAGGGCGAACTGTACAACATTACACAACAGTGTGGTGAACAAAATCTTGTTTTGTTTGCCTTAATAAATATGTTATGAAGAATGGATGCCTGCTGGGGATGCTGGGTTAGTCGAATTATTAAAGCAAGTTGATTGAATTATAGCAGAACATGATGGAAATTTCATGAGGATACTAGATGATAACTGTTGAAGATCTTCTAATATCTCATGGTTGAGCCAGTGTTTAAAATGAAATAGCAGAATGGTGAGTTACTGTATTCAAATATAAGTTAATTAGTGGTGCTTGCATCACTATTATTATTGCCCATACTGTAAGAAAGGGATTTTGTAAAACCCTTACCCTAAGTATTAAATGTCGGTGTGTAACTTGTCCTTCACCATTTGTGCTATGGACATGAGAGATACCTCAAATCGTGCAACTTATTGTGGAGAGATGTGGTATTAATTTTCCAAGCAATTGGATTTTTAAACTATTTTTGATTGTTGAATGAAAAATGGGTGAAAACCTCACCGGAAGCCAGACCGAGCCATACCTAAGGGACCAGAATATCATGAAGACATGGGGATGTGCTCTTTGAACTTATACAAACCACCCAGACACCCTAGCAGCGCTTTAGCAATATCATAGCAATGCCCAAGGAACACGCTAGCATCATGACCAGAGGTTTGCTCGGGCAAGCACCACTTACTTTTTCTTCAGAGAATGTAAATATCTATGTATTTCCACATATGACTTTTGTCAATGATGTCTATTATGCCCCATTAGATTGAGCTGACCGACCTCCTCAGGCCCCTCTCAGAAAAGATCCAAGAGGTCCAGAATTTCCGGGAGAAGAACCGCGGTAGCAGCCTGTTCAATCACCTGTCTGCAGTGAGCGAGAGCATTGCTGCGCTAGGCTGGGTGGCTGTGGTGAGTGGAAAAGCCACCTTCTCAGATCCTGACATGGGTCCTCTCTTACTATGGACTGTTTTGAGTCACTTTTTGCACATTTAGAATTTGTCTTGGCCTGTGACTTATCATGCAGTCATCAGACAATGTTGAATTGATGAAAGCCCTCCATGGACTGGATGGACCACCAAACTGATATTTAATTTTGTATTTAGTTTCTGTTGTGTAAACTCTTCTGGAACCATACACATGGAGGTCTTCATACCATGGATGGCTGTATCTAATCTCTGCAATGTGGAATTGGACCGAGAAAGATCTGGATTATATCATTGTTTAGCTTTAAACTACCACTCACTGTATTTTCTTACAAGTTGTGTTTACATCCTTCTCAAAAGCTTTTCTTTTCATCGTCCGGCACCAGCCCACAGTCACTTAATTGATTAATATGTATGCATTAGTGTTCCAGTGCTTCAGCTGGAACAGAAATTCATGATACTTGTGTTTTTTTGTTTCTTTCTATGGCTTTTGTTTCTCTTGTCTTGCAGTGTCAAAAACCAGGGCCTTATGTGAAGGAGATGAATGATGCTGCAATGTTCTACACAAACAGAGTGCTGAAAGACTACAAAGACAAGTTTGTGTATTTATTTACATCAGGTTATTTTAATCTTATTTGTTAAGCCACTGTAGTGGTTACTATAGTACAGTGATGTGGCGGCTGTGGCTCAGTTGGTAGAGCGGGTCGGCCACTAATCGCAGGATTGGTGGTTCGAATCCTGGCCCACATGACTCCATATGCCAAAGTGTCCTTGGGCAAGACACTGAACCCCAAGTTGCTCCCAATGGCGCAGACCATGTAGTAGGTGGTATTACAGTGGTACTTTGCTAGACAACATGGTTCATAAAGGTGACATTTCTTTCTTCAAAAAAAATAACATTTTTTAAGCAGGTTTCTCAAACCCTCCTCATAGTGAATTTCCCTCACAATATTGTCATTTATGAAATGTTAGATAATAAAATAGTATTCCCATACAAACATCGTACTTGTTATTTGCTCATTTAAAATCATATTACAGTTGATGTGCTCCCTAATATTTCCTTCACCTGTCTCTGCTTACCTCAGTGACCCTTGTCATGTCGAGTGGGTGTATTCCTATCTGAGCATCTGGACTGAACTGCAGACCTACATTAAAGAGCACCACACCACTGGACTCGTCTGGAACAAGACTGTGAGTGCGACTTTGAATTAACACAATAGTTTGGGCTAACCATAAATTACCACTTGTTTGCTTTTCAAATTCATAAACAAATCTGCACTTTTCTACACTGTAAAATGTGCTATGTGATATTGAAAAAATTTATGGTGGAAAAATTACATTAGTAGACATTAGTTACATTAGTTTTTATGCCTTATTTTTGAAAATGAAATCTCCTAAATAAAATCATGAAAACTGACCCAAATTATTTACATATGATAATCTTAAATGAAAAAGGTGCATTCTTCTAATAATATTAAGACAAATTATAATATACAGAGAATAGCCAGACTGCCAGGTGGTTTTAATGTTGAGGCTGATCGGTGTGTATGTGTGTGTGTGTGTGTGTGTGTGTGTGTGTGTGTATGTATGTATGTATGTATGTATGTATATGTATGTATATATATATATATATATATATATATATATACTGTATATGTACAGCTAAATATAAAATTATAAAATTTTGTGAATTCTTAAACACCTTACATTTTTTTATGCATTTATCTTCTATATCTTCCATTGTTGTATATGTTAACTATTGTTTCCTATGTATAAATTTTTTTTAAACAATGCATCCAACAAAGACTAGCTTGTTCGGTCCACTGTGGATCACCAGAAGGCGGAGGAGTCCGCAGCTCTGTCAACCCACAAGAGGTGGGGTCCCTGCCTAGTTTTTCCTGCCTGTGCAGCCACTGACCCCATCTGCACAGTGGTCAAGGACTATCCATTGCTGAATCCAGCTGCTCGGACCTTGCCTCAGGCTCCAGGCTCTCCTTTGGCTCCATCCTGGCTCCCCGGTCCATCCAGGCCTCCAGGACCTTCTCCGGCTCCGCCCTGGCCTTCAGGTCCATCTAGGCTTCCTCCGGTTCCACCCTGGCACTATGTGTCACCCTGGACTGAGCCATTTATTCACAATTTGAATAAAGAAACCAATAACTATCTTGTAAAATAAGCTTCTACTACAGAAGTGGCCTTTTTCGGTTCAGATATTTTGTTTGTTTCAAATTAAGGAAAGTTAAAACTGGAATAAAGCAAAGCAGATTTTCCTTTTTATTCATAAAGGGGCTGGTTGAATGCACAAAGAAATGAATCTCAGGTAATTAACAGCTTCAATGATGTGTTCAGCTGTCCAAACAGTGCCAGGATTTATGAAAATTCTGCTTATCCAGTTTTCTCCTTTCCATTTGTGTTTTCTTTTACTGAATTTAGACAAACAATTTGTTGACTTATGCTATTTCAGAAGGTTACAGATGTTGCAAGAAGAGTTTTAGAAGGGAAGTGGCACACCTCAGAGGATAACATACACTCATACAGCAAACATATTGATATTTTCTTCTGGCTAAAATGTATTTGAAACAATTTACAAACAAAAAATATTTTATTTAAACCTTCAAAATATAAAATAAAATACATTATTTTAAATATATATATATATATATATATATATATATATATATATATATATATACAACAGGCTGAATCGCAGTCATGCTGATATATAGACACAACATCACTCCAATATTTATTTTATAAAAATATACATGTATTTGTATTCATATTTTTGTTATATTTTAATATAAAAAAATATAAAAAGTCCACAAACATTTACATATATATATATATATATATTTGGACACAAGTTTCTCTCTATTGTTTTAGTTTCTTAAGGAAAATATTTGTACTGCTTTGTATCTGTTGTGTAAAACAAACTCAGAATAAGGCTTTTGAGAGAATACACACTTCCCCCTAGTTCTGAGACATTTCGGGATGTTAAATCCTGCCTGTCAGGGGGCGAAATAGTGTGTGTGTCTCAAACGGAAACCTGAGAGCCCTCACGAGCTGTGTGTCAGCTGTTCCTCTTGCCGTGAGGGTCTGAGTGTGTGGAGGACTGTATGGCGTGGACAGGTGGTCCTCAAGGTCTTTTTGCATGGGGGGTTTTACCATAGAAATGTCCCCAACAAAAGCCTAGTGTCTCTCTGGCTTACACACCTGCTCTCACACACACTCCTCGTAATTCAACCTCTCCTCTCATGTATTCTACACTTTACCTCTTAGTAAACTTTGTTTATTTCTGTATATCCTTGCACATTAAATGCAAATCACACACAATCAAACTCCATGTTTCAGCATCACTCTTTGTTCTGCCATGATTCCCACTTCCTTCAACAATTTGTTTAGGCCATGTGACATTTCACCTTCTAACAAGGCATTGACCTTTAGGGTCAGAGGCGGACTTCCCCAACTTTTAAGCCCATGCTGAACATCAGCACAAGTATTGGAAATAGTGTGTGTGTGCGCGTGTGTGTGCATGTTTGTACAAGACAGGAAAAGATGAGGGTGCAACAGTTGTTTAAGCTGCTTTAAGTGTTGAAGAGGGGACCATGTGCAACTGTCAATGGCAGCTGTGCTGACAATGTGAAACAAGCCTAAGTGTGCAGTCAGAGTAACACAATAGCCAACTGTGCTATGCAGATCTGTTTTTTTACTTTGAATGTTGTTAAAAGAGATTTTCCCAGTTGTTCAGATAATGCCAGAAACACATGACTGAGATTAACTACTTTTCAGTACCAGATTAATAGAGAAAGACCCCATTTACACCTGCTATTAAGATGTGTCTCGGGTGATCTGATCACAACCTGGTCGTTCTCCTGTGTCCACTTGTGATCGGATTTGGAGTCAAGGGTGAGACTCTGTTTCATGATGACATACATCAGTCACTATGTCAGTGTGTTACTGCATGATATTAAAGTGCAACAAAGTCAGAAAAAACAAAGAAAGCATGAAAAATGGCACGATATTTCTCCCAGATGCAGCTGAAATTGTATCTAAGCACAAAAGCAACATTTCCAGCAGAAATATTGGTTATTTTAGTGTGTCACAAATTGAATTAGACCCTGTTTAGACCTGGATTTAGCGCTGACCACGTGTGATCCGATCACCAAAAACATATCTTAAATACCAGGTGTAAACGGGGTCAAAGTTCATCATAGAACACATATTGATAGTATTCATTCAACCAAAGCATTCTTCACTTGGCACAAACCATTCTGTTTCTTAAAGAGACATTTCACAAAGGTTTTTACTGATGTTTACGATGATATTAAGAAATTCATAATTCAGTAACAACCAAAGGTTGACACACATTCTCATTATTATTAATATGATCAACATTTTAGTATAACTGCTTGAAGTAGGGCTGCATGAAGATTACTGAAATTATAATCGTTGAATATTTCCCTTGATATCGTAATTGTGATACATTTCAACTAATAGAATTTACGTTGTAATCTTAATTTATGTCGCTAAGTATGTTGCATCTGAATTACTTTATTGCTGTTTTATACATCAGAAAATAAAAAAGTGCCTAAATGGTGAACTTAACTTTGGTTCTCTTAACAACGTGATAAACAAAACTTCTATTAATCCTTTTAATACATTTGACACAAAATGAGCAACAGATATGTCTGCGATTGGTTTATGCACTATCTCTCCAAAAACACATTGTCAATAGAGCATTTTATAGAAATAAATGGAATCCTGTAATTGACTACAGCTTTAAATCTAATCTTGATTATTCGACTCATTTTTTTATTTTATTTGTTTAATTGTGCAGTCTGACCTTGAAGATCGCATGACTGAAACATTGCTGTTTCAATAAATATTGGATTACTTTCAAGGCACAGCAAGAAATTATAATTAGAGTTTCAGTTTTGTGGAGAAATCAATACATAGGCAAAATTTTTTTAATTTTTTTTTATCTGCAAAACCAATTTTAATAATTTGCGCACAAGCCTTTAGGTCAAACGTTTTTAAGATAATGAGAAACATACATTCAGTCAGATGTCTCCATACTTTAACTGGCACTACCACTTAATTTGCATGGTTTTTGGTATTCCAAGTTCTATATTTCAAAGTCTTTGATTGGATAAAACTAATGTAAAACTTCTGTAAATGTAATGGGTGTTTAAAACGTAAGAAGGTAAATGAATCAATCAGGCGCCTCCTTTTGTATACTAGTACAGACAATACCAGGAATACAACTGGTAAGGATTGTTGTTTTTTTTGGAGGTCATCTTGGTTCTCTCAACTTTAAACCCCCTTTTCAGGTCAGTTACACTAAAGACCCAATCCATTGCCTCATACTCCCCCTACTGGAGTGGGAAACTGTTGCAGATAGCTCACCAACATTTGGTTTAGAGGCTGGATATTAGATGTTGCTGTACCTTCAAGATAATGTACCATATTACAAAATAATTCAGCCATGCTAAAATTCACGATATAACAACAATTATGACGTGAAACAACAATTTTTTCCTGATAAGTCAGGTATCAGTTTTGATTTTCTCACTATACGGGGCTCAGCGGATCTTCCCATCAGTTATTTCTCATTTACTAACCCAGATGTTCTCTACAGGGTCCTGTAGCCCCTCCCCCTCCTTCAGATGGCCTCTGTCCTCCACCACCACCAGGACCTCTTCCAGTGTTCATGGAGAACAGTCCTAAACCAGACGACACAACAGCCCGACACTCAGTTCTGTTTGCACAGCTCAACCAGGGAGAGGCCATCACTAAAGGTGAGCAGATTACATCAGATTACAAAGCCTTAGTACACAGAATAAACCTCTCTATCAGCTACAATAGCACATCAAAACAAACTCCATCACTGATGTCATGTACATATGTTCTGCCTCTAGGTTTAAAGCATGTGTGTGATGAGCAGAAGTCCCATAAGAACCCAGCGTTGCGCTCTCAGGGAAGGACACACCAGGGTTCTCCAGCCAAATGTCAGAACTCCAGCTCGTCTGCCTGTTCACCTGCCAAGAAACATTCCCCTGTGCTGGAGCTGGAAGGAAAGAAGTGGAGGGTGGTAGGTTCCCTCGGCCCCTCAACCTGCATGTGTCTGACTATGTCCGGAACAGTGTTAATACGTACTAATCTTACTATTTCTACAGAATGCAGTATAAATACAGTATTTATTTGTATGCAAATTTTGTGTAAACATGGAATACCCAGATGACCTAAAAAATTTAAATAAAAAAAAAAAATCCAGCAGAACAGGATTCATTACTTCCATGCTGAAATTAAGTAAGACTCAACTGTCTGTCAAACACATATTGAGCTACACTTAACACATAAGCTACACATACGTTACACATAAGTATTTTCTCAGGCACTTACAGGGTCTAAATATACAGGTACAAACTGTATCAGTAGTGCACCCGAATGACAAATGCCATATCATTCTGTTCATATGTTACACTTGCTATAGTTTACTTCCATGTTGTTTCTTCATCAAATAAAAATGTCAAATCAAGTCAATCACATAAGCAGTCGTGCCACTTTGAATAACAAAAAACATGTAGAATATGTATGTGTACATGCAAATAGGATACTGATAATTCACCACCATTGTGCAAAAAATCTACATGATATAGTTGTAATTTGTAAATATGATATCACTTGTCTCGTAAAAAACAAAGGAACAGATAACTTGTTATAGTAAACTTAAATAGATATAAAATAAGCATATAAATATAATTTATAGAAGTGAATATAAATATATATTTTGCAACACAATTACAGGTAACTAAAGACCCTATGCACTTAATGATTAAACTATTTTATTTATTTATTTATTTTGCAACACTCTCAAGGTAGAAAACAACTAAAGAGAAAAAAAACTGAAAACTGAAAAACAAATTACAAACCTTAAATTACAAATTTATATGTGATAAGCATAAGAGTAAAAGGAGCACAATATATACAGGTAGGGCACAGGAGGAACAGGTGAAGATAATTAACATAACAAAGACTAAATGAGGGAGAGTGATGAGGGCAACGAGGAGGCAGAGTCAGGGAAGCACATGACAGACAGCTAGGACCCAGACACCATGCTCCAAACATGAAAACACAGAACATGAGTGTCAGTGACCCTTCAAATGGACACCACATGGCATCCCCAAAAGGGGAACATCAAACAGAAAACAAACCATAACAGACAACAACACAAACTAAGGCGGGCTGGATGCCAGGGCAGGATCGGAGGAACAAAAGGTACCACCCAAGGAAGGGAGAGTGGGGGAAACCAGGGGGATGGCTCCAAGTAAGTGGCAGGATCGGGAGGCTGGGTAAATAGAATGAGTCAGGCCAAGGAGCAGATGACCAGGGAGGGTGGGTGGGGGAAACCAGGGGGATGTCCAGGGGGACAGATAGTGCCAGGGTGGAACCGGAGGAGCATCTGGAAGCCTAGATGGACCTGAAGGGCAGGGCGGAGCCGGAGAAGGTCCTGGAGGCCTGGATGGACCGGGGAGCCAGGATGGAGCCAGAGGAGAGCCTGGAGACTGAGGCAAGGTCCGAGCAGCTGGATTCAGCAATGGATAGTCCTTGACCACTGTGCAGATGGGGTCAGTGGCTGCACAGGCAGGAAAAACTAGGCAGGGACCCCACCTCTTGTGGGTTGACAGAGCTGCGGACTCCTCTGCCTCCTGGTGATCCACAGTGGACCGAGCAAGCTGGTCTTTGTTGGACGCAGGAGGCTGGGCAGACAATGCTGGTGACTGGACAGGATCATCGACAATCACAGGGGACTGGAGGGATTCGTCGTCGACCACGTGGAACTGGACATTTTTGTCGACTGCCACTGCGAACTGGACACACTCGTCGACAACCTCAGGGAACTGGACCAATTTGATGACCACAGGGAACTGGACCGGCTCGTTACGTCCACAGGGAACTGGATGGACTCGATGATGGCCACAGGGAACAAGACAGACTCATCAACGGAATCAGATAACTCAACGGGGAACGGATTCCGCGGCCGTGAATGCTGGCAGTGACAGGGATCAGGTGCCTTACTCGGTTTCTGCTCTGAGCATGAAAACACAAACACAGAACATGATGTCAGGATCCTGTTACGACTAAAAACATGACTGACAAAATGACAGGATCCTGACAGAAACACCTATCCCACAATTCAATGTGCCTGACTCGGCCTTCCATGTAGAGTGTAAAGAATGAACTAAACCGTCTACCAAAGTTAAAACATTTTTAATTTAAGTTGGTTTAAAAATGCAAATAAAACCAAAGTTTTAGAACAAATGGTTGACTGTTCAAAGTTTTATAATAAAGGGTTGATTTCCTTTAAATGAGCCTGATAGAGTGGGTAAACTTTGGATTATTCAAGCATATGGTTTGAAGTAGGTGACCATTGCTGTTTCATTTTGGAACCAATATCATTTTAGATTGTTGATAGAAGCAAAAAATGCATAATTATATGAATTTGTACATGCAACTTGTCAAAATTTGTATCATGATACATGCTTTATAGATTTTTACTAACATTATCTTAATTAGCATTAGTCTGAAATTTAAAAGTGTCTATAGATATACAAACACAGGCATAAGATATTGTAGGAGACTTATCAGGGTTAGGATCTTCAAAATCGTGATTATCTCACAAAAAGTGGATGGGATGAATGTAGAAATTGATTATAGTTATACTACTTGCTTTGCAGCTGCTCATACCTATAGACTTGGCTAATTGACCCTGTCCTTGCATTGAAGCCATGTGGATCTATTATGTGCATTTGGCCTATAGGAGTACCAAGAACAGGCTCATGACCTGGTGATAGAAGAGACGGAGCTCAAACAGGTGGTTTATATCTTTGGTTGTAGCAGTTCCACACTCCAGATCAAAGGCAAAGTCAACTCCATTATTGTTGGTAAGAAGAGCACCTCTTAACACCAGCTGCTCCTATTCTGTAATGTTATCTTTCCCTTTATCATAGCACTGCACACCACGGCTGGGTAACGTCTGCCTCTCTCTTCACAGATAACTGTAAGAAGCTTGGACTTGTGTTTGACAATGTTGTGGGCATTGCTGAAATCATCAACTCCAAAGACATTCAACTTCAGGTTAGAATATATGTAAATGGTTGTACATAAGTTGCAGACTGAAGGGTTTTGTTCTGCAGGCAATCTGCACTCCAGGTTGTTATTGTAAAAGAGAAGGTTAACATAATGTATGGCTTTCACAGTTCACAGTTGCGAGAATTAATAAAGAATATCCTTGTCTACACAAGTCCAAATGTTAAATAGCATTGTGGCATCTATTTGTTGACCTTTGAACAATATATGACAAAAGAGAATGATGTTTTACATGACATACATACCTGTGTGTAATTTATACACCCCTAGGTACTGGGAAAAGTTCCTACCATTTCCATTAACAAGACTGAGGGGTGCCATGTCTACTTAAGCAAGGATTCACTTGACTGTGAGATTGTCAGTGCCAAGAGCTCTGAAATGAATATCCTTGTTCCTGAAGGAGAAGATGATTATGTAAGTGTATTTACACTGGCAATCTCATAAGAACATATTTAATTGTCAACTTGATCAATTTGATCTTGTTTATATTAACCTCCTAAGACCCCCCACATGACTGCTGTGTGCATTTTCCATTTCCAATTTTGATTTGTAACAAGTAACACCTAATAAGGAAGCAAAATATAAAATAAATAAATAATAATAATTTATAGAGCAAATAGTTTTCCTAACAATATATGTCCATATATGTGGACAGTTGGGATAAGTTTTGAAATGTTATGTAATACCAAGCTATAAAAAGTTTTTTCATCAAAGTGTTGGTTATTCATGGTTTTGTAACATTGCAGACATTACAGCTGATTTGCTATAAAGCTGAATAAAATATTTCTGATTGAAAGTAATTGTTAGTATCATCAAAATCACTGCCAACCATATTCAAATAAAATTTTGCATTTTAAAATTCTGAATCTATGTACTGATTATCATTGTCCCATGTCTACCAAACATGTTGAGTGGTCTAACTCCATATAAAGTCTCTGAAAGCAACATTTTTCAGCTTTTGCATGAATACATTTATTTTCAATGTGAAAATGGATAGCAAATATATAGGAATGCATTACTAATGTTAATGAATACAACTGTACAGTGATAACAAAATAAAACAATAACAAAATTTATATTAAAAATGAATTGACCCACAGATGTGTTCATGTTGAAAAATCTGTTTTTTTCATTTTTGAGGGAACACGGTCCTAATTTCCACATATGTGGACTTTATTAGCACGCTGAGTTTTTAAAGTGGCAAATCAAACAAACTAGAGACTCTTTACAACCAAACAGGTTTCAATAAAAAAATGTAAATGTGTAACCCTTATTAGAGGCATTTTGTTGGCACTGCACCCATAGTAGTGCTTCCTGGAAATCAAAGTCAGGCTGTTATGTTATGTGGCGTGATGCAGCAAAACTTTAACCCTTAAATGACAGTGTAGAATCTTGCAAACAGTTTTCAGTCAGCTTTAGTGAAGCCAAAATACAACATCCACACATGTGGATGCGGGGTAGCACAAGGTTAAAAGTGAAGTGTGTAATTTTTGCTCCACTAGCGACACCATGTAAAATAATGATAGCTTTCCTGAACACTTACACCATCTTCCATTTGTTGGCCAATCAGGTAGCCCAACCAGAACTTAAGCCATTGGTTGAGCCAATGTTCCTGTGTTGGGAACAACAGTATTTTATCATAAAAAAACAACACCTCTAAAATGTGGGAGAAAAGATGTTATTCGCGTTTAATATTGATATTATTTTTGAAGCTATGTTTGAAAATGTTTTTCCACATTTGACAAATATCTTCATATGTAATCGACAGAGGGAGTTCCCCGTTCCTGAGCAGTTTATAACGGTTTGGGACGGATCCAGCCTGGTGACAGAGCCCACGAAGATTGCTGGTTGATTCCTCACCTCCTCCAGCTCATCTTCATCCTACCCAGAACTCTTCATCCACTTTCATTGTATCACACTGTTAGCTAACACTTAAGAACTTATATGCGGTTGTGAGAGTTGTAGTTGTAGGGTCAGACTATTAAAATGAAGAGCAAAATATTTACAAATTCTGCCCCCCCCCCCCCCCCCCCTTAACAAATCACTGTTCTTGGATATATTTCACCTTTATATTGTGCAAGTTGATGGCACCATTATAAATGTATAACTTTAATGCTATCAGCACATAGCTGTATAATATCAAAGTAATACTGTATGTCAGTGAGTACTGTTTAGGAAATTAATTTCTTAAGTTATTTGTTATTTAATTGTCTGAAATTTTTAGGTTGATGGCATTATTTCTCAGTTAAATACATCATGGTTCTTTGCAGTAATATAATTACAATTTGATAAAACGCTAATGGGGTCAATTTATTTTATTAAAGGCACTGTATTTCCAAATGAATTCAATAATGCTTATTTGATGGTGACTGTTTTCTCAAACTTTAAGATCAAGTCTGGTTGCAGATTGAACAGAATTACAATTATGATTTACTCACCTGTAGAGTTTTTTTTTATTATCTTCATTTTACAGGGAAAACGGTCATTTGTGTTTTGTGCCATCTGGTTTGACATTTCATATTGTTTACAGATCCCAGTTTCAGTTAAAACACTTTTTAAACATTTTAAATAAGCATGTTAATCTTTTAAATGAAATTCAGTGGCATGATAATCTTGTATCTGCAGGTTTCGGACACAGACTAGGTGCAAATGTGGGCAGAGGATAAACAAAATCAAGACACTTTTTATTCTAAGAGTGTGATAAATGAACGAGTGCCTTTTATGGGTATTAATTTTTTATATAAGATTTATATATTTTTAATATAGCTTAATTTTGTCTCTTTACAATTTGTTCATTATCTCAGACCACCCATTTCTGAAATTTCCACCTGATCTCCTGTAAGTCAGAATGATTTGTATTGGCACCCCAGATGTCATTCAGTACCATCAGGAAAGTAGTGACATTGTGCCATGTTGTAACAGAAAAAATGATATAAAGCTCATTATTGGGTAAAGCATGCAAACAAAGTACATTTGTTTCATAGATAATGTTTGCACTTTCACAACTGTCTGGAAATGTACATGATGCTTTAAGTGTTCAACAGGAACGTCTGGAACATGTACTTCAGCTCATTTTGAATGACTCCCAACATGTGTTAATATGTAGCATTCTTCAGTCCTTTAAAAGGAATAATTATGTTACATTTGTTTGGTCAGTGAACAGTCTCCATTTAACTAAACATTACTGAAATGCAACATACAGAGTACAATTTGTGTACTCTGTATTCAGTTGCTTGCCTTAAATTGTACTTTACCGTTACCGAAGTGTGTTCTCATTACCATATTTGATCAAATAAAGTAATTGTGATCTCACTGGATTGTTCTTTATTGACCTTTTCACCTCAATATACGTCATCTGAATAGAGTAGTTGTTTAGTTGTCTTTCTACAAATGTAGAAGTAATTTGTCAAAATATGTCTCTTTAATGAAACGGTCATAGATTCATACCCTGAAAGCAAGTCAACCTGTAAACTTTAAACATAGAGCAGCAATGGGAAAACAACAACTTGGCAAACAAGAACAGAATGTTAAGTATTTGCCTGGCACCATGCAAGTACTTACTAAAGAGTAATTTAATATATATTACTCAATGAAAATGCTTTTAACTCAAAAATGAAAGGACAACTTGTATAAATGCTCACTAGTTTAATGTGACACATTCTACCACAAAATACAAATTCTATAAGCATGTCTGACTGTATTTCACCCAAGTGTGGAGAGAACAACAAGGCTTGCAGCAGAAGAATTCCTTGGTGTATTCTGCCATCTGGTGGCAAACAGGGCATTACATCTCTAGATGAATGGTGTTGAGTAAACAACTGCAATGCTACAAAACACATGAGATTTAGCCTTCTTTACATTAAAAGGTGAAGAAGTGTCTATTTCTTTTACAAAGTCTTTTTCTGGGTTAATAAACTTTTCTACATGTTTATTTATTTAAAGGGATAGTTCCCCCAAAAATGAAAATGCTCACCCTCATTCGATCAAAGATATGTATGACTTTCAACAAACAAAGATTTTTAGAAGAATATTTCAGCACTGTAGGTCCATTCAGTGGATGGTGACCAGAACATGGAAGCTCCAAAATGCACATAAAGGCTGCATAAAAGCAATCTATACGACTCCAGTGGTTAAATCCACATCTTCAGAAGCAATATGATAAGGGTGAAAAACAGATCAATATTTCAATCCATTTCTACATACTTGCTTTCAACAATGCTCATTTATCCATGTTTTTATCGGCATTGATGTTGATTTAAAATAATAATCAAGAGATGAGGAACACACAAACGAGAGATATTTATTGGCATATCATTCTTGTTTGGCAGCATTACGTGAAATGCTCTGCAGATAAAAGACAAAGAACAATCATTCCTTTAAGCACACATTGTAAGTGGAGTTTATATCAGCGCATGAGTCTTCATTAATTTTTGGGGGATTTTGTAAGACTAGGGGGTGGACCTCCGACCCTCTAGGGGGGTTTGGGGGCATACTCCCCCATATGAACATTTTTTACCTTTTAAAGTTAAATACTTCCATCTGGTGCACTTTGAGAGCAAAATAAAAGACTAGTGTTGTGCTCTTGTAAACAGTGTTGTGCTCTTAAAACTGCAGTAGGCAACTTTGAAATAAATTGAATTGAGAAACAGTGCCCCCAATTCTTCCCCATATACATGATGCTCTTCACCCACAGCCAGGGTTTAATTGACAGAGCCAAGGCCTGCCTCGCCAAAAGATATTGGCCAAAATTTGCTGGATTGACACTACCCGAACCACATTTTTCACTCAGACCTAGAGTCTGTAGTGCTAACTAATTTCTCACAGGGCCTCATTTAACAAGACACCATGTTTATATATATCTAAAAATGTTCAATGAATAAATACTACAGTAGCTTTAACAATTTCATGCTCTTCTAACCATTCTGAAAAGCAGGGTAAAAACTAGGGATGTCAGTTTCAGCTTTTTACCTTTTAACGTTACCTCAGACTGCTAATGATAGCTAGCTAGTGAAGACGTAAGCAGTGTAACGTTATGCCAAATAACCTAGTACGCTAATGTTAATTTATATTAATCATCATGATGCTAACTTCAGCAGTAATATATGTTTGCTCTTGTACACTGATGATGATAAATTGTGTGTTGAGTAGTGTATAAATGCAGTGGATACATTTAATGTTAGTTAACAACCTTTACGAAAAAAGTCGTCATTGGATATACATTTTTGTTTTTACTCTCCAGACGTTTGACCTCATGTAAGCACAATGTAACTAAAAATATATTAAGCAAACTGAGAGAGGGTTCCTCTTCATATATATTCATAGAATATAATAGTATATTGTAATTCTTATTTGATTTTGCTTTATGATTTTAATCACATTTTAGCTTTTTCAAAATGCACAAATTTCCCATTATATCAATTTGATGTCATGAAATTGCATTTTTACTAATGAGACAAGCTGTTGTCACTGTTTGAATTTTCATACACATTATGAACAAAATTCACAAGGTGGGAACCTAATACTGAAAATTAGGGGCTGACAATGAATTGTCAAAAAATAATTGTGATTATGATGATTAATTGCCTGTTTTAGGTGTTTCACGAATATGACGATTAATTACAATACAAACTCACTATGACCCAGCCAACCTGTATATCTATTATATTGTATTGTGCGATAGTAAAATATTTCTGCCTTAAATTCTTCACTTTCACACATTATTTTAAGGCTATCTGATTAAATCACAAGCCCTTATTTCTCATGAAGAAAGACTTTGTGATTGTGTTTCTTGCATTTGATCATCTCCACAGAAATAGAGCATGACATCTCCTCTGTCTCACTGCTGCACTGCGTGAATAAACCCCATTTGCATTACATGGCGGTTAATTGAAACTAGAGTCCTTTGCGTTCACAAAATGAACAAGTTTATACCTTGTTTATTTTTCACGGGAGTTTGGCGAAAGTCTCTGTAGACGGCGTGCACGTCAGAACGCTTGAGAAGTGATTCATCTTCACAACTGAATGACACATGTGTTTTTCCCGCGCTCATCAGGCAGCACGCAAGGAAAGCCGAGGCTGAATCCAGCTTCAACGGTTTGTATTCAGTAAAAGGGACTCGGTGTTCAAAACTACACAACTCTAACACTGGCGAGTGAAGTGTTAATTTCATTATTGAAAGTGCTGCATCATCAACACATTTTGTTCATTATGAGACCGTGACTGGGCAAATTAGACTAGTCAATTAATGGGAAACACTGCGATTGGATTAGCTACTCAGGTGCTGGACTGTCATGTTTTTGGCTAATGGAGGAATGATGCGCATCAGAGGGGATTTAGAAGTGGGAATACGCAATGCAGACTTATAAAGAAGTGGGTATATGCCTGCATATACCCTGCACTACATCCCTGCTTATATCATACTTAAAAATGTATATATAATGTTATATATAAATACTGCACTGCAAGTGTTGGGCCTGTGCAAACCACCTACTGACAGCTGTGTCCCCCCACTTTTAAAATGACTCCTACGCCCCTGGTTACTACGACGTCACGCATTCGAGTGGGAAACAAAATACAAAAGTGCACAATGAACAACGGCAAAAGCTCTTTTTTTTTTGTAGTTATACTGTGAATAAGCATAAGTGAATAAACCTGCGATACCTAAGTCCACTTCGCAGACCACTCGATCTGTTAGTGTGTTAGTCATGTAGTGACTAACACATTTAGTCATTACATGCAGTGTAAACATTTAAGACTTGGCATCCCAACCTTCCCAATAAAAAGTACACAGATATACGGTACAACTACACTGCAAGATGTCCATAACATATCACTGTATTCTTTGAACGATAAAATCATTAAATATTAAAAAATTTTAATTACTGTGGTGTTGTCATTAAAGAAGAAATAAACAATAGGAAAGCAAGGGATAATCGAGAAAACAGGATGTGACGGAATCTTCCAGCGACGTCAGCTTGCTTTCAACAGTGGGTGACGTCAATAAAAGTGTGAGTAAATTCTCTTGTTCCTTGTGCTTTTTTCGCTTAAAAATACGTTTGCCTCTTTTAATACCGTATCCTTTCATAATCACATCCATGTTATATACTTATCTAAGGTGTGGGTTAATCAGTGACAACAATATCTCTTGTATAATTACAGCGAAATGGATGTAGGAACCTTAGCTTTCTGTGCTAGCATCGCTGCTTATTTGTCAACAAATAAAACAAATCAAAACTAGATGTGTTATTACATATCCCAGTTTATATTAACCATTTGCATAGAATGGATTGCGTCGAACAGGTCGTGAAACTTCTAAATTGTAATGTCGTAAATGTTTTCACTCTAGAAGGATCTGTATTTCCTTATTCTGTATTGGACTATAGGCAACTCGGGTTTTGATATACAGCCACTGTGTATATAATTTATTTGAGAACATTAGCCCGCGGCTAAACCAAAAATAATAGTTTGATTGTCTCCTTAAAATGGTTTTGTAGATCCTCATCATGTTTCATGGAATACCTGCATCTGGAGGGATGGGAGGAGGTGAGTGAGAGAATCTGCTGAAATCATAAGCATATAAACAACTTGTACTTTCATGCCTGGCACATTAATTGCTATGACAGTTCTGCATTTTCTTGACTTGAGTCATTTTATTTCTGTTTTTTTTCTGCTTTAACTTAATTAGCGCCTGCCAACAAACCAGAACTGTATGAGGTAAGGGTGCTACTAAAAATAATTGTGATAAGTTATAGTAATGACACTTTTCTGACTCCTCTTTAAATTATTCTCATTTGTCTTTTACAGGAAGTGAAATTGTACAAAAATGCCAGAGAAAGGGAAAAGTAAGTTATTCAGAGGTGACCAATATAATATTCGGCAATAGAGATTGTATTCTATATCCAGGAATGTGGAGATTTTTACTAGCTATTATGAGCTTCTTAGTTTGTTTGTTTGTTATTTGGATGTCACAATAAAGACAGTATAGAAGGACAATATAGGTGATGGTGTTGTTGCATTGCATTTGATTTCCTTGTTTACATTGTTTTGAAAGGTATGACAACATGGCAGAGTTATTTGCTGTGGTGAAGACACTTCAGGCCCTGGAGAAAGCCTACATTAAGGACTGTGTGACTCCCAATGAGTTAGTTGTGCCCTCATTTTGTACTATATGTCATGACTTATATCTATCCATGCAAAATGTAATAAATAATTGCTTTTATTTTATTTTTTTTAATGTTTTTTTATTGTTTTGCAGATACACAGGTGCTTGCTCAAGATTGCTAGTCCAGTATAAGGCTGCTTTCAAACAGGTCCAAGGATCAGATGTGGGCTCCATCGATGACTTTTGCCGGAAATATAGGGTACAACTTTGCTCCTATTTTCCGTATCTCTATATTCAGTGAATTCAATGTCTCTGTTTTACCTTGGTTCAGTAATCATAATCAGAATGAGCTTTATTGCAAAGTATGCTTCCAGATACAAGGAATGTTTCTTGGTGAGAGAAGCTTCCAGTGCACAAACAATACAGCAACAATAATAAATAAAGACAGAGATAATAATAATAAAAAAATTTTTTATATAAAAATAAAGAGCTAATAGAAATATAAGTATATATAGAAATGCACAATAAGACAAAAATATACATATAGCATGTTCAAATACAAATCTGTAATATACAGTGCAAGGGAATGTAATGCAGAAGAGGTAGGATATGTTAAAGAATATAACTGACTAGGCTGTGTATTGCATGTAATTATAGTATAGTTTAAAGTGTTCATGAGATGGATAGCCTGAGGGACAAAACTGTACATGACGGTTCTGATGCTCAGTGCTCTGTAGCGTCGGCCAGAAGGCAACAGTTCAAAAAGGTAGTGGGTAGGGTGACAGGGGTTCAGAGGGTTTTACCTGCCCTTTCCTCACTCTGGAAGTTTACAGTTCTTAAAGGGAGGGCAAGGGGCAACCAATAATTTGCTCAGCAGTCCGAACTGTCCTTTGTAGTCTTCTGATGTCTGATTTTGTAGCTGAACCAAACCAGACAGTTATTGAAATGCAGAGGACAAACTCAATGACTGCTGAGTAGAACTAGATTAGCAGCGCCTGTGGCAGGTTGAACCTCCTCAACTGGCGAAGGAATTACATCCTCTGCTGGGCTTTTTTCACAATGGAGTCAATGTGGGTCTCCCACTTCAGGTAATGTAATGTATTGGTCCATGACATTGTGCATATTCAGGGGACATCTGTCTAAAAATTGGCTCACGTTGTCCTTAATTTGTTATTCATTTATCATGTCATTTAGTATGCTGCACTGTTTACAATTTTTTTTCATTCATATTTCTTGTCCTCTTTGTACATGGTAGCTTGACTGTCCACTGGCCATGGAGAGGATCAAAGAGGATCGACCAATCACCATCAAGGATGACAAGGGCAACTTGAATCGCTGCATTGCGGACATAGTATCTGTATGTTAACTTCTCAATGCAGAGATTCCTAGAATGAAAAACTTTCTTGATTAAATGCCTGAAAGCCCCTGTGTTATTGATTGAGCCCAGAGCATGTCTTTGGGTTCCAGCAATTCCATTAAGTAGATTTATTTTATCAGACTAGAAGCCCTCCTTCCACAATGCCAATATGTAATTTATTTGGCGCATTGAGGATGACGCCTTGCTAACATAAAGAGAGGCTACAAATTAAGTGGCTTAGCATTGATATAGCTGCTGTCTGGCAAGCTCTGCTGCTGTAACAACTGTGCTTGAATGCTTGCTTGTTAGCAAATCCATATTGACTGTTATACTGGTCTTGAACAGTGTAAAATGTTTTCAAAAAATTGTCAAATAACATTTTAAATGTGTTTGTTTCTCCCATGCAGCTCTTTATCACAGTGATGGACAAACTTCGACTTGAAATTCGTGCCATGGATGAGGTACTCATTTCACAGCATGGGTTTATCAGCTTATTTAGTTTTAGACTGTATTATTTAGATATTGTTTACATGATTCTGATTGTAAGCTTTAAGTGATTCAGATGATTGTTTGATAGATCCAGCCTGACCTGAGAGAGCTGATGGAGACTATGAACAGGATGAGCAACATGCCTCCAGATTCAGAGGCCAAAGACAAAGTCAGCCTCTGGTAAGGCTAATCCAGATGTTTTAGCATTTATATTTTTTGTTTAATGAGCATGCTGACAGTGTGCTTTAGCTCTTAGACAGTTTGCGCTTGGAGAAGTAACGTCTTTAAATCCATACCCTTTAAAACATTGTTGCTACAGCCACAAACGTGCAGGCAGACATCTTTGAATGTTGCATCACATCTCTTGCCATGTAGTCTTTTTAAGACGGAGTATCAAGTTAAAAATAGATTGACTGTCTCAATACCCCTGCATTCTGTTCTAGCCCATTGCGCTACATATAGCTGTTGATTGCAAGAATGCACCTTATCTAGAGGCCCCATAAGAAACACATTTGATCACGGTTAGGTAATACTGAAACAAGCCTAATCATACAGGGCTTCTTTAAAGGAATATTTCACCAAAAAATGAAAAATCTCTTATTGACTTACCCCGATGCCATCCCAAATGTGTATGACTGTCTTTCTTCAGCAGAACACAAGATTATTAGAAAAATGTTAAAGCTATATAGGTCCTTGTAATGTAAGTAAACGGGTGCCATCAGGCTGCTTGCTGTTTGACAGTCCACAAGGCATATTTAGGCAGCATAAATGTTATCCACATGACTTCAGTCAATAAATTAATGTCTTCTGAAGTGAATCGATATTTTGGTGTAAGAAATAAATAAAACTTTTAAAAAATCGCTTCCTGTCAGCAGTTGAGGTGTCCGTGACATAAGCGCAATGTTGCATTCGTGCGAGAAATAGGATGTGCACGCTTTCTATGCAACAGAGGAACGAACGTCACACAAGAGTTAGGTCTTTTCAAACAGCAATCAGACGCTGGCCGGAAGCAACAATGTGAAGTTAAAAACATTTCAATTATCGATTTGTTTCTTACACCAACCTATCGGTTGCTTTATGAGTACCTACAGAGCTTCAACATTTTTCTAAAAATCTTAATTTGTGTTCTGCTTAATAAAGACAGAATTTGGGATCTGGGATGGCACCAGGGTAAAGGAATAATGAGAGAATTTTCATTTTTGGTTGAACTATTCCCTTAAGACTGATTAGTCGAGTAGTCACTCAGACAACCCTCTGACTAGTCGATTTTGAAAACATATAGTCTTGCACATCCCTAGTCACGTGTATTAAATAGGATTTATGTAATTATTTGAGCTATCATGCATTTATAATTTTGGATGATATTTAGTCCTTGAGAATTTTTTCTTGATTGAGCTGTATGTTTTCAGTCACAGAGCAAGTGTGCACAGTATTCTTGCACTTTAATGAGACAGTGCTCACTATCTTTTGGTTCTTCCTCACAGGTTAACCACACTAAGCAGCATGTCTGCATCCGATGAGCTGGATGACTCCCAGGTTCGCCAGATGCTGTTTGACCTGGAGTCTGCCTACAACGCCTTTAATCGTTTCTTACACTCATCTTAAACACTCATTCCTTCTCTGATCTCTTCAAGTTCTTTGTCACCAGCTTCCTTTTTTTTATTAAACATCTGTGTTTCTTTTTCCCTTTCTTGCCCATGTCCCCTTAAACTGTATGTTCTTGAGATTTCCATTTAGAAACTCAAGTCAGTGTACAGTTTACTCTGACTATTCTTGTCATATAATAAGCTTTGTATAATTCGCTGATTTTTTCTCTTTTTAAAAAGTAGTCTTTTTAATATAAAGCAATGTGGCATGGGAATTTCAGTTTTTTTATTTTCTTTCCCACTGTAGTCTTTGAAAGTGTTCTCTAGCTCCTGATCATAAGGTTGGCTATAGTGAATGTATTTAGCCATCAAAGATGCAGAGAAAACAGTGGAAAAACATCTAAAAGATTTGGGATATATTCTAGGGAACAGATGCTGGCCTTTATTTATAAATATAATAAATGAACATATGAGATATGGTTTACACATCTCTTCAAGGAATATTCCAGGTTCAATACATGTTTAGCTCAGTCGACAGCATTTTTTGGCATAACATTGATTACCGCAAAAATTTCGTGGTAATCAGCATTATGCCACAAATGCTGTCGATTGAGCTAAACCTGTATTGAATCTGGAATATCCCTTTTATTATCATATCCAAGAACAAGCTTTGACACTATGATATTTTAAACTGATAATATCCCTTTCCCAGACTTTTCACATGTTTCTTTTTGTTTAAGTAGATTATTTTCCAGTTCTTTCGAAATAAGACTATGTTATTACATGTCATTTCCAGTGCACCAGAATTTGTTGGTTGGTAAAAATACCTTTTATGACAGAGAGCCTGTTTCATAACTTGGTGTGAACTCTGTGGTTAATGGTGTTGGATTATTTTACTTCAATATGTAATAAGTGGTATTTATTCAGTGATCTTTGTAAATAAAGTAGTTTTGAAATAAACTAAACAACATTAAAAATTAATGTTCTGGGTGTGCTCTTCTGTTTAGTTTTGTGGTAGCCTAATGTTATTTACAGTGAATTATTGGTGTAAATGCTTATAATAAAACTGTCAAAGGCATCATGTATATCAAAGACACATCTGTATTGGCATAATTCTTTCATCTCTATTGAAGCCAATCGATCAAGCAACAATACAAAAAGTAGCAATTACCATATCCACATTGTTCCAAATGAAAGAAAATTACAGGTTGTAGAGCTGAACATAAATAATATTTTACATTAAAAAAATACCTTATTGATAATTTCACATTGTAAAGGGACACAACTAAAATAACACAATTAGGGGCTTGACATTAAAAAGTTCACAATATAATTTATTAAATTGATTTATTATTATTATTGATAATCAGTTGTAAAGATTCTTTCAGGAGATTCCTTTATATGAAGAAAAGGGGATTTAGGTTGACAGTCTTGTACAAAGGGGGGGGGGGGGGGGTTGGTGCAAGATAACTCGTTGCAAATTAAGCAAATGCATCAGAATATGATTTTAATAAATATTTGTTTGTTCTACAAATTATAAAGGATATGTACCTCCCTATCTTTAATTTTATTAAGTAAATATATACAGTATGTGTACGTCTTTTATATTGAAACATCTGACATACAATATTGTTTGTAACCACCAGGAAAATATATTTGTGCAAGTACAGGACAACATTGATGAGAGGCAGGTTTGGCAACCTATCTGAAATATATATGAAATAAATGTTCTTAGTGGAAAATAACAATGTGAAGTTTTAAGAACCAAATGATAAGACATATATTGTAATCTTAGACTGGAGTGGATTACTTTTAGACTATGGCTAAGCTTAATATGTAATTTACTGTAAAGATGTATTTCATAGTCATCCTTGGTCTAATGGCTGCAACTTGCACTGGTACTCAATGACTTTAAACATGCAACATTTTGCTATATTAAAAACATATGACTGACCTAATTTAAGAACTGTGTTGTCTGTGTTATTTAGTCCACAACTGTATGCAGTGATATAATGTGTAACAATGTGTAACAGAACGTAGCTGTATTAGTATGTTCTGCATGTTTTTAGTTGTATTTTGGTGCTTTCTGGCATTTACATGCAGAGGGTGACTCCTGCGACTCAAAAGTTGTTTGGTGAAGCGCTTCTTCGAGGAAACTGTCAGCTGTGGCAGAACCTGAAACCTTCAATAATGAGGAGGTCATGTCCATCAATAAAACCCCTCATCCAGCGCCACCAGCCCCTCTTTCTGACCACACTGGAGAGTGTCCGGTCTCGTCCTCTCCTTTCATGTGAGTGTGAAGCAATATATTATCCCAAAATAGGAAATGTCAGACTTAATCATCGGAATGACAGCTGATCCAAAGGATGTGTCAAAATGTTGAAAGGAAAAATACAAAAATAATGAAACCTATGTCATGAGTCCTGCAACATTCAAAATGCATGACAGTCTTAATGTATATAGGGATTGCCTGTTTTTGCTAGTTTACAATACCAGTATGCAGTGGCATAATGTGAACCAATTTGTAATAGAGGTGGGTGTGAAGATGTTGGCATAACTGTATTTCAGTACTTTGGTATGTTGATCAGCTTCTTTTGGACATTTACAGGCAGAGAAAGAGAGACTCCCACAAATATAAAGTTGCATTTGGAGACACTGAGATGCTTCTGGATGTTTCTGGGTGGCTTTGATGAAACAGGCCAAACTGTCAACTGTGGAAAAACCTGAATCGTTGAATAAAAAGGAGGTCCCTACCAACAGTACGACCCCCGCTTCAAGCGTCATCAGCCCCTCTGTCTGACATCAGCGCAGATTGTTTGGTCTCGTCCTCATCTGGCATGTGAGTTTGAAGCAGCAGAATTATCCTGAAATAGTGAATTTTCAAATTGACTTGCACTGGGGTATTCACAATGCCAGAAGGTCCATTTGATTGTAGAGAAATGCATCACACAAGCACAGTGAATAAAAAACATCCTTAATCTAATGTAAATATATCTTGACTGGAAAAAAAATTGGTAAATGACTTGAGGTTTTATACATAATTGATCAGTAGTTTATGGACATTAAAATATGAATATATATATTATAATAAATGAATCTTAATTTAACCAAATTTAAACATCTATTATGGCTTTTATGAAACTATCTGAGGGTTTTAGATAAGTATTTAGATGAGTATTTCAGAGAGGATTACTGTGTACTAGGGATGCCGCTATTATACGGTTTCACTATTAATCGTGATTAAAAATGTCATAACTCCGGAATGAGTTTTGAAATGGGCAGTAAACTGGGCTGGTTGTGACGTCATTGCCAATCTATAAAAATAAAAATATGGCCAATGTATGCCGGACAAGCTTATGATGTCAAAATCACGGTGACTGACTAGTTATTTATCAACATAAACAGTTTGAATGTTGACGAAATCTAACTAACTGCTTCCATGCTGACACAGAGAGAGACTGGCTATACACTTGTCATTGCACAGTTTACGCACACCAGTGATGAGGCAGCTGTCTTCAGTTTCGGATACTTCTGGAACACAGTATAGCTTGTTTGCAGTCACGTGATTCTGATGATGTGCGAAATTCAGATGGAGGGCAGGAAGTGAAAAGCAGAATGGACGAGATGGAGGAATGTCCGTACTGTACTAGTTTAGACGCGATTACAAGAGAAAGATATAAACAGAAAATCACAACATATGTTGGACGTGATCCTTATGTTATGAAGAGGAGCGATTTTTCAACTACCTTGTCCTCCAGACATCATTCTACTCCAGAAAACAAATAAAAGCATATAAAAGTATGGAGGCATACAACTTCTTTGTTAGTGGTTGGGTCAACGACCTCGGTACCAATGTGCTCAACAATGACTGTTGTTTGGTTTTCGCCCGGGTGAGTAGCATTTCTATTTTGTCCAGTGGATTAACCTAGCAACAGACATTAAACGTTGCGGCGCCTCTCGATGGTTACGGTTGTTTACTTTACGTGATTAGGTTAAGAACTCTCAAAGGTCCACTGAAACGCCACTAAGACATGGATAATCACGAAACAAGATGGAGAAGTCATTGCAGCACATTGAAATTGCATGGCATGGGAAGTTATTTACGATAGCCTGTATTTTGTGAAACTGTTGTGTTAGTACAAGCAACAGCACACTATCTATTGTTTTAAATATATCACAGGTGCACACCCACAGATCAAAAATAAAATGTTCCATTTGTGGTTAAAGAAATTTCTATTCTTTTCTCAGATTGTCAGAATCCTGTTCTCATGTAGGGGCGGTACTTTTTTTTCCATTTAAGCTGGTGTTAATATGCGAGATACAGCCTCCTGCACAACGGAAAAGTGCAGGTGGCTGATGCGTCACATGTAAAAAAGGTGTTTAAATGTACTGTACATATCATTACTTTTTTGTACCCTACTCAATGGAAATGACAAATTGTTGTTGCAATGTCATGTATTACATTTTCCATGTTTTGGAGCACATAAGTGTGTGTTAGAAATGGTCAGATACTGTAATTTCCCGTAATTGGGCAGTACTTTATGCTTGTCAAATTTTCCAGATTCCTGTTGCTCCTTTAGTTCATATAGACTTCTCGACAAAATCCCAAAAACAAAAACTGGATGATGCCATTGCTGGGAAATCAACTGAACAACCTAAGGTTGGGAAACAAGTTCAATGTCCAAGAGTGAATAGAATCAAATCTTGGATGCTGCCTAAAAATGTTCTTGAATACAGAACATCAGAGACTCTGGACCAGGATTTCCAGCTAGAAGAGCTAACCCTTTCTCAGGTCCAGGCTGTAGAGAAGGCAACTCAAAGCCAGAGTGCATCCAGGATTTTGTATCGACAAAGAGCTGGACGCATAACTGCCTCTAAGCTTACACAAGTTCTTAAAACGAATCTGGTTCTCAGAAACCATCCAAGAGCTTGATTAAGGCCACGTGCTACCCAGAGGCACACAAGTTCACCACAGTCATGACTAGGTATTTAGGGCTTGAATTAGGATAAGACAAAGGGGAGATTTTGGGTAAGACTAGCACAAGGGTCTCCATAAGGTATGGGCTTGTGAAACAAGGATTAGGCAGGGGTAGGGTTAAGTATAGGGGTTAGGATAATAGTAAATATTTAAACCATTGAACTGTAATAATGTTGCCTAAAGTACTGACCCACTCCACAATGTTTCTAAATTCAACACTAAATATTAAATGACCATTTCAAGTGTTGCTTAAATTACCATTTCAAGTGGTCTCTGGCTGAATCCCAAGTGGCCATACATAGGAGCCTCGCCTGATGGGATTGTCACATGCGACTGTCATGGATCTGGGATTTGCAAGATAAAGGCAATATTAAGGTTCATTATAAACATTACAAAGAAAATAACCCGATGGCCCTCCGAGAGGCGGGATGAAAGAAGGGCCAACAAGGACGGACCACACGGTAACAAACGCAAGGATATCGGCAAAAGAGAAGATCCCAAGGAAGTGTGGGTGCGGCTGGGAAAAAACAACAACTCTGAGGGGACTTCACATCCACATGGGAAAGAAGAAGTGTGGTAGTGGTAGCCTAATGCAACCTTGCACTGCCCTGGTAAGGGCAGGTCAGACAAATGGGATCCAAGTCCGGGTTGACAACCATAGTGCCAACGGGCCCAATGTTGCAGAGGTGGAGCAGGTGGAAAGGGAGGAGGAAGAAAGGGATGTTGAAGAACCCCAAGAAGTGAACCCAGTAGCACCCCCAAGTGACTCAAGAATGGAGTCGAGCCAAAGGGCCAGGAACCTGAAGAACCCATGCCGAAGGAATAAGATCAAGTGGCCAAAGGCCAACAAAGCTGAGGAGTGGAGAAAGTTAGACGAACATCTGAGCAGGCTGCTGCAAAAAGCTCTGCGCGGGTCAGTGGTAGCCAAGCTAAATCTGTTCGGGGAAATCTTGTATGAAGAATGCAGCAACAGGTATGGCGAGGTGACCATCAGAGAAGACGCAATAAGATCAAAGGGAAGGAGGGAGAAAGAGATTGATGACCTGGTGGCAAGCAGAAGGCAGGTTCGCAAGCGTTGGAGGAAGGCAGAGGAGTCTGAGAAGGAGGGCCTGAAAGCTCTCTGGGATGAGATCAGAAGATGCCTTGCTAACCTCCGGAGGGCAGAACGCATTAGAAGACGGAGAAAAAGGAAGGAGAAGGAAAGATCAAGCTTCTTCAGGAATCCATTTCGGCATGCACGCGGGCTCCTGGAGGAGAAGACAAGTGGAACCCTGGATATCTCCAAAAAAGAACTACAGGAGCACATTCGCACTCAGTACAGTGACCCAGCAAGGAACAACCCCCTAGGCTCGCCAGGGTATGTGCCTAGACCCTCAGAACCATCAGCCCTGTTTGACGTATCACCACCCAAGCTCAGCGAGGTCAAGCAGGTGATCCAGCGGGCAAGATCTGCTTCAGCACCAGGCCCGAATGGAATACCGTACAAGCTGTATAAGAACTGCCCAGGAGTACTGAAGCTGCTATGGACCCTGATGAGAATCTCCTGGTCTAAGCAGACCATACCATCTGAGTGGCAGAGGGCAGTGGCAGTCTCTATTCCCAAGCAACAGAACGCCAAGGCCATCGAGCAGTTCAGGAGCATAGCTCTACTGAATGTGGAGGGGAAAATCTTCTTCTCCGTGATGGCAAGAAGAATGCCCTGTTTGACGTATCACCACCCAAGCTCAGCGAGGTCAAGCAGGTGATCCAGCGGGCAAGATCTGCTTCAGCACCAGGCCCGAACGGAATACCGTACAAGCTGTATAAGAACTGCCCAGGAGTACTGAAGCTGCTATGGACCCTGATGAGAATCACCTGGTCTAAGCAGACCATACCATCTGAGTGGCAGAGGGCAGTGGCAGTCTCTATTCCCAAGCAACAGAACGCCAAGGCCATCGAGCAGTTCAGGAGCATAGCTCTACTGAATGTGGAGGGGAAAATCTTCTTCTCCGTGATGGCAAGTAGAATGTCCACCTACCTCACGGAGAACAACTACATCGATACCAGCTGCCAGAAAGCCGGGATACCAGGTTTTCCTGGCTGTGTAGAGCATGCTTCCATGATTTGGGAACAGATCCAGACCACTAAGAGTGAGAAAAAAGATTTGCACGACATATGGCTAGACCTAGCCAATGCCTATGGGTCAGTGCCACACCTGCTCATAGCCTACGCTTTGGAATTCTTCTACATCCCAGACAACATCAGGACCATGATCATGAACTACTTCCAGGACATGCACATGTGCTTTGCACTGAAGAAGTTCATCACTGACTGGCAACAACTGGAAGTAGGGATTGCAATGGGATGCTCCATTTCCCCCATCCTCTTCGTGGCAGCATTTGAGGTCATCCTGATCGGGGCAAGGCAAGTGGTGGGTGGGGTCCGGTTGCCTGCAGGCCAGAGGCTCCCACCCCTAAGGAGCTATATGGACGACATCACCTGCCTGCTAGAAACCGCCCCATGCACATCTAGGCTGCTTAATAGGCTGGATGAGCTGATCACCTGGGCCAGGATGAAGTTTAAGCCGCAGAAGTCAAGGAGCCTCTCATTGCGAAAGGGGGAGAGAAATTACAGACTCACCTTCACCATCAGCGGGGAAGACATCCCCCTCATCATGGATCAGCCCATCCGAAGCCTAGGAAGACTTTATACATCTGGTCTCTCAGACAAGGATATGGGGAAAATCATCCTTCTGCAGCTGTCAGAAGGCCTATCCAAGATTGACGCAAGCCAGTATAGTATATTTTTAAATATTATAGTATGTTTTTATATCAAAGTACTTATGTGAGTTTCCTGGCCTTGTGTGACCCAGGAAAGAGCATTTGAGGTTACTAAAAGTGTGTGTGACCCAGGAAAGAGCATTTGAGGTTACTAAAAGTGTTGTTGCTGCAAAAACCACAGAAAGTACCCAGTTGTAACACAATAAGGGAGGTAATGTACAAGGAGTGAAACAACAGATGGTCAAAATTAATAAACTAAAGCCAAGTTTCTACCAGTATGGTAAATAGTATCCATTGATTACAAAAACACTGCCCTGTAGATCAAGGGTGAAGGATATGTTATGAGGACATGGCTGTTTTTCTCATACACGGGTGTTTCTTGATTAGGAGTGCCCTGTCCATGAACTATGAGATATGTCCAAATAACCAGCTGAATATGAAAGAAATATGTTTTTTTAAATAGATAAGTGAGGGATTTCCCACCAATATTTAATTGGCAAAGAACATAAAACATATTGGTGGCAAGGGGAGGGACAAGGGCACTGACCACATTGGCTGGAGATAATGAGTAGAAAGATAGCAAAAAAGGTATATAACTGGGAACTTGGGATGATGAGGTCAGAACGGACAGCTGACCGGTCTCATGTAGTTTGTTGGTGTTCAATAAACTATAACTTTGGCATCTGGAACTTGGGACTCCGAGAGTTTTCTTACAACTTAGAGAGAATCATCGTGAATATTCCACGACATCAGCTACCTGGAAAGTACAAGGTGTGGTGTTATCACTTCACCCTGTACCCAAGGATGATGTGGCCTCTGAAGCTGTGCGAAGTCACCTCATTAGCCGTAAGCCGGATGGAGGCAAAAGCCAACTCCTTCATCCGTAAATGGCTTGGCCTACCACGGTGCTTCTCAGCTGCTGGCCTGTATGGATGGAACTCACTCCAGCTACCCTTGAAATCCATCACCCTGGGCTATAAGCAGGAGAAGGCAAGGCTGGTGATGGAATTAAGGGACTCCTCTGACAGGACAGTGGCTGATGCAAATGTCAGAGTTGAGACAGGAAGGAAATGGAGGGCCAAGGAGGAGGTGCAAAAGGTGATGGGAAGACTGCAACATCAACAAGTCATGGGCATGGTCCAGACAGGGCGGGCAGGCCTTGGATGGAGCAAGCCACCATCCCATGGTCCAAGGCAAGCAGGAAGGAGAGGAAGGACCTTGTTGTTGCAGAGGTCACCAGGATTGAGCAGGAGGAGATCAGAGTGAGGTCTGTAGTACAGGGGCAGCAGGGGCGGTGGACAATTTGGGAGGGTGTCACGAGCCGAGCAATCAGCTGTGCAGAGTTCTGGAAACTGCCACAGGCTCGGCTCAGTTTCCTCATTAGGGCAATGTACAACACCCTCCCGAGCCCTAAAAACCTCCACCAATGGCTTGGAACAGAGCAATCCTGTGACCTCTGCGGGACCATCAATGCCTCACTCCAGCATATTCTGTCTTGCTGTAAAACCGCACTGACACAGGGGCGGCTCAGATGGCGGCACGACCAAGTGCTCAGAAAGCTGGCAGAGGTGCTGGAGAAAAGTCGACAGGAGGCAAACAACCAGAGTCCATCAGAGAGCCGATGCAGGATCCACTTCATTAGGCAGGGGGAACACGCAATGCATACCAGCAAGAGACAACCTGCCAAGCTTTTAACACCAGGGGCGGTGTGGAAGATGGAAGTGGACTTGGGAAGGCAGCTCCAGTTCCCACAGGAGATATGCAGCACCACCTTAAGACCTGACGTGGTGCTGTGGTCTGCAGCTGTGAAGTCAGTAATACTGATTGAGCTGACAGTGCCATGGGAGGAGGGTCTGGAAGCTGCCTACGAGAGAAAGAAGGTGAAGTATGCAGACCTGGTTGCGGAGTGCAGGGAAAGTGGATGGAGTGTGAGGCTGTACCCGGTGGAGGTGGGAGCCAGAGGTTTTGTGGGCAGATCAATATCACGTCTGCTCAAGGACCTGGGACTACGGGGAGTCACAATGAGCAGATCCACCAAAGAGCTCTCTGAAGAAGCTGAGAAAGCAAGTCACTGGCTCTGGCTGAAACGACGAGACAAGGCTTGGGGAGTAACATCAAATTAGGTTTTGCTGCAGGGGGTGTCAGGGAGACGTCCCTGTTCACTGCCCCGCCACCATGAGACGTTCTGGGTTAAGGGGCGAAACGTCAATGAGCGGTGGTCCCCAGCTGAAGACCCTGCAGCGAAACCGTGCGGTATGTGGTCAGGTTTAGGCCTGCCTCAGAGAAAAGGACGCCTCTGCCATACATTGTCCACCAAAGGCGTCGTTGGAGGTGCGACAGGCCTAAGGCCCAGCAGAAAGACCATCTCGCTGTAATAAATAACATGTTTGACATCATAATTTCACTTTACTATAAAAGACAGAAAGCATTTAAACTGTGGAAAGTTATTACAGGGTTTTTTCCCTACCTTTTTTGTGCAAGGCTTGGTAGTTGAAACATGTCATGTAAAAACCACCTGAATATATAAGAATCAGTTAAATAAATAAAAATTCAGGCAAAATTAACCACGTCAATTGTTCTTTTCACAGTGAATTTTAGTGCACACACTGCAAGCAAGACAAAGTTAATCTGCGCCTGTGTGCTGGAGATGAGGGATTCTGCCTTATCAAAGATGGGGATGATATTACATTGGACAGGAGCCATGCTTAGTACCAAGTTCAGGCACAGCTTTACGTTGTGGATGCTGAGTATTGCAACTTTGTGGTGTGGAACTCTAATGACATTTTTGTTGAAAGAATTATACCTGACATGGACTTTTGAGATGATGTGATTCCCAAAGTTGAGAATTGTTTCAGAAACGGTATGAATCCAGAAGTGTTGGGACAGCAAGTTACAAAATAACTAGGGGTGTAAATCGGAGCCTTCATGACGATTCGATACGATACCGATTTCTTAAGCCAACGATTCGATTATTTTCGATACTTAAGAATTCCCCGCGATACGATTCAATTCGATTCGATACGATTCAATACTAGATATTTTTACATGATATCTATAAAGTTTTCAAATAAATCAACAAAAAATGAATTATTTGCCTTTTATTGAGAATACAGAAACAGTATTGTATTCACAATGTGTATGTTATTTTACACTATAGCAGTTGTGCTCAATGCACTGCAAATAGAACAGCAAATATAAGTTACTGCATCTACAGTTACAATAAAGTGCAATCCTGCACGTTTCTTTTATACAAAATTGGTTACATTTTGAAAATATAATTTGCATCTTATTAAGAGGTAATGGTCACACATCCTCTGCAGTAGATGAACTGCAAATAGAACAGTTACTACACAAAATCAGTTAAAGTGCAATAATAACAAAAAGTAACAAAAGTCTAGGACATAAGCCTACAGCCCATTCACTACAAAATAACAAAAATGCATTTGCATTTTAGAAGAATGAGGTATTTAGAAGCATGGCTCGTGGCTTGAGCTATAGCAGGGGCCTTGCAAATAGAACAGTTACTCAACAAAACAGTTTAAATGCAGTAAGAATCAAAAGTACTCGCTCTGCACTCATAAGACCCTGAATAACTTCATCACGTACTTTGGTGTGGAAGTTCGGAATATAGGACTCGCTGAAATGTTGACGTGAGGGGGATGTTGTACCTCGGCTCAAGAACTTCGAGCAGGTATCTAAAGCCTTCGTTCTCTACGACGCAATAGGGCCTCATGTCTTTGCACATAAAAAACGCAATGCCTTTGGTGATGTTTTTTGCTCGTTTTGAAGTGCTCGACAACTTGGAAGGAAAAAATGTTGTCAGTGATTTGGCGGGCGTGGAAGCCTGTGTTCTTTCTTTACACTCGGAGTCGCCATCAATACCATGGCGCCTTTTCAGGTGTGCGGATAGATTTGACGTAGGCCTATTGCCGCAGTATCTTATCTCACACTGACAGTCTTTCTCTTTACAAACGGCAACATCTTTTACACTGCTCCATCTGTTTTCCTGAAGCCAAAATACTTCCACACCCATGACTTGACGCCGACTGGTGTATGTAACATTTGACTTTCATTGCCAGCTCGCTCTGACGGTTCCATCGCTCTTTCAGACTCAACAATGTGTGTGTGAACATACGTAAGTAACGCGTGTGAAGTAGAAGATAATAATGAGGTTAGCGCCACCCGCAGCTTAGGAGTAAGTTGTACGCATATGTCGGAGACGGAGTGGTAAACTCAGAGCGAACAGACAGGCAGCAAAATAAACACATTAATCGATACACTTGTGGACGTATCGATGCATTGAATCGTCGGCTGTATAATCGATGCATCGATACAAATCGATTCATATTTACACCCCTAAAAATAACGTGTTGATATTTAATGACTGAAGGACACTAGCTCACATCAGTTCAGGCACTCGATTCAGTCATATTTTGCAAAAGAAAAACACTTAACATTAATGTATCTTTTTTTGACAATCAGATGTTTATTGAGAAGATTAAATTAAAATTAGATGATTAAATTATACAACAAAAGTTATCAGTGGTTTCTTATTTACAAGAACTAAAAACATTGAAAAGAGAAATCAACCACTTGGTAGATCATTACTTTTACCAACCATGAGCCGTTTATATAACATTAAACAATTATTAAACTGTCCCTCCATGACTTGAATGGTGAATTCTGAAACTTCTTTAGAGTTGTTCCTTCCTTCAATAGGGGGACAAGGCTTCATTGTTTTTCAGGATTACCTGGTTAAATAACGAGTTCCCAGAATAATCTTTTAAATTGTGTCAAGTGTCGTTTTATATGTTTATTAATAACTAATTCGTCATAAATAGTAAGGAGGACCGAGCATGAGATAATCTTGAATGCTTTAGAAAATTGCGGCTCCTTTAAGAGATCGCGTCCTCCAGACAGAGTTGCGTCCCCATGACGACAAACAACAACAAACCGAAGTGATGCGCAACTTTCCTACAAGCTATCTATTTTTTTGTGAGTGATCGCTGTTATCAGTGGTGAAATCCAAAAGGCACAGACATTTTAAGTAATTTTCCACACATATTTGCGTGAGACATTTATGGCAGGTTTAGCATTGAAAGAAGCACAAAGCGCCGTTTAAATATTTGTCTAGTCAATAGTGATTAAGATTAACTCGTGATAAATTCGTATTTAGTCTTATTCTACATGTTACGTACAGCAGGAAACGTTTGAGTAGGCCATAGGTATTGGAGTGAATTCAAAAGTTCTTATTTTAAGTGAGTAAATCTGTTCAAAGGTCAGGTTTTGGGAAATCCTCAAACAGCAAGAGGTGAAACTAAAGTTTCTATTCCTACCATGATCAGAACACATTAAGATTTATCTTAAGCTAAGAAAGATAGGCTACATTATGGACATCACAGAGGTGGAAGAACACATCACCGTGAAGTATGAAATCAAGAGAAGACTTGGAAAAGGGGTAAGTACTATTCTATGTTTTAAAAGTCTGAATGCCAACATAAACCTTAAACCAATTTTTACCCGTAACAACCGTCCCGGGTAATGATTTGCTCAGCTAGGTTTTTTATTTGTGTTCTGTGTGTTACATGTTGGCCTGTTAAAAATAAGACAATCTTAGAGCTGTGTTTTCACCACAGTGCATCTGAATGGGAAAATACTCTAATTCTTAACACTCATATATATCATATGTGTGGTCATGAATTCGCTGTAGAAACAAGACAGGCTAATTTATAAGAAGAAAAATACAGTGTTTGGACTTAATCTCCCACATAAAACACAAAATGGGCTACTGTTTCCATTTATGCTGCCAGGTGGTAACCCTGTTAATTCATGCATATTTTAATTATATCACTTAAAGGAATAGTTCACCCAAAACTTAAAATTCTCTCATCATTTTCTCACCCTCATGCCAGATGTGTATGAATTTCTTTATTCTGTAGAGCACAAATTGTGATTTTTATAAGAATATTTAATCTCTGTAGGTCCATACAATGCAAGTGAATGGGTGCCAAAATGTTTATGCTCCAAAATTACATAAAGGCAACATAAAAGTACTCCATACAACTCCAGTGTTTTAATCCATATCTTCACAAGTCATATTATAGGTGTAGGTGAGAAACAGATCAATATTTAAGTAAATGTTTAGTTAAAACTTTTTCTCTGCCCAGTAGGCAATATCCATGAAAAATGTGAATCACCAAAAACACAAGAAGAATAATGTGAAAGTTAAAGTTAAAGTGGACACTAACTGAGCAGTAAAAAATGTACTTAAATATTGATCTGTTTCTCACCCACACTTCTGGAGACTTTGATTTAACCACTGGAGTTTCCTTTATGTGATTTTGGACCTTAAAAGTTTTGGCACCCATTCACTTGCATTGTATGGATCAAAAGAGCTGATTTTTTTTTTTTTTTTTAAACCTTCATTTGTGTTCTGCTGAAGAAAGAAAGTCAGACACATCTGGGATGGTATGAGGGTGAGTGAATAATGAGATTTAAAATTTTTGAGTGAAATATCCCTTTAAGTAAATGGGACAAAGAGTAATGTTTTAAGTAAAATCAGATATTACATAACAAGTTTGTCCTAAGAAAAAGCATAGGAGAAGATGTCCATGACATTGTCAATTTATTGAGATTTATTTTATAAACAACAACAGTCATCATGTTTATATTCTAAGTATAAAAAAACATTGAAAAGCACATACTCAACTTTAAAATGTTATTTAATTTAAAGTTCTGAAGATTTTTTTGTTTTGAATTCTTTTCTTTTTGCTTCCTACGTTGATTTTGATACAGTTCTAAATGTTCAAATAATTAACAGGCCTAATGTAAATTAAGATTTCTGTGGCAAATGGTTTTCTGTCGTATTAGACTAAGCTTCTTTTAGATTGGAAATGTCAGACAAACATAAAAGATATGGTTAAAATAAGACAAAATCTTTACACACAAGATGTGTATGCCAAGAAAGGAAAGGGCACCTTCACGATTATTAATGGCAAATATCATCTAAATTGTCAATACAGCAAATAACTGGAAATACCTAAATGAGTGTTTGATGGTAATCCTTCCTTGATGACTGATCAGTAAGTTTGTTTTTGTCTGTTTTTCTTCAATCAACTATAAATTGATTACATTGTTCTTTCTCTTCCATTTCTCACAGGCATATGGAATTGTTTGGAAGGCTGTGGACAGAAAAACAGGAGAGACCGTTGCCGTGAAGAAAATATTTGATGCTTTCAGGAATCGAACAGATGCTCAGGTTGCAAAAAAAATCAATACAAATAAATAATTTATGAAGTGCAAGGGACTGACTGATATGGCAGCTGAATCTACTATTCTATACTAGTAGTTTTCCAGGTTTAGTGTTTAAAGACCCCATGAAATCAAAATTTGAGTCTGCTGTCTTTTAGTCCATGACTGTTAGCTTTCACTGCAAAAAATGATTTTCAAGACAAGAATTTTTGTCTTGTTTTCCAGTAAAAATACCTAAACATTCTTAAAATATGATGTATTTACTCGACAAGCAAACTGGCATAAGATTTTATGTCTTGTTTTGAGAGAAATCTAATTAAATTAAGTGAACTTTATAGAAATCTGCCAATGGGGTAAGAAAAATAAACTTAATTCAAAGGGAAAACAAGTGCTTACCCCATTGGCAGATTTTTTTTCTTGTTTTAAGTATAAAGTACATTTAAAGGTAAATGTTACCATTCCTTAAAAGGTGACAAAATTAAGTTTTAGCAGGTATGGAAATAAAAAAAATAATCTGGAAAATACTGGAACATCTTTCTGAAATAATTGACAAAAAATATTATTGACCCATCTTGCATTCACTAATTTTGACCAATGAAACAGTTTCTAAAATCTCTGCCACCTAATGCTGAATAATAACTAGAGGCAAATCATGTTCATGGCTGTAATGTAATTTAAAGCCTATTGGCTGTTTTTTAAAAAAAAAAGCTAATTTCATAGGGGATTTGATCAGTTAGTCCAACAGCATATATATATATATATATATATATATATATATATATATATATATATATATATTCAAAAAACATTTATAACTGTCTGTCAAATCCACATATGTGTGTTTTTTTGTTTCTTGTTTTTATAGAGAACATTCAGAGAAATAATGTTCCTCCAGGTAAGAATATTTCCTTTGACTATACCTTGTAATCAAATCATTTTCTTGCTAAGTAATATCAAACCCTTAGTGTGCCCTTACGTGTATGGAGCAACAACCATACCCAGAGTAGGCCTACCTGTATTCTCCTCACGAATAGTCCACATCATTTACTTTTGAAATCCAGACAACTCTTAATTGACACACATATGATATATATGAGTGTTAAGAATTAGAGTATTTTCCCATTGAGATGCACTGTGGTGAAAACACAGCTCTAAGATTGTCTTATTTTTCCTTTGCAGGAGTTTGGGGACCATCCTAACATAATCAAATTACTGAATGTAATCAGAGCCCAAAATGACAAAGATATTTACCTTGTGTTTGAATATATGGGTAAGACATCATTTGTGTGTTCTGAAGTAGTTGAACTCACTTATCTTTAGATCAGTACATTTTATTCCTGTATGCTTTAATTCTTCTATATATCTGTGGATTAGAGAAGCAATATGTTAAGAAAATAATTTCAATGTACCTGTATAACAGTAGGATAAATATAATGCAATATAAAATTCTTTAGTAGAAATATTGATGCTTACAGAAGAGGGTGTAGGCGGTCATGTGATTTTGTCTCAAATCTAAAAAATGCTAAAACTGCATTCAAACCAACCATCCTTTTCTTCTCAGACACAGATCTACATGCAGTAATAAAGAAAGGAAATCTGTTGAAAGACATTCATAAGTGTTATATAATGTACCAGCTTCTTAAAGCCACAAAATACCTTCATTCAGGCAATGTCATACATAGGGACCAAAAGGTAAGCCATTGTACAAACCCTTATTATTGTATCTTTTTGCTTTGAAAATCAGTGCTGGTTTTAATTATTTATGTCTTTGTATCCACTATAGCCATCCAACATGCTACTAGACTCAGATTGCTTTGTGAAGCTGTGCGACTTTGGCTTGGCAAGATCCCTATACCAGATGCAAGAGGATGCTGTCAACCCCGCCATGACAGAGTATGTAGCAACGAGATGGTACAGGGCCCCTGAAATTCTCCTGGGATCCACTTGGTACTTGGCCCCTAAAATACATTATTTTAAAGCATATTAAAAGTCAGTAATCACATTAATAAGTAATCAGCTTGCTTCTGGATGATAATGATCAGGTACACTAAAGGTGTTGACATGTGGAGTGTGGGATGCATCCTGGCAGAGATGCTCTTGGGCAAGCCGCTATTCCCTGGGACTTCAACCATTAATCAAATCGAGAAAATCTTAAGTGCCATTCCACATCCTTCTACAGAGGGTGAGTTTGTTTCTCACATAAGGCTTGCTCATTCAGACAACGACAAAAGTAACACCTAAAGACACAAGTCCTCTATTAACACATTTGTATTGTGGCACTTTTCATGTCTCTTTTGGATTAATCACTTATGTTGTAGCATTTCTCATTTGTTAGTTTTTTGAATGAAGGCATCTGCTAAATCAGTGGTTCTCAACCCTTTTTTGATGACCCCCAAACTCAATATTTCTGTTATTTGCTGAATCGGCTCAATGTAACTTCGATGCATTGCACAATTTTTTTAATTACGTTTTATTAATAAATTCAGCAGGCTTATGTCGTGAATGTTAGACCAAACCTTGCGTTTCTTGAATTTAAGCAGACCGAAGGCTATATCTCGGGACCAAAAAAGGAAAATGCGATGACAGGAAAACGTAAAGATGTTGACTACCACCCCTGGAGTCACGAGTTTGAATCCAGGGTGTGCTGAGTAACTCCAGCCAGGTCTCCTAAGCAACCAAATTGGCCCGGTTTCTAGGGAGAGTAGAGTCACATGGGATAACCTCCTCGTGGTCGCTATAATGCGGTTCTTGCTCTTGTTGGGGCACGTGGTGATTTGTGTATGGATGCTGCGGAGAATAGTGTGAAGCCTCCACATGCGCTGTCTCCACGGTAATGCGCTCAACAATCCACGTGATAAAATGTGTGGATTGACGGTCTCAGACGTGGAGGCAACTGAGATTCATAATCTGCCACCCAGATTGAGGCGAGTGACTATGCCACCACGAGGACTTAGAGCGCATTGGGAATTGGGCATTCCAAATTGGGCAAACCTAACAAAAAAAGTATGAGCTTCCAAATTCACATTTTTAATTATTTACAGGTAAGAAGATATTTATTAACAAAAGTTCAAATAAAATAAATAAAATGGAAATGCATCCAATTATAATTATATAATTGATACATACAATACAACTAATCCAATACAAATGTTAGGAATGTTAAAGAGTGCACTTGAAAGAGATATAAAGGACAATCTGAATAAAATAAAAAATAAAAATGAGTCAATAAGACAAGAAATATCATATAATACATTCCATACTACTCAATCCAGTGTTTGAAGGGAGTATGCTTGGAAGATAAAAATTATGTTCAAAGTCATTAAAATAGCATGTAAAAGAGGATTGTTGGAGAAATTGTGGAGAAAAGAAGGTTCATTACAGTCAAATTCTATGTGAGTGCTTTAAATTGACAAATTATTGGAAAGAAGTGATTAGACAGGTTCATTTAATATTTAACTGCACAATAGAAATACATCCAAAAAACCTTATTTTGTGTAAAATGCCATTGTCCTTTAGAAATAAAACTGAACTAAATATATTTATGGTAATCAGAATGGCAGCTCTCAAACAGATGATCAAAATTTGGCTTAAACCAGAACCCCCATAATTACAAAGATGGAGAGAAACGATTTCAGAAATATACCAAATGGAGAATGTTACATTTAAAATGAATTAATAATAAAAGTCTGGGATGTGAACACAAATGGGATTTGCTTAAAATATTAATGAATTTAGATAGATTGTTTCCTCCAGATTCTTGATTTTTGAACTAAATTAATTAAAATATGAGGTATGATGTTCTATCTCATTTAATATAAAAAAAGATGATGCCTTAACTTTCTTTCCACTTTATTTGAAATAAAATACAACATATATTATTGATCAAATATGTTGTGAATTGTTATTTGATATGGTTTTTCAAAATAACATCGTGTTTTTTTATTTCTCTTTCTTGATGTACAATTTGTACATTGTCTTTAATAAAACAATATGCAAAAACAAAAAGCATAATTTGTTTTACTATCGATTAATTTAAATGTGGGCACTTGGAATACTGTATGCAAAATAATTGATATGCAATAATAAAATGTATTTGTTCTTTTTATAAAATATGTACTTTGTGTACTGCTTATATTGCTTAAATTATTATAACTTCAAGTAAAATACTGTATGTTCATCTCATGAAAGAAAGGAGGGGTTTGGGTGGCATTCAACTTTCCTAGCAATCTTGAGCTTTTAATATTTAAAAAAATATAATTTTTTGCAGGTATCATATTAATCTATTTTACTGGCTGTTTTATAGATGCCTAATATATTTTGTTTATATTTTCAAAGATATTTTTTTTTATGGCTAAAGAGGGTAAATGAAAAGCAATTCAATTTTAAATAAAATACAACACTCTTGCTGAAAATCTACATTTAGATACTGAAATATATAATTTATCATGAAGATTTTATTTGTAAAGTGTGCTTTAAGAGACACAGGGGAGTGACTTGATTGGGTCAGAGATCTCATTTTACTCACAACTGATTGGTTCAGCATCTGTTAGCGATCTGTAATCCAGAAGGAAACCTGCTATGGAGCAGGTCAGCCATGTAGCGTAAATTGCTATTGACACCGCTAAAATCAGACCAACTTTCAAGGTACCTAAAACCTGGAGTTGAGGCAAACTAAACTAAAACTTACCTGGCTAGCCACCGAAACTGGCTTCATGGTACAGGCCTCTACTCTAAACACATGTAAAAACAATAAATACAAAATATAAATATTTATAAGTTTGTTAAAAATGTGTTATATTCCCTCACTCCCCTGATACCTATGACAAATTTAACAGAGCTGAAGTAGTGATATGATTATATTTATTATCAATCTATTTCTGCCTAAAGTGCAGTTAGTGTTACTATAGTAAATTCAAGGGTAGTGATAAGAGGTCGGCATGTGCACCGTGTGGGCCCGAACGATACCATCAGATTGTAAGCCCGAACCCGACCCGAACTCGCTTTCTATCTAATTTCTTCTCCTAGCAAGTACTGTTGCAATAGGCTATATTTTATTTAGCACATAGGCAACATTCGCAACAGTACTGAAACAGTAAACATACACAGTTTTAACAAGGCACAGCCACCCCTAAGTACACTAGAGCAGAAAGGAAAATAGCATTGCCTTACATTTTATGCGCTGAAACTTCACCTGGTGCAGAACAATCTGGAATAATGTGAAACAATGCAACAGTCCCCTCTATGCAGCCTGAACTTGTTTAGAATCTTGAATCTTTGTAACAACTATGCTGAAAAAAATCTAGATGCAGCCCAAAGAATGAAGCAGAGTGCAGGTGTCTCAACATGTGTGTTTTTTTTTTTTTTTTTGTTATTAACATTTTTTATTGATTCCAACAAAGACAAAAAATAGATTTAACAATAGTATTATCCTTACAGAATCAACTTATAACCCCCCATCCAGTCACTCAACAGTCATCCCAGTGTTATCCCCTCAAATAACCCCTTAAATACAAAATAACACCATACACACATACACAAATGGAATAGAAATACATAAGTACATAAAAAAAAAGAAAAAAGGACACCAAAAATAAATTGTCAACCTCCACTGCCCCTCTGTAGGAGCCTTCCAAATGAGTCAAATAACTGCCCCATTTCCTGCCATAAATTGCCAGATTACTGAGCCGTCTGGAATTACTGCTCAAAAGCCACCACTTTACCCAACTTGGTGCACCACTCACGAAATGAGGGCACATCAGTTGACTTCCATCCCCTGAGGATTACCTGTTTGCCAATCATCACGCTGGTTAAAGGGCCCAGCTTTTTATATATTTATCTCCCACCACATCAAAATACACAGTCTGGGGCAAAATTAAAATTGAGTGTCCACTACGTCACACATACAGCTCTGGACCCTCAACCAAAATTATTGGATCTTAACACATCCCCAAAAAACATGGGTTGTGTCTCTGTCTTCTGATTTGCATCACTAGCTGGTAGGTGTGTCTTTAAGGCCAAGCTAATACAATCTAGAGGTGGTCCAGTAGAATCGATTTAAAATCCTAAATTGCATCAGACGCACCCTTGCATCTCAAGATGCAGACTTATAATCTCTTGAGAGAAGTTGAAGCTCCGTCAACCAGACTCTAAATTAACAGGGAGTAATATACTGATGCCTCATGACCTTTTCCTACTAATTTGCTCTCAGCACCCCCTGGCATCCTTTGAATGTCCCCGTTGAGAACCCCTGTGCTAAATGAATATGAACTGTTAGCCCAGATGTTATACAGTGAATTCAGAGCTAGATCAGGAAGTTTAACTATTCATTTCAATTGAAAACATGCCAACCTTCACCAAGGGGGGTTAGATTGTCTTTTTAGCTATTCTCCATTGCCTTTAATGTATTTTTTGTAGATGTGTTGGCCATCAGATCAGAGTATGGGGCTTCTGTGATTCAGAGAATGCTGCTTAGGTATGTGAAGTTTTCTTAATTTTTAACCAAATTATTAAATCTCAACTAGGTCATAGTTCATTCTATACATGGCTCTTAAAGGAATATTCCTGGTTCAATATAAATTAAGCTCAATCGACTGCATTTGTGGTAGAATGTTATCACAAAAATACATTGAGTCGTCCCACCTTTTCTTAAAAAAAAGCAAAAATGTAGGTGACTGGGGCCAATTTCTGGAGGGTTTAAAGGCAGAAATGTGAAGCTTCTAACTTTATGAAAGCACTTATATTAATTACACTGTAAACAATTGTGTATTATTTGAGCTGTAAAGTTGTTTAAATAGTTTGTTTAAGTCATTTTAGGGTTTACAGCATTACGTTGTCATGGCAACAAAGTTGTACACAGTTGTGAACATGCATATTGTTTATGTGTTGTGACTATACTTTTAAACCATTGAGTATTTTTTTTCCCGATTAACAATTTTTATTCATTCTCACAAATGAAGCAGAATAGCAAAACATGTATACACAGAATCAACTTTTAACCCCCATTATTCCCTTTCCCCCTCCCAATCCCCAACTCCATCCTGACCCTCAACAAATATCCCTGTGGTCAAAGCCTGAGCGCACACACACACACAAACACACAAATGAATAAAACAAATAATGTTTTTTTAAACAAATAAAGAATTCCACAAATGATACAATTTACAAATTCAACCATAATCGTGTTTCTCTCCACATGGTTCTCACTAAGAGCCTTCAAGAAAGTATTTATCCCATTTCTTCCCATTGATGTCTAATCTACCAAGCTGTTTATGTGACATCTTTTCAAATGCTGCCACCCTGCCCAATTCGGCGAACCATACTTGAAATGAGGAAGTTTCTTTTAACTTTCATCCTCTAAGGATTATCTGTCTACCAATAATTACACTCGTTTGAACCCAGCTTTTTGTATATTTGTCACCTACTTTAATAACTGCCCCATCACCCAATATACATAGTCTGGGGTAGAATAAAAATTATGTGTCCAGAGCCTCACAGATATGATTCTGGACTCTTACCCAGAATTCTTGAATTTTAGTGCAGAATCACAGAGCATGGGCTGACAACTGACATTACCAGCAGGCAGCTATATCATTTAAACCAAACCTAAACAATCTAGAGGGAGTCCGGTAGAAACTATGCAAAATCTTAAACTGCCTAGGAATGCAAGGGTATGCCTTATTCATAGTTTTAACATTTTTTAAATTTCTTTCCCACTCTCCATCCTCCAATACCAAGTTCAAATCTCTTTCCCATAACCTCTTAAGAGCTGTTAAGGCTCCTTCACCCAGACTCTGAATCAATGAGGAATAATACACTGATGCTTCATGACTCTTTACAAAGGCTGTGAGCACCATAAAAAGAGTGTTTGCAGCTATAGGGGGCTGTGTACTACCACCAAATATAGCACAAAGTAAATGACGCAGCTGTAAATACCTGAAAAACTGAGACCTAGAAATCCCAAATTGCTGGGTTATATTTTCAAATGATCTCAAAGCTCCTTTTTCATAAAGGTCACCAAGTGTAGTAACACCCCTCTCAATCTATTCTTTCCAGCAAAAGGGGGAATTGTTAATACATAATTAGCAAGTTCTGCCAGATACTTGAGGAAACATTTAAGTGAGTTTCAGAACTGAACATAAGAAAACAACAACATTTTGGGGAGGCCTTAACCTCATTTGTCAATTGGTCTATGTAACTTAGAAACAGTGAGTATTTTAACATTTACGGGTTGGCCCCATTCACTTCCATTGTAAGTGCCTCATCGTTACCCAGATTTTTTCTTTTTTCTTTTTAAAGAAAAGGAGAGACGAGTCGATATTAAAATATGTGGTAATCAACATTATGTCATAAATGCAGTTAATTTAATTTAACCTAAATTGAACCCAGAATATTCCTTCAAGCTGACCTTGAATTATTACACAGATGTGGATGTTTGATGTGGATATGTGTTCAGACCACAGGTTCCATTAGATGAAATTCTGCCACCATCAGTACCACCTGATGCTCTTGATTTAGTGCAACGCCTGCTTGTTTTTAATCCAGACAAGAGACTTAATGCAGAGGAAGCTCTGCAGCACCCTTATGTGTCCAAGTGAGTTGAAGTTTCTCTTTATTGTCTTGTTTAATATTTAAACAGTCAACATGAAATCAAAAAGGACCCTTTTCCTTAATACATGTTCCTGGTCTTGTTGTGTATGACTCTTCAGTATACTGTGTTCCAGTGAGATTATTTTTGTCTTTGTAATCTTTCATCAAAACTTGCTCTCCCTCTGAAACAACTTTTCTTTTTGGGACACATCAGCTATCAGCTATTTAGGCATTGTTTTAGACTCCTGTTGTAGGTAATGTCTTTTTAGCCTTTTTAAAATCTTTTTAAAACAGTTAATGTGTAATTTAATGCTACTTTATGTTAATGTAATAAAGGTTAATATGGCAACAATAGCAAGTAATAATAGATTTGAAAAAGAAGTGTTACCAGTGAAATATGTCAAGATGTTAGTGGTGTTTCAGAAGGGGAGCAGTCCTCCAAAATTGACTAAAAACTTGCATTCAGGTCTAGATCCATTCTGATATGGAATGCCCACTTTTCATCTAATCAATTCCCGGTGGATTAAATCACAATAATCTTCTGAAACCACCCTAATATTTTTATTTTTCACTTCTACAGACATCACATTACAGAAGTAAAATGGCTTGCAAATGCCCTTTCATGTTTACTGTAAGCACATTAACATATGATCCTTGAGGAATAATTATATAACTCACTGGGTCATATGATAATAATGATGAACTGAATTAATCAATGGATAGATGAATGTATAATAAAGAAGTAAAAATATATTTCCTCTTTCTCCATTTCATGTAAGATTTCACAATCCAGCCCGAGAACCAAGTCTGAACTATGATGTCATTCTACCAGTGGACGATGACGTCCAACTCTCTGTTACTCAATACCGAAACAAGCTCTATGAGGTATTTTTGATATTGTTTTGCACAGAAATACTTTCACTGTTGTCCTGATGTGTGCACATGCTTTCTCTACAGAGCAGTCATAATGTTGTGAGTGTACACAGTCATGTGATTTCTGTGTTGTGTTAACAAACACACTGTGTCGTAGTGACAGAAATGTATTTCCTTCAGGAAAGGGCACAGCTTTGTTATGTAGCATTTTTGTCACATTGACTAAACACAAATAATTGGTTACTTAGCCTTATTTACAGTAATATCATAGCAAAAACTAAAATTTCTTCTCAATTTCAAAAAGATGATCCTGGAGAAAAGGACCTGTCGACAAATGCAAAAACAACCTTATTTCAAGAAAAAAATAGTGGAAGCCCCAGAAGTGAACGGAAACAGTGGAATGGAAAAAAGCAAAGAAACTTTTCAGGGGGAAGGCATGCGTGGAGAGGAAGGAGATATTGAGAGGAAATCTCCCAAAGACAAGAGGAGCCATAATGGAACTGCACCGGTTATTGCAAAACCTCTCAGCAGGCCTGAGCAAACACACTCAGCTATTGAGAACACCAGCCCAGCAGTGAGCCCCAGTGCAGTCAAAAAGTCCTATAACCCCATCACACACATGCCAAGTGAGTTCTGTTTAATAGTGGCTGAATAATCACACTTGTTCACCATGTTAATAAAAAATAATAATAATGTAACGCTACTGATAGGCACAGTGTAATACGTCAGAGATGAATTACACTTAAACTTATAAACAGGAAAATGTCTCCGGTTACACATGTAACCTTGGTTGCATGAGATGAAGGGAACGAGACTGTGGCACGGTGGAGGGCGGGACCGGGGCGTGATTGCGCACTCCCGGTCCCGTATTAGGCTGATTAAGCCGTCAAGAGGGATAAAGGCCACTCGCAGACGGCGATCGAGAGAGAGAGCTCAATTATGGACATCTCCGTCCTCTTATGTGTTTGTTAAAGGTTTAATGTAAAACTCAAAAGACAAACACATAAGAGGACGGACATGTCTGGACATGTCGCCATCATTTCCAGAAACCATGGGCCATTTTGCCACAACCAATATAACCATTTCCTTGTCCTCTCTGACTTTGCTGATGACAGATTGGAGGAGGCGTACTGGGGGAAACGCATATTTGCGTTTGTCGGCCACTTGTGAGCTAAGGCGTCCACTTCTAGCTGATAAAAGTTTGGAGCTGTCCGTGGTGCTAGAACAGCCAGGCAGCATTGCATTACGATGATGCGCGCACACCCCGGTATGTGGTGCTTGAGCCAGTACTGGAGAGGTCTCATGCGTAAATGACACAATGGTACGATGGTGGATGCTGCCGCCATACATTTTCTGAAAAGACTTCAGCGGAAATGCTTTCCCCAGTTTGAACTGAGACAGACACTGGTGAATGGTCTGGATGTGCTCACTCATGAGGTGCGCACGTATGCTCATTGAGTTGAACCCCCAAAAAGGAGATTTGCTGGCTGGGAGAAAGTGTACTTTTCGCCCAGTTGACATTGAGACATTGACATTGACATTGCTGTTTAAATGGTGAAGTATTAAGTCCCTGTGCTCGCATTACAGAACCTCTGATATGGTCAGTAATAGCCAATCGTCAAAGTAATTCAGAATGTGTATGCCATTCATTTTCAAGGGGGGGCGAGTGGCCAGTGCACGCTCCTCGCCCTTGCTGGGGGAAGGGGCTGCAGCATCCTCCATGAACCCAATGTCCAATGCCGCGAGAGACACGGCATTGTTACCATCAGTCATTAACTGATAGCCGGAGGTCATCACGTGCGTACTGCACTGGCAAAGATGCTGCGAGGGAAGATCGAGGGGCTCGTAGAGCTTGCAATGGTGCAAGATCCATCTCACGTTCCTCCATATCTACTTCGTGGTCCCATCGTGCTTCCTCATGTGGTCCCTCGAGACGTAACACAGAGGAAGCATTAGGAAGGGCGTGGGAGGCAGAATTACAGTTCTTAGAAATTACTCATGAAACCAATAGAATCACTTCCCAAAGATTCATATAAATACCTCAAATCAAATGTTCAATAAATCAACAAGTTCACTCTAAGATTAGGGATATCAGTCTTTGTTCTAATTAAACACCCACAAATTCCTCAAGTTTACTACATACTACTCAAAGTTTTCCCCTATGAGGAGAATTTCTCATGTGCACCAACAGTTATGGGCCCCAACGTGTAAACTTTTATTTTATTTTAATTAATTTTTTTCATTTTATTTTTTTAAATAAAAGTTTACACGTTGGGGCCCATAACTGTTGGTGCACATGAGAAATTCTCCTCATAGGGGAAAACTTTGAGTAGTATGCATCAATAATGTGTATCAATTCGTACATGAAAAAACTCACGCAACTCCTGGTCCAGTTGAATAAACCAGCAACTCTTCGAAAGAGGTCCTTGGCATAGTATCACACGTGAATGAAGAAACGTGAAAAGGGCAGAGATCCACTCCGATGTACGTTCAGCTATTAGCAATCATGACCAGAACTTTTCCTAGCCTGGTGATACACTGTCAGGCTGAGCCTCGATGTAATGGAAGGAAACTCGCTTTTAACAGTCACTTGTTGTTCTGGAAATTCTTTATTCTTTATTTATTACTTCTTTATTATTTATTCTTTATAAATAATGCTTCGTGAAACATAAAGTAACTCGAACTCACGATAAACTGAAATGTTATTGAGCTTCACAGTGGATTTTTACCTGGAAAACTCACTGATAGTTCCTTCACGATACAGCAAAGTTGCACAGTACAGTTTTGCTGCTAAACTCTTGATTTACTGCGTAAATCGATGCAGAGCAGTCCTCAATTTTCCTCTTTTTCAGCTGTGTACATCATATAACTCCCAAACGTGTTGCTTTGGCACCTGTGTCTGCCCTCCCCCATAAGTTTTTTCATGACCCCAAATCAATTCTGATTGGCCCGTTTCAGCTGGTCAGCCTTTCCATTGGTCAGCAGATTATGAGCTGTTTGAAGCAGTGACAATTCAAACATTCAAATACAGCACACAATATAACCCTTTATACAGAATATATTGAGTGAGTGGACTACAATAATAATTAAAAAAATAAATGAAGTAGTTGTTAAAGGAAGGCCAGTCAATAAACATTAAAATACATAGTATTAAAAGTAAAGCCACAAGATTTAAACTTTATACATTTTGGCATAAGATTAATGTGATAGAATCACTTTCATGTTGTCTGTGTCCAATTCTCCACTTAAGAATTACATTGGTAACACATAACACATTTTTTATTTAACTTGAAAAGTAGTTATTACTAAAAGGACAATTTAGACACTTTACAGCTCAAATTTTAAATGAGGTTTTAACAACTATCTTTAACTACTTCACATTTCTGTTTTGAAACCCTATTAAATGCTAGCCCCATAGACTTTTTGTGTAAGTGATGTAAACACTTCTGTTTTATTGCTCTTTAAAAATATATATATTTAAAATGATTTTCTCAGATAATCAACATTATGCCACAATTGCTATCAATTGACCTTTAACTTTTATTGAACCCAGAACATTTCTTGAATGTGCAAATAGCTCAATGTTTTTGGTCATTGAATGTCTTGGATTCAATGTTTATGGTCAATGAAATCATAGAATAAAGTACACATTGGTCAGTCATAAAAGATATTTGTTTATTTTTTTTAAATGCTTTAGTCAAACCACACTACCCCACAGGAGTACCTCATTTTCACCGAATCGGAAAGAGGATTCAGGATTCTGGAAGTGTACTACCTATAGATGAGGCTAATGGCTTTGTGGTAAGTACTAAGGACTTGCTTGACATTCATTTTAGAAATGGGTTATACTCTAATTTAGAGATGTTTTAAAAAGTTATTATGGGGCAAATATATTTATTCTTAAGCTTTTTTTATATATATATGAATGTACTTAATTATATCACATTTATTTTTGTTTCCAGTCATTGAGTAATATTTATTAGCTGGTCTCTACAATGTATAGTGAATGTATAGTGTTTCTTTGTTTCCATCAGGGTGTAGACCAGCGTGGTCGTTCTGCTCCTGTGACACGCACTCGCTCTTTCTCTCTCACACTAGCACAGCCCCAAAACAATCCTTTGCTTCGCAAGGATGAACCCACTGTTTCCCCAGGGCTATGTGTCACTTCTGCTCGCCTGGTGAGTTGGCCATCTGACTATCTTTTTTTCCACAATTAATGCCAATATATAATAAATCATCTGGATCGGGTTGAATACTGATGCTTTTTTTTTTGTTTTGTTGTGAAATCAGTGTTTCAAAAATGCATAAAAATCATGTGATTCACTCTTGTTGACCGTGACCTGGGAGCAATTTATCCTGCCAACAAAACCCATTGGTTTTAGTTTTAAAATACGTAATATGATCAAAAGCAGTGCCATATATCATGATACATTTGATACCTATAAGGAGGTCTTACCACCATCAGTTCTAATGTCTCCATGTTACTTTGTTCCTTGCTTTCATGCTGTGTATAGATGTTTTTATTTTATTTTAAACATTTGTCTCAAATAGGTTGCCTTCATTACTTAGTAGCTGTCTCATAAAATATTTTTTCTGTTTAATGATGTCTTGTGTTCTGATTGTACAGAACCAACGTTCTAATTCGCAGTCACGTGATGCAAAGCCTCCTCCAAGGTTTAGCAAGAAGGTGTTCCAGAGTAATTCAAATGTGTCTGCAGCCGGAGATCCTCGTGCCAAACTAGGCAGTTACTCCCAGGCGTACGGGACTATCAGCAAGACCGGACTGGACAATCTTTTTAGGAATTACCACCAGTTTTAAAATATATTGGTGTTTTGGAATCTGCCAGATCAAATAGAAATGACTGTCATTGAGTCTGTGGATTTTACATACATTTAACACATTAATGCCTAACTACTCAATCATCAGATGCTGTGAAGTGTATTGCCATTATGGAAATCCCAGATTAGTGCTGCCAATGACATGATTCTGATCAGTTTATATTCAGGTGTCAACTTCCTGTTTGTAAGTATGTGGTGAAAACATTGATTAAACTAAAGAATCTCTTAGAATTAAAAGGGCTTTAGGGAATAAAGAAATATATTTGAAACCAAATAATTTTTCAAATCAATTATATATATATATATATATATATATATATATATATATATATATATATATATATATATATATATATATATATTACTGTCATATTGTATTGACTGATAAATTTGTGAACATTATCTGTGCTCACTTTTCTGTACACCATATTTGATTGTTTTGTTTATATAATTTGGATTGTGTAAAGCATTGAATAACCACTTATACAAATTTCCTCAGACATTGAGTTACTACAATGAACCAGAAATAGGAGAAGACATTGTTTAACACTAGAACACTTTTATATATATATATATATATATATATATATATATATATATATATATATATATATATATATATATATATATACCTACCATAATATGGCACAAACTCAACTTCTCATTCTCGCATATTTTGGTGACACTAAGAACATTTTCTGGAGACAAATTGCACATTTTCTATTATATTCTTAAATGGCTATATTCGATTCATGTCATAGCTATTACGTAATGGGACAGTCCTGTCTTTACATCCAGTATGATGTAACTTCCCAAAACAGTCAGGGTGCGGCTCTGATAAAGTCGCGTTGGGCGAGGCTTACAGATCCAGACGAGCATCATCTTATAGCTGCATGGCATCATCGCAACCATCGTCAACACGAGCCGACAAACTCACTTTTCATTCGCTACTTAAAACACATACGTTGTATTTTGCAGTACGTCGTACAACCTGAGGGGTAAGTCTGTCTAATTATCTGTAAGTGCGCTGCTTTGGGTAATTTCAAAGTCAACATTGTCTAATAACGCAGGTGGATGGACATTGCGCTTCTGTTGTTACTGTAGCGTTTGGTGCGTCTTTTTTTTCTTTTTTTCTTTTTTTTTTTTTTGAAGCAAGCTGTGTCAGGTCTGTACAAACCAACACAGATCTACACGGCTAAACTTATTGTAATACTGACTGTGCCAGATATAATTAATAATAATGGAAACGAAGTCCAGCGATGTCATTGGCTGTAGTGAAAATCGTAGGAATTCAAACGAGTTCAGTCGTACTTTGTACGAATTAGCCAAATAATCAAAAGCTGTATGAATTCAGACGATTTTGCCGTGAGTGTGTTGGTCCTTCTCTGTCACCATAAGGAATTGTTCCTCAATATCGGTCCGCTTATCTTCTGGTGTGCCCCAGGGGTCCATTTTGGGCTCTTTACTTTTCTCCCTCTATATGCTGCCCCTGGGCTCTGTTTTAAAAAAATATAATATCTATTATCATTGCTACAATGACAATCCCCAATTTTATTTACATTTCAGACCAGACAGTAGCTGCCCTTTTGAAATGCTTTTCAAATGTCTTGAGGACATAAAATGTTGCATGGCAAACAATTTTTTTGCAGTTAAATGAAGGCAAAACTGAAGTTATTATTTTAGGCTCTTCCAGGCCCCCTCCTGCATTTGAATCAGAGTTAGGTTCTCTTTCCTCAATTCACATTTCCTCCAAAACACAACTGTATCAAACTGTACATATCTTTTCTCCACTCTTCATATTCTGGCCGAAATACTCCCCCTTTACAAAACGTCCTGTCTGCTCTGATTGGTCAGCTGGCCTAGTCTGTTGTAATTGGTCAACTGTGTTGAGTGTGTTTCGGAAATGTAATGCCCTTTACCCCTTAACCGAGTCTCAGCTCCTGAGTCTCCTGAGCAGCAGTAAACACTACTGTAACTATGGTAACAGTGGCATCAGTTTTTACCAGTTCAAACCAGAGTCCGATAATGAATGAAAAAAATTAACATTTGGAAGAACAAGCTGATCAACCCGAACCACCTTCACAAGCACGACTTGAGCAGGACGTTTCACAGTGGTAAGTTTTAACTTAGTAGCTTTCTTACAAGTACACTGTTGATTATTGTGAAACTAACAAAGCTTCAAGTAAAGGACACGTAGTGCATCTTAGTTAGTCATCTTTTGCTGGATTAGGTATAGCCAAACTTTTTTCGCCCGATATATGAACGGAGAACAGAGGCCTACTCCCGGTTAGTGAGCTAGTTAGCCGTGGAAGTTATAGTGGTTGTAACATTACAGCTTGTAATAATTATTTCAAGACTCTTGAGATCGTCCTTTTTGATGCACAGTTTTAGGTAAAAGCCGGCCCACAGCTGAATAGTAAACCCTTACCAAAACAATAACATTAGATAGCAAGTTAGCCGAGCACTACTGTGAATTGCAGACGTAAAATGACCATTTGTAAAAATAAACCCATCTCCACACTTGATCACTATCCATGATAGTAAGAATGACAAACAATCTGCATAATTCTACACAATTATTGGTAAAAATGGGCCCACAGCTGATTAGCAAATACACACCGTAGCTACAACAAAAACTCTGCATTTGAACTTCTGTAGTAGATAAATACACAAATAATCAAGCATACTTACAGGTTGTGATTCTGAAGTGCCAGATTGTCCCAACAAAGTGGGAACTGCACCATATTTCAGGAGTAACCATCTTGAAAATCTGGCATTGGTTGTGGTTGACTGCTGAGGAATAGTGGTAAAAATACATTTTAACCACAGATACTTCAAATTGTCCAAACCTTTGCAAGTCCAAACAAAGAGGTTTTGCTTTCGCAGTACAGAAAACAGCATCTTCTCGACAACACTAGCCTAACTCATCCTGGACTCGGCTATACGTTTGTTTGAGGATGGGTCAAATTAGCCCTTAGGTGGGCACTATGCCAATGTGTTACATAGTGATGTAGATACTTTATGGAAGAAATGGCTGGACTACAAACAGCCCGTTTCTTGTAGTTCTTGAGCAGTGTTGTCTGTGTGAGAAGAACTCCCTTTGCATGTAACTATGCAGACCTTTTACATGCACAAAGAGCTATGTTACACACTTAAGAAAAGGTAATAAAAAGCATAAAAGGGTCTCTTTAAGGGAGGTTTCTTCTAAGGCAGTGTTTCCCAACTGCTGTGCCGTGGCACACTAGTGTGCTGTGAAAGATTGGCAGCTGTGCCGTGGAAAATTATCAAATTCCACAAAATAAATAAGTGCATGAAAAAAATAAAAATAAATCAGTGATCCAGACTCCTCACCTTTCAGAGAAATTTGCCGTATAATCGGTCACTATTGTGATTGTGAAGAGCTTCGATTAATGTGTAAAAGTGGCTGATATTTATACACGTTAAGAGTCTTTCACGTGACTCACGTCAGCGCTGCAGAAAACATTGAAGTCTATGAAGTGACTTTACAGCAAAGTGTTTTTCACACCTGGCAATTATAGAGACGTTATTTTCTTGTTCCAAAGAAAGACAGCAGACTTCGGCCGATCCTGGATCTAAGACATTTAAATCGCGCACTTATAAAGCGCCTATTCAAAATGATTACTCAGAAACGGATCTTATTGCATGTACACCCACACGATTGGTTTGCGTCTGTAACGTTTCATATTGTCTCTTGTTTATGTACCTTTACTTTTAAGTTTCTGGCACCTGTTACACTCCATATTGTCTTTTGTTTATGTACCTTTACTTTTGAGTTTTTGGCACCTGTTACACTCCAGATTGTCTTTTGTTTATGCACTCTTATTTTGAAACCATTCTTATGTTCCTGTTTCCCAGTCTTGTCATGTCCTGTTTTCCCTCCTTGTTCATGTGTCTGGTTTTCATTGGTTTATTGTTTGATTGCTTTATTATCAGTTCTAGTTTTGTCATTGGTTTTAGTTAATCACCTTATTATCCTGTTTAAGTCCTGTTTGTCCATTGGCTGATGTTTCCCCTGTTCATGTATTTAAGTCCTCATGTTTCCCTTGTACCTTGTCAAGTATTGTTGTTTTATCCTGACCGCTGCCTGTTGTAACCCTGATGTTCCTTCGTCTTCGCCTTCGCCTTCGCCTTAGTCCAGTCAGTCTTAGTCCTATCCTTAGCCAGTTCCTGTTCCAAGTCCTTGTCCTGTTCCTGTATCACCAACTATTATCAATAAATCTGCACTTGGGTCCTACTCATCGCCTTCATCCTTGCCTTGACTGCTTCCAAACGTTACAGCGTCGATAGATCTGAAGTATGTGTACTTTCATCTACAAATTGTACGACATCACTGGGTGTTTTTGAGCTTCACGTTCCAGGGAATCAGCGTAACAATTCAAAGTCCTGCCCTTCGGACTGTCTCTGGCTGCTCGTGCATTCAAAAAGTGCATTGATGCGGTTTTCGCCCCTCTGAGACTGAGCGGCGCACGCATCTTTAACTACCACGACGATTGGATGTTAGTGCTGCAATCAGAGGCTTTGTTATGCCAGCACAGACTTACTGCTTCATCCATTCCACAGTGTCTGTCTTAGTTCAAACTGGGGAGAACACTTCCACTGAAACTGTTTCTGAAGCATTGGGATTTTGATCTGGGCAAGTTGTCACGCAGCACGTAAAACTGTATTTCTAGCCTTAAAGCAGTGGCGGCTGCTGGTCTTTCAAAGAGGGGAAGCTCATTTTCGGCCTACATTATAAACTTGTCCATTTATTTAAAAGTAAATTCTGCCCTATGTTCCTTTCGAGAAAATGCACTTTGACCATGTATAAATGAATTCATGAATTAATGAACGAACAATCTAAAAAAAAATATTAAACTTGGTAAAACTGAAACAAGGAATGTGGTGTATAATTGTGTGAAATGTATTATGCAAATTGACTAGCAATTTCACCAAACAAATATCAAGAAAGAGGTTGCAGCAGTTTGTCTTTTGACTACACTTGAGAAATCCGCGATGGGACTGAGCGCGAATAGCTTCAGCGACTTCTTATAGTACAGATTCGCTGTCAGTCAAAGGGAGATGTAGTCTTTCAACAGATCCTCCAATCATTACGCGGAAGCCCGGCGTCCGGGCCAGCCCACTCCTCATTCACCCCCAGAGACGCTGAGTGTCCATGGGCGGGGCATAATCGCAGCATTTATCCAATGACAGTCTAGTATCGGAGCACTGAAAAAAACTGTTCAAAGCACTCCCATTGAAGTCAATGGATGCTCGGCTTCACCAGGGAAATGCACTGTGACGCTACGGGAATGTAGGAGAATGAAATCGAGTCAGCCGACCTGCTATATGTAGCTGATTCTGAACAAACTCGTTTTCGAGATGAACATGTTCTAACGCATTTTTAGTCAATAAATTGTTTACACAATAGTATATATTTGACCATTATTTTTTTGACATTATAGGGGAAGCCGAGCTTCCCTTGCAGTCTTAAAGAAATCCCCACTGCCTTAAAGGCTTTTTAGTCAGAAATAGCAAACTGTCATGTCCTGGTTCGCTCAGACATCATGACAGTTGTGGCATATATAAACCACCAAGGCAGAATTCAAGTAACTTCACCCTCAAACTGTACTGAGGATTTTGGAAATGGCAAAGCAGAAATCGTTCTATTTGCCTCATTGGAGAATACCTACTGTCCCCTTTGGTACTTGAAGTCCCAAGTTGTCAGGCGGAAAGTGGTGACCAAGGATGCTTCCAACACAGGTTGGGAGGCAGTATGCGATAGACGCCTGACTTTCGTCACCTAGACAGGTGCGAGGAGGACGTAGCTCATCAACCGATTAGAGCTATCGACTGTAATTCTAGACTTAAAGGCTTTCAGTCAGAAATAGCGAGCTGTCATGTCCTGGTTTGCTCTGACAACATGACAGTTGTGGCATATATAAACTGCCAAGGTGGAATTCATTCATCGCCACTGTTGAGACTGACGTGTCATTTCCTCCTATGGAGTGAGCATCATCTCTTTCTGAGAGCGACATATGTCCCGGGCCGCCTGAATTACAGCGCTTGCGTACTGTCACACTAAGGGGTGATACCGGGCAAATGGAGACTTCATCCTCAAACTGTACTGAGGATTTGGGAAATATTCTGCAAAGAAGAAATCAATCTATTTGCCTCAGTGGAGAATGCGAATCTCCTCTGTTATTCGAAGTCCCTAGCCTCTCTGGGAACTGATGCAATTGCACACAAATTGCCGGTGAAACGCAAATATACCTTATTCACTCTGTCATATTCAAAGTCCAAGAGGACAAGGAAACGGTTCTATTAGTTGCGTTTTCTATCTAACATTGAACGAATCTGCTGAAACGGCAAGTAGAATTATTCACATGCATGCGCACATCCCCAGTTAATTAATATGATCCCCAGTTGATCCATAACACTGGCCAAATGTTAAAGTGCCATTCAGCTGATCAATGGTGACTTGGTTTGGTTTAGCCTTTGTCCAACCTGCTCTCATAATAAAAGGTTTACTATAACTACATTGTTGTTGTCGTTATAGTGTATAGTTGTGTTATTGATTTGTTATAACCCCATATGACTTTTGTGTATGATGACTACCTATTCAAGCTTCAAAAGCACACAAAGTATCATTCAGAAGTCAAATAAAATGATACAATGAGACTCATGATTGTTCAGAAAGCATACGATGAGGTTTGGTGAGAAACAATCCAAAATGTAATGTATTATTTAGTGAAACTGTTGACAGACTGTTGCTATCCTGAGGACGTTCTTGAGACTGCATGAGAGCAGTAATTGTCGCAAGATGGGGCTTTTAAGCGAAAATTAATTTTGTTGATTTGAAAACAGGTCCACCACAGTGTTTCTAACAATAGAACACAACACAGCTGCACACAAACCATAGAACCAAACTTACTGAATATGTCTGATGAGTTTCGGAGAATAGATGTATTTTTATTCCCAGTCTTATTTATTTGAAACTGAGTTCTCAATCAAACCGGGAGAGATACCAGCAAAATGACATATTAGAGGACTTTAATTTTGAAATTCAACACCAGACAGTCCTGACTTTGTGTGAGTGGCACTCTGAGGCGGTGTACTATCAGTTTCTCAATGGCAGTCTGTCATTTTGGTGCTTAAAAGTCAGATGGTCTTTGTAAATGTATTCTTTATTATTAATTTATTATTAAGTTTTCAGGTGTTATTTAAAAAAATATATTTTTTATATTTATTTTTTTTTTTAATTAATTAATTTTTACATTTATTAATTATTGACAGACTAACTGACTGAATGTGAAATTAACTTCACAAGAAGGTCGCTTTTATTAAAGAAATCTTACATGCTCTTACTGCAATACATGGTGTGTACGCGTACTGCAAAACAGCGTGGGCGCTAGCTTGACCATGTTTTTCCAAGTGAAGGCTGGCCTGCTGGCCTGCCCGCAGTATTGTACAATAGCTGCCGAGGCTGCCCGAGAGATTTCCAAAGATGGCTGACTTGCTTTGAAAAGGACTTTGACTTAATGTATATTATGAGGGGGAAAACCATCCAAAAATATTTGAAACCTGCATATTTTGCATATATTCAAATTATGCATACTATCAATATGCATATTTTGAGACATCGGTATGGTAGCTATTAAGGCTGCACAAATGAAAAATGAAATATGATCTTACACTATTACAAAATATCAAAGGGGTGCATTTAAAAAAACAATCTGCATTCAGCACTTTAGTCAGGGATGCGAGGTAATGCTATGACCTCTAGCAGTTGTTCTGATCCATGCTACATCATTACTTAATGGTAAAAATGTACCTGTAACGGTACTGAAAAATGCAGTTAAATTAGCATCACAACTTTATCTTACAGTATTTGCCGCATATCTTAGGCCTTTTTATAATCTTTATGTACATTCTAAACTTTCTATTTTCCTGTCAATATCAGGATTATATTGAGGGAAGGAGACATGTCCCAGGACAAGCCGGTCTACCCTATGATGGGGCAGAACAACCCACTTCACAACAGCGACTATGGGCCACCAAAAACTGATGCGTTTGGGATGTCCCCTCCTAACTACACCCAAGGCCCAGGGGCACCTCCATACACAGAGCCAGACCCCTACGGTCATCCTGGTTATGGCCAACCTGCTGCACCAGAGTGCGGCCCTGGACCGTACCCACAGATGCCATACCCAAAAATGCCATTCCCACAGGGGCCACACCCCAAGGGCCCCATCCAACCTGGCTTTGCTGTAGAACCTAATGGTAAGTACCATAAAAACATTGGGAGATGATATTAGAGGTTCTTGTGTTCCTGGGTGTAGAGCACAAGTTTTAAGTGTGATTTTTAACTTTTTACATATTTTTTTGACAAATCATGTCTTTTTTGGTCCGGAACTACACAACCCATGAATTCTGAAGAGAGAACCCCTAGTCAGAGAAGTTACAGTGGAAACTGGAAGTTGTGCCAAAAAAAGAGCTCAGCAGTGACTGCCCACTCCTATGAAGCACTGCGAATGACGGAATTGAGTCTGTACAGTCTATTATGACTCCATACACCGAAATCAGTTAACAATAATATTGTTATTTTTTCACACCAAAAGCGACTGCATTGCTTTAGATGACATTCATTTTACTTCTGGAGTCATATCGATGACTTTTATGCTGATTGGGTGTGATTTTTGGAGCTTCAAATGTAAAAATCTCCATTCACTTGCATTTTAAGGACCTATTGAGTTAAGATATTTTTCAAATTCAAACGTGTTGTGCAGAAGAAGATACACACCTGGGATATCATGATGGTGATAACTAATGAGAGAATTTTCATTTTTGGGTGAACTAACCTGATAATATTTGTACATATCTGAATATTTACCACAAACATAAATATATTGTTTTTAAACTTATAATACATCACTACAAATAGATTTATAATGTCCCTTTGTTTTTAGTTCAGTTCCACCTTTGTCTTTTTGACTGATGACTGATTGAGAAAATTAATGGGAAAAACACTTCTGGAACCAAGGCCACTGAAAAAGTGGGCGGTCATTGTTGCGCTGTTTCCACAAACATTTTCTACAGAAATGATTAAAAATTTGTACACAGGTTAAGGTTTGATTTCTAATGACGGATAAGACTTACTGTTACCCTCTAAAGAGCAGAGTGGTGTCCCTGCTTACTGTAGGCATCCCCAGTCCCTGCTGTAACTATAAGGATGTCTTTCCTGGTCCCTATAATTAAGAGGTAATGCTGCCACTAAACCTATGCAGTCTTTTTAATGTGGTCTTTCCTTTAGTTTTCTATGTGTGTGGCTGTTTTATTATTGAATGAATATACTGTATGCTTCAGTCTCTATACGTTAGTCACTGTTAAAGGGGTAGTTCAGTTAAAAATTATTGTTGTTCCAAATCTTTGACTTTCTGTCTTCCTTTGGAACACAAAAGGAGATGTTGGGCAGATTTTTAGTCTCAGTCACCACTCACTTTCATTGGATGGAAAAAAAGATGCATTATGAAGTGAATGGTGACTGAAAATAATATGCTGCCTGACATCAAATTTTGAAGACAGAAAGTCATATGGGTTGTGAACAGCATTAAGGGTGAGTAAATGGTTACACAATTTTCTTTTTGGAGTAGCCATCCCTTTAACAGGAATGCTTTGGCATGTGAGTGTTCTATAGAAGTTGTATAGTCCATCATACATTTTAATGATCACATGTTTTTATCATTACTTGTGTTTATATATTTATTTATTTTTGCAGCTTCAACGGAAAGCCCCGGATACCATGGTGGAGATGACCCCCCCTCTTACTATAGCAATGATGAGTTTTCCAAATCTAACTTGGAAGTTAAGAGTATCCGACAGGCCTTTATTAGAAAGGTATGGGCGACAGGATCAGATTGGACATTCATTTATTTTGATGGAAATTATTTAGTAGAAAGAGTCTAGGAAAGCAGGAAACATGAGCTAGAATGCAGTGTGGTGGTGCCTAGCCTACCAGAGTCTTCATCTAATGTACTGTAAAGCTGATTTATACTTCTGTGTCAAACCTATGGCGTAGGCTCCATGTAGTGGCCAATGCGTTGGTTTGCATTTATTGTTCTGCGTCGTTCTGTGAGTACACAGCCAAAATACTAACTAGGTGTTTCATTAATAAACAAAATCAATGCAAGCAATGTAATTTCTAGATTCAAAAACATGTATTAAATTATTGTAGCATCAAAAATTATGATGTGGACATCTTGAAATGTAGGTACATATTTATTATACAAGTTGCCTTCAATCAAAAAATAAATGAGGAAATTACTGTACGCTTGCTTTTGAGTTGCTTAAATAATAATACATACAATTTTTAGCATACTTTTGACATCCCGAGATGAAAAAGTAATTGTCAAATTGTTTAATAATTATTCGTCTGAATCTGAAAAACTCAAAATGGGTGTTGTTTTAAAAACTTTACAATGTATATAGGATCCCCAATCAGATCTCAATTTTTACAGCAGATGCCAACGCTATTATTCTAGCACTGGATCACATCAAGTCCACACAACAGAGAAATCATCATACACTTGCGTCACTCAAAAATGACCACCCAGCCCTTGCAAAGATTCTAACCAATCTGTCTGCTCTGGAGGCACAGAATTGTAATATTTACTTTTGCTGGGTACCTGGCCATTGTGGAATTCTCAGAAATGAACAAGCAGGCTCTGCTGCTAAAGAAGCACTTTCTACAGATCTTAGAACATGCTCCATACTCTCAGATCTGATCAACAAATGGCAAACAGAATGGGATCAATCCATTACAAATCCATGAAATCAACCCGGTAGAGGGCAAAAGGTGTATCTTTAATTTCAAGTGTTTTGGGGGGAACAGATCAGCAATTAATGTGATCAGATCATTTACACCCATTGCAGAATAGGACATTCCATACTCACACATACGTTTTTAATATCAGATGGTGATCCACCATTATGCACAACATGTCAGAATCCACTGTCTTTGAAGCACATTTTATTGAATTGTGCTGGTTTTATTTCATTCAGGAATTTATTTTACTAAGCAAACTTTTGAAGATATTTTTAACAGAGTTAACCCTGAGTCAGTTTTAGAGTTCTTATCGAAAATACATTTGAAAACCTTATATAGGTTTTTAACGACTCTGCCTTTTAACATATTTTTACTTGTTTTTCCGCAATGAAAATAGCAGTGGAAGCTTGCATGGCGTAAACTAGCTAACTAACTACAAATGCAACGCTACCTCAGACATCGTTGTTATCATCCTAGGGGCGGTCTCTGGTAAACGTGGAACAATCACAGCTGTTGTGGTCTGCGTCAATGTGATGCACAGTCAAATTTTTAATAGGTGCATGTTAGGCTACTCTGTAACCACTGTAGCTACATGTAGCCTACACCGTAGGTTCGACACAGAGGTATAAATTGGCCTTAAGTGTTCAACATTTTAAAGATATTTCTGGACAAATATTCTATTCATTTCTAAATACTTTTTTTTAAGTTGAAAAAAATTGCTTGATGCACCCATAACATACATTTTTTTTGGCTGTACCATATTTACATAACATAAAACTGTACTTAAAACATATTGTATTATAGCAGTGTAACATTAATGCCAGAATTATGTATATAAGTAAGTATATGCAGCAGTAGTGTTCTGTCACTCTGTTTTCAGGTGTTTCTTGTCCTGACCGTTCAGCTGATGGTCACCTGCTCTTTTGTTGCCATTTTCACCTTTTCAATCGACGCCAAAGTGTTTGTATGGAGCAATCAGTGGATGTACTATGTGTCCTATGCCATCTTCTTTGTGTCTCTTATCGTTCTAAGCTTCTGTGATGAGTTCCGCCGCAAATACCCGTGGAACCTGGTGGTGCTGGTACAACCAACAATATTTTCCACAAAATATGCACAATCATTTTTAAAGGTGCACTCAGTGATTCCTGAGAAACGCTGTTGATATTCGAACTCAACTGCCAAAACAAATACACCCCTATCTTTAGTGCTCCTTTGGAAGCTCCGCCCCCCTAATTCATGCACGCGAGATGGTTTTACGCACACCAGCTCCAGACACTAACAACTCTCCTGCTACTAAAAACAGCATGTATGGTTTCTGTGAAACATAGCTAAATGTATGTTTCCCACCTATCCAGAAGAAAAAGAGCAACTTCTGCATCCATCTTCAAGCCTTTTACCTCTTGAATGTCTCTCCACTGCTGAGAAGGCTCGCTGATGTTGACGCAGCTCCAAGCCCTCGACTTATCATAATCCTTCTTTTTTACTTTATATTCATCTGACCTTTTTCTCTTGGTCTGTTCCTCAGCCATTTGTCCTCCTTGGAGTTTAGAAAGTTTGCATCAGCCAGATTTGCCATCGCTCTTCTTTCACTCTGCCCGCACCCCCATCCTGTGCACATGCTAGAACCACCCCCTGCTGCTGATTGGCTGGAGTAGTGTTGTGTGAACCGGTCTGTTCCACTTTGTGATGATATTTTAAAAAATGATATTTTTTCAGCCCACCCACAGAACCTACAGCTAGCAGACCGTAAAGATATATTTGCAGAATTTGGCAAAAAAGTGTATTGGATTAGAATTACTAAGTGCACCTTTAATGGATTCCAACTTCTTAGAGCAAAATATAACCAAATTATTTACTTGTGAAAGGAATATTGCCGGATCATTACTAGTTTAGCTCAATCGACAGCATTTGTGGCATAATGTTGATTACCACAAAAATGGATTTTGACTCATCACTCCTTTTCTTTAAATTTTTAAAAAAATCGGGGATAGTGAGGCACTTATAATGGAAGTGAATTGGGCCAATTTTTGAACGTTAAAATACTCCATCCATCCATCCATCCATCCATTGTCAACCGCTTATCCTGTGTACAGGGTCGCAGGGGGGGCTGGAGCCTATCCCAGCTAACATTGGGCGGAAGGCGGGGTACACCCTGGATAGGTCGCCAGTCCATCGCAGGGCCACACATAGATAGACAACCATTCACACTCACATTCACACCTAGGACAATTTTTGGAGACATCAATTAACCTAGCCTGCATGTCTTTGGATGGTGGGAGGAAGCCGGAGCACCCGGAGAGAACCCATGCAGACACGGGGAGAACATGCAAACTCCACACAGAAAGGCCGGGGCAACCAGGGTTTGAACCCACAACCTTCTTGCTGTGAGGCGACAGTGCTAACCGCTGCACCACCGTTAAAATACTCATATTTTCAAAAGTAGAACCACAAGACATAAACAATATGTGTGTAATCATGGTTTAAATGTGATAAAAATAGCTTACTAACCTTTTCTTAGTAAAGTTATAGACAATTTTACATGACGATGTAATGTCAACGAACCTTTACAGCTCAAATAATACATGAGCTTTAACAGAAGAAATAATGTAAGTGCTTTTATAAGCTTCACATTTCTGCCTTTAAACCCTCCAAATATTGGCCACATTCACCTTCATTGTAAGTGCCTCACTGTAACCTTGACTTTTACTTTTACTTTTTTTTTTTAACAGAAAAGGAGAGATGAATCAAAATTATTTTTGTGGTAATCAACATTATGCCAAAGATGCTGTCGATTGAGCTTAACTTGTACTGAACCCGGAATATTACTTTAAGTGTTTTAGTATGTAGTTAAATCAAAGACATTGTTTGACTCTGCATATAATGTAAAGCTTATTGATTGACCCATCTCTTATTTTTATTTTTCTCAGTCCATCCTGACACTGAGTCTGTCCTTCATGGTTGGCATGATTGCCAGCATTTATGAAACAGATGTGGTCATTATAGCAGTGGGCATCACTGCGGTGGTCTGCTTCACAGTTGTGCTCTTCTCACTGCAGGTTTGTTTGCTCTCTACCGCTTCGCTCGAGTGGTTCCTACCCAGGAAAATTCCTTTTAACTGAAAACATTTCAGAGCTTCGGAAATGGGCAGGCATATTATTAATTCTTTCCTTTATTCTGTCCTCCTCAAAAAACAGAGTAAGTTTGACTTCACTTCCTGCTGGGGCGTGCTTTTTGTGTGTCTGATCGTCCTGCTTCTCGCCTCTGTCCTCTGCATTGTCTTTCATAACAAAATTCTGCACATTGTCTATGCCTCGCTTGGGGCCCTGCTCTTCACCTGCGTAAGTACTGGCAAACTGAACTCCCATATGGCCAAAGTATGTCGATACCCCTTGCTAATTAAAGGGATTGGCAACTCCCCTCCCCCAATCTTCCCTTTTGTTTAACAAACAGATAGTCTGAGGCCTGGGTAGCTCAGTGAGTAAAGACACTGACTACCACCCCTGGAGTCATTCAAATCCAGGGTGTGCTGAGTGACTCCAGCCAGGTCTCCTAAGCAGCCAAATAGGCCCGGTTTCTAGGAAGGGTAGATTCACATGGGGTAACCTCCTTGTGGTCACGATTACTGGATCTCGCTCTCAATGGGGCATGTGGAAAGTTGTGCGTGGTTCGCAGAGAGTAGCATGAGCCTCCACATACGGAGTCTCCACGGTGTCATGCACAACGAGCCACGTGATAAGATGTGCGGATTGACGTCTCAGAAGCGGAGGCAACTGAGACTTGTCCTCCGCCACCCGGATTGAGGTAACTGTGCCACCATGAGGACCTACTAAGTAGTGGGAATTGGGCATTCCAAATTGTGAGAAAAGGGGATGAAAAAATAAAATTAAATAGAAAACAGATAGTCCCGCCCCCAACTCACTCCATTGGTCAGGCTGATGTTGCGTAATCAAGCTGGACATGCCACACCAACAAACAGGCAGTGTTACATTTTCTTATGTGAAGCAACCTGCAAATATATTTTTCCCCCTTGTGTATTCTCATGTATTTGTTATGAGGTACATATATAGCATTTAACCATCTGTCCTGCGCACACTTGGTCATCAAGCCTGTCTGTTTTTGAAGTCTTCATTTTTTCCAGCCTAACAGACAGTATATAAAGCATAACAAGTCTTTTGGGGCAGTGAGGTCAGTTGAAGGTTTATTCCAATGTCAGTATTTGGAACTTAAATTGTTGTAACATGATGAGAGCAAAAGTTCTTAGGTAAAGCATTACACCGTGTCCTAACCAGACACAATGCAATGCTGCTATGATATAAAAGGTATATATTCCATGTTAATCAAAGTTTTTGTCCTAACCAGCCGTGACAAACAACGAGTGCATTTTTTTCTATTTTTGGAGTGGTTTCTATTTCTGTGAGGTCGTGCCAGGCAGTGCAGTCAACAAATGGGTCTAAAATGATTCTTATTACAGTGTATTAAAGCTGGCATCTTACTAGCTTGTTCATAACTACTTGATTATGGCTGAGGGTGTCACACACCTACCGAATGTTGTGCTTGAGGTCTCATTCTCTTCAGTCGGAGCTCTGACACACACACACACACACACACACACACACACACACACCAGTTCAGAATGATAGAGAGGAGACACACCGGTTTATTCTAACTTTCTCTCCACTTCCCTGTCAAGTGGAGATCGGTGAAATAACAACAGGAGTACCGTGCGAACAGAAAAAAATCGTAAAAACACAGATTCATAAAGTAACTTTTCCTTATGTATGTGTGTGATTGTGTATTTATCCCCTGGGCTTGCCATGGAAAGCTTTACAGCACTTATGTGAGAAAATGAGTCGCGTTCACTAAACTTATGTTTCCGTCTGTGATTGCTCTGTTTTCTAGTGTATGAATATCACGGTGTCATGTCACGCCTGTTGTGGACAGACAGATTGTTTATCGATAGAATCTTTTCGCGCCTGGTTAGGACAAGGTGTCAGGGAAATTATGATGTAACAGGGAAAGGATGTAAGTATCAAAGTTGGTAGGATACAAACCCAGTGAATTTGATTTGGTCAGTGCTGTGAGGTGAAAATTACTTTTGACCACATGATAATGTATTTAAACTAGGTTTTAGCATTGCCTAAAGAAAATATGAGGTGTGCTTGCCCATGCAGGAGTGTTGTGGGTGGTTGCTAGGGCTTTGCTACCTGCTTGTTAAGGTAGTGTTATTTAGTGTTTCAATGTGGTCACAATGTGGTTGTGTACTAGCTAAAGTAAAAAAGCATGCCAAGTTCTCTGAGATACATTGTCTGTGTGTACAGGACAAAGGTAAAAAGAAACTGCACATCAAATTCACCCCTCTGAAACAATTCAAGCTTAGTCACTTGGTCACAGGCGACTTTTGCTACTATGTACTTACATTAAGATACATATAATACAATGTAGTATACTGTGAAGCTACATGTTGTTCAGCAAAATTCTCACAAGATTTAAATTTGCTGCTACTAAGGTTGGGGTATGTGTAGGTTTAGGATTTATGGACAGGGGGACAACATTTTCCAAATTGGTTAAACTGTGCGGAGTGCTCATACATGCATTTACATTTATGCATTTGGCAGACACTTTTATCCAAAGCGACTTACAGAGAGAGCCCTTATTACAGGGACAATCCCCCCGGAGAAACCTGGAGTTAAGTGCCTTGCTCAAGGACACAATGGTGGTGGACATGGGGTTCAAACCAGCGACCTTCTGATTAGCAGCCCTGTGCTCTAGCCACTACGCGTATGCTCATTGCCAACCTGGATACAAAAATGAATATTCTAATTAAGAATGTTGTCTCACTCTTAATGAAAATTTTTGTTTTTTTTTTACTAAATAATTGCTAAAAAATACAACAATATAAAAATAATATACAATATAAAAATACTAAGAATGTTGTTTCTAGAGTAGCAACAGCAAAGTCACTATATAAACTCAATATCTCACTGGAAACAAATCTAAAATGTCAATAAAATAATTGTATCCAATGTGAAGAAAGCAGGGAAGGCTGTCAACAAGGGGCTGTGTTTGATGTCAGTTAAACTGCACACACGTGGGTCAAGTGCAGGTGGACCTGTCACCGTCTTTGCTGCCTAATAGGAGTGTAACGGTATGATAACCTTCACAAAAATTACCACGGTATTACGGTTTCACAGTATTTAGGTGCATTGACAATATTAAAAGCAGTTCAATATTTGGTTATAAATTAGGCTATTTCTGATAAACAGATAAATATTTCGGTTATAAACAATTCTTGAACTTTATTTTGGATTTCTTCAAATTTAATCCTTTAACTATTGATCTTGAACATCAGAACACTCTCTTAATCCAACAAGGTAAAAACTCAGCGCTTGTTTTTTCTTTTATAGTACCTTGCAGTGGATACCCAGCTTCTCCTAGGCAACAAGAAGTTGGCCATTAGCCCAGAGGATTATGTCTTTGCAGCCCTAAACCTCTATACTGACATCATCAACATTTTCCTTTACATCCTGGCTTGTCTGGCCCGCTTCAGGGAATGAGTGCGCCCCCTCCCTGTGGTCAGAGAGAAGTGCAGTCCACCCTTTTGCACGGTGGTGTATCACCTCACCTTTGATCAGCCTTCCTAATATTCTTTTGAGTCTTAAAGGAATAGTTCCTTTCCAAACCTGTATCATTTTCTTTCATCTGTGTAAAACAAAAGGAGATGTTATGCAGAATGTAAATTGTCAGAATTAACATTTGTGGGCGAACTAACCCTATAATTTATTACTTTCTAACATTCCCTATCTTTAACATATCTACAGGCTGGTCAGACAATAGGTTTTATGCACTTTTCTGGATATAGCGTCAATCACAAAATCAAATTACACGTTTTTTTATTTATTTATTTTTTACATTTCAATCCATATGAATGTAGTTTCATTAAACAATAATTTTTGTGTTGATCTACTGCATTGCTTGCTCTTCTGGACATGTAGGATACAGTGTGGAATGAATCAATGGTTGCATCCAAACGGCATGGCAGAAATTTCACCTTACATTTCTGAGCCTGCACTGTAAAAAATGTCTGTAAAATACTGTAAAAATACTACAGAAATAAAATGTTAATTAACAAATATTAACTGTAAAATATACAGTAAAATGTAAACAGTAAGATTTTCCTGTATAATTAATGGTAAAATAAACAAGAGAGTACATGTACTTTTGTACTGTAAATTATTGTTAAAATTACAGTAAAAAACAGTAATCGGGCGTTCCCACAATTCCCTGCATGATCTATTACATTTCATTATATTTTATGGGAATAGTTATGTTCCATCATATTTTTAATATCAGTTACGTACACTGGAGTGTTCTGTGTTATATTTAATGCAATTTAGTAAATGTTTACTGCATTATTTAAATCTCACATGTGTTACCATGATGGTGTTTAGTGTTTGTGTGAGTGACACTGAGCACTGTCTTTATATGTTTATTGATATGTTATCTTTGCTCCTGGAAGAGCCACTACTGATGAACTTCATGTCATCATGTGCCCTTCTGTAGTTACTATGGTGATTAACTAAATACCTTAGAAAGTAAACAACATATTTTTACTACACTGGCAAAATGCATTTTACATGAAATATTTGATTTTGTATTTTACATTAATCACACTTAGAAGAAATTATTTCTGATCATTGTAGATCCTGTGAAAGAGGCTTTTTAGATGACCTCTTTACATGATTTTATCATTTTTAATAATAGGCTATATTGAATGCATCATCATCCTTTAAATGCTAATCACATATCTAAATCAATTAGGCTACAATTTACCAGTTATTGCACTTTATTCTTAAGGAAGCTTATATTTCTTACATTTCAAATTAGTACAGTATTCACTCCACAACGTATTTCATTTTACATAACACACATTACATTTCATCGGATATAATATTTCTGTAACGTGTGCTAATATGCCACAGTCTATCCTATTACATTGCGTATTCACATGCAGGCTATCATTACGGTTGTGATTCATTTAAGATTTGTCTGATATTCTCTTTATGCCTAAATTTGCAGTTGGACATTAATAAAGTCGTAACGTACCACACAGTATAATTACATGAATGACTGCACCTTTAAACACAACTAGACTTAATGCCTAAAACTGCTGTCTCCCAGTCTGCTCAGTAGTCAAGATTTGTAACGCAGCCTCTTAAAGTGATAACTGCGCATGCTCAGTGTGCTGTCTGCGATAACCCCGGAGAATGAGTGTAGCTGGCCTGAGGAGTTACCAACTTTAAAAACCGCGACATCGGGCGCCTGGTGTGGGCAAGGAGCCTTTTTCCAATCAGTAATAATTTAGAACTGAACATGTCCGTGTTCTCAGACTATGCTTTGGAGAAGAAATTATCCGAGCTGAGTAACTCCCAGCAAAGCGTTCAGACTCTTTCACTGTGGCTCATCCACCACAGAAAACACTCAAAAACCATCGTCAAAATCTGGTATAAAGAGCTGAAAAAAGGTAAGTAGAGGTAGATTTTACTCACAGATACCTAAATAGCTTTTAAAATCGAGCTAATTTCATGCACTGTAGTTTTTAAATGAAGTTAAACAGCCAATGTAGCAAACAAGCTAATCATAGGTTGATCCGTTAACATAACAGTTTAGCTCAACTACAACATGCTTTGATTCTTTTTAAGCTTAGTATTACATTATTACTGCGTCAAATCCACAATTCCTGACTGATTTAATTAATGCAAATCAAGATGAACCCAAAATGCATATTACATTAAATGAGTAAGACACTCAGCAATCTGTGTTTAGTCAGGACTGGACTGGAGCAACACAGTTGTGGATGCACCCACTGACCTGGCAGACATTTTGAAGCATCCTCACATCTGGTTCCCTACTACCTACAGTTTTGGTCATATTTTTTGGCAGTTCTTTACGTTTTTGGACAGAGCCTTTATTTATAGAAGGGTTTTTACTAGCCAAGTGAGATCTGCTGTAAAATGGAAATAAAGTGACCACTTGTGTCTATCCGGAAGCCTTTCACTTTGATGCATGTGTCTACATGTGACCCAAAAATATGGGCGGTCTTGAGATGGTATCAAACCTGGCTGATCCTATTTGGGAAGATCGTGGGTCAGGAGAGTGATTTAATCAGTGTCTTATTCTTTTATTTGTAGTGCATCCTCTATAGACATAACTAACACATTTTAGCAAAACAGGAAGGTTTTCAGAGCCACAATGTTCATGATTAATAATAATGAATATATTAAGAATAAAGCTTAATAGATGGCCTGGGTAGCTCAGCAATTAAAGACACTGACTACCACACCTGGAGTTGCAAGTTCGAATCCAGGTCATGCTGAGTGATTCCAGTCAGGCCTCCTAAGCAACCAATTCGCAAGGGTTGCTAGGACAGGTATAGTCATGTTGGGTTAACCTCATCGTGGTCACTATAATGGGTGGTTCTCGCTCTCGGTGGGGTGTGTGGTGTGTGGATGCCACAGAGAATAGCGTGAAGCCTCCACACGTCTATGCGGTAACGCACGTGGTAAGATGCACGGATCAATGGTCTTAGACTTGGAGGCAACTGAGATTCATCCTCCGCCATCTGCATTGAGGCGAGTCACTATGCCACCATGAGGGCTTAGAGCACATTGGGAATTGGGCATTCCATATTGGGGAGAAAAAAAAATAAAGCTTAATGATTTTTTTTTTCCAAAGGTGCTACACCTGCTTTGCCTGGACATACACTGGGGTAAGTGTACCCGTTAAGGCCACCATCTGTTAGTTTATATTTATATAATTTATATTTCGTTAGTTTACATAGATGGATTAAAAAAAGGACGAATCTCTCATTTAAAGTTTTTATGTCAGTTACAACCATTTATAAAGAATAAAATAAAAATATTTATGAAATCTGTGAAAAGTAAGGAATGGGCTTAAATGAGACATGATGTACCTTGCAATGGCTGCCATGTGCGCATGTCTATAAAGTCCTCTACCTGACAGTTTACGCATCATAATGCCATCGAGGTGTGGACTCGGAGGAGGCACTAAAGGTGCCATTTGGGACAGGGCCATAGGCATAATTGTGGAAAAATCACTGTAGCAGAAGTTTTATTATATAACGCCTTTCCCAAGCTCAAGTTCACTTTACAATAAGCAACATTGATACAAATAGTTACAATACCAATTTTTTTTTTTTTTTTTTTTTTAATGCTTTAATTCAGCTTTAAACCAGCCTGTCTGGCACCAATAATCATCCGTGTGATTATCTAATCAGCCAATTGTGTGGCAGCGGTGCAGAAAATCGTGCAGTGCCGAAAATCATGCAAATACTGGTCAGGAGCTTCAGTTAATGTTCACATCAAACATCAGAATAGGGAAAAATTTAATCTCAGTGACTTGGACTGTGGTTGGTGACAGATGGTCTAGTTTGAGTATTTCTATAACTGCTGACCTCCTGAGATTTTCACACACAACAGTCACTAGAAATTACTCAGAACGGTGCCCAAAACAAAAAACATCCAGTAAGTGGCAGTTCTGTGAATGGAAAAACCTTGTTGATGAGAGAGGTCAACAGAGAATGGGCAGGCTGGTTTGAACTGACAAAGTCTACGGTAACTCAGATAACTGCTCTGTAAAATTATGGTGAGAAGAATAGCATCTCAGAATGTTATTCTGGTACCTGATACTTTTTTTTAGTACCACCACAATAGAGGTTCCAAGCAAGCCGAGCTGATACTAAATGTGACATCAAAATCCTGCAGAGCACTGGTCAAGGATAATCGTAGTTTTAATGTTAGCAACAGTGATAACAGTATAATTTGTTCATTGTGAAAAAAGAAATGGCTGTGTACAAAACCACACTGTGGTCAATAAACGAGGTGCAGATGGCCAACCCTTTAGCGATGAGCGAAACGAAAAATTCTCTCAGGGTGTGTCTCACTCGGCTACCACCGGACCTACCAACAGTGTTCGGAAAAGTTTACAAAAAAAACTTAAGTGACCACAGACCATCAAGGAAAAGTGGAAGTGGTTCAACCAAATAGATGCTATCTAAACTGGCAAGCAATGGGAGGGAGAGTGCCCTGGACTCAGCCACGATGGAGGATGGTACATCTTGTTAAGTTAACTCTATACTCTGCTTGAAAGCTTCACTTTATTTAGTTGAGCAGCTACTGGAAACTTGCTTCTAAAACAACCAGGCAAATGTAACTGTTAAACTTGTGTTAAATCACCATGCAACAACTGCTTTATGCAGCACAATGAGCTAGTAGCTAACAGCTAGCGGTTGTGTTATTGTTTTGGTCAGTTTGTCTTGTTTAAGATGATGTCATGGCAGTAGAGATGGCGCAACTATAACAATCATCCTATAATCCCACCCATGTTGGGGGCACTAAGCTGCAGTGGAAACGCAAGCTCACAAAAGTAAAGTGAGTAGAGTTGAGTCGAGTCGAACCGTAATGTGCAATGGAAAGTGCCATTAGACTGGTATGTCATTACATGCGTAGATAAAAACATCAGTCTCTTAAAGTTACTTAAATTGAGCATCATTTCCAAATAACTGATTGGAAATATATGAAATATGTATTCTTTTGCAGGGTCTCTTCACACCAACGTTTTCTGCCACTTGTGTGGGCGTTTAGGGGTGCTTGCAGAAAGGCTGTCCTAATTTAATTTTGGGTCATCTAATTGGCTTGCAATGAAAATAACGCATTAGTAACAAATAGACTTAAAAAAAAAACAGAAGGAATTGAGTGTTTCTTTTTATTTTATTTCACTTCAAAGTTGAAAGTGGTCTTAACCCTCTGGGGTGGACGGATGTGCCGGCGCGTCCTGCTGGATTTTTTTGTCATTACAGTGGAAACAACAAAATTCTCCATCATTTTGGGGCATAGAGATAAGTTTAAGACATCATTAGACTATAAAGTGTCTACTTTTATTTGTGTACACTCACAATAACAACAAAACCTTGTGCTTTTGTAAAATAAAGAAAATAAAAGGGTGAGCTGTCAGCAGTTTCTGGATTTGCGCGCATATATCTGAAACGTGTCACAAAAATGAACTGAAACTCTGCGAATACTTATCACACAAACATGAAACATGTCTAAAGAAAGCTTAAAATAAAACATTTCAAATTTAAAACAAATATTCTCCTGCAATGCAATCTGTATGAAAGCTCAGCTAATTAACTCTAATGTGATCACATCACACCCACGGACAGAGGGCGCTATTCATACGGTAATGTGCTGAGGCGATCAATGCAAATGGTGAACTCCCCCGACTGGGCCGTGAAAACAAAGTTCATTCATTTTTCTGCGCATTTGAAAGACAGCATGATACACAAGTGAGAACTGAATAGTGACGAAGAGTTAAAATTTTCCTCAGAAGAAGACTGGGACTCAGTTTGTATTTTGAAGAGGGACTTGATCCAGCCGAGGATAAAATTTAATTTCGTTTTAATTAGCTAACATGCTATTTTATATAAACATGTGCATATTTTACTAGTGGGACTGTTTCCAGACTTGCCAGCCAGGATTCAGAGTATTGACATTTGAAATATGTCCTAATAAGCAAGTTTTAGTTTCATTTAAATGCTGTTTCGGCTAAAGCATGATATAAAAATAATCTGAATGATAAGATTATATTTTATTTAGTAGGCCTATTTATGTTGCCTCATTATCATCATCAAAGCTTGTGCTTGCAAATGTGTTCAGGTTAAATTATTCAAATGCACTTTAAATATTTAAATATGATCATTAAGTCTCCTCACATTCATTCTCTTTCTGTCACATTCCTCATTGATGGGCCAAGGGGTGGGGTCTTTGTCTCCTCAGGTGTGAATTACATCAATATTCATGATAGTTCACGCCTCCTCGCATATGACATTTCGAACACTAAAAGTGTCTTACAAAAGTTCAATTACTATATTGTTTTGCATGAATGAGTGATCAGGATGGTTTTCACATCATTTTGTAGCAAAATCTCCAGGCTACAACATCCAGTTCTCAAAAGTCTTGTGGACAAATGTTTACTGTGTGTTATATGGCTTTATTTCAGTGACTTAAAATTTTAGTTTTTTCAAAAACCATGCATAAACATTATTTTCTCAACAATACAAACATGTACACACATGTTGCTCACATATTATTGTAGCCCAGTTTGTGCAGAATACAGTGTTATCAGACTTTAGCCATTGATGTGTTTTTAATCAACTGAAAAAAACACAAATGTCAAGGCATGTCAAAACTTCTCCAGGGCCCAAAACACCCTCAGTCCCCAGAGGGTTAAAAGATACATGGGCTTAATGGTTGCACTTACCCTAAATATCTGAGAGGTAGAATGACTGCAGATTTTGAAAGGGCTTTATTTACCAATTAAAAGACAATTTTTAATTGATTTGTTTTCAGTTTGTGTTAATTCATGGTGCCGCAGATTTTTATTGATTTATTTTTGTATTTTATTAGAAATTGCACAGGAACTATGTCAGACAATTAAAGGGACCAAACTGAAGGATTGGCTGCAGGCATTTATATTACAATTCCATTTTTCAAATGTTGTTTATGTTTGCAAGTGTAAATAAAGGCATGCACAGTCTTCTTTCCACCTTTATCTGATTCACAGACATGATTAACATTCACTTAGGAAAATCCTGTATATCCACTGCTGCTAAATGGATATAACGATGTTGTGCCATGACACAACATTGCTGTTTTAATACACTGCTATGACAATGCATAATGAATAGTTTTTAAGCATAATATACTGTAAAAGTATGTTTTTTGATCAGCTTTGTTTTTTCATCACTAGATGCATGTAATTGTCAAGTTAAGACATAGGTAAAAACTTAATGTCTTTAGGTTTCAATCTAGCTTTGAATGTGCATTCAAATTCCTTTTGTGTTCAGATAACTGGCCTAGTATACACTAATATTTGTGATTCTATTTTGTTATTGCTTTATTTCCCAGTGATGACTCTATGTAGGGCCCAGACTGTTTTCATCTGTGTGCATCATTGGTTCATGTGCCTGTACTAAAAAAGTAATTTTTAGAATAAAGCAGTCGTAATGCACATGCATCGAACTCATTCCTATTCGTGCGTGATCAAAATAGTGTACTTTGAAATTTAACCTAGTCGACCGTGTATGAATTGATATGGAAAACAGAAAAACGAAGCATACCCGGGCCTTTAGCATGTCCCTAGTAATGCAGAGTTCAATGGACCTTAGTCTGGGTTAAATATACCGCAAATAAAAACGAGGTATTGATGTAATGTCCAAAGTCTACCAATGAACGGAATACGTAGGTGGTGAAAGATGGATGTAACCTAGGACCTAAAAGACCTGGTTGTACTTTTTTTTTTTTTTTTTTTTTTAAACTCCAAAATGAAGGTTCTCTCATAATTTACTCGCCTTTATGCCATCCCATATGTGTTTGACTTTCTTTCATCTGCTGAAGTGAATGGGTGCCAAATTTTGAAGCTCAAAGAATCACAGAAGTCGGCATAAAATTAATCCATAAGACTCCAGTGGTTAAATCAGAAGTGATGTAATAGGTGTAGGTGAAAACAGATCACTTTCACATTCCTCTTGTGTTTTTGGGGTTTTGCATTTGTCATGCATTCTGCCCCAACTGGGCAGGGATAAGAATTGCAACAAAATTACTACAATTTTGATCTGTTTCTGACCCACACCTATCATCTCACTTCTGAATAGGTGGATAAAAACACTGGCGTTTCACCAAAAACGGATTCGAGTTGTATGGATTACTTTTATGCTGCATTTATGTGCTTTTTTTGTAGCGTAAACATTTTGGCACCCATTCAATTGCGTTGTATGGACCTACAGAGCTGAAATTCTTCTTAAAATCACAATTTGTGTTCTGCAGAAAAAAGAAAGCCATACACATCAGGGATTGCATAAAGGTGAGTAAATTATGAGAGAACTTTCATTTTTGGGTGAACTATCCCTTTTTTAGACAATAAAACAAATTGAATAGACTGTCAGTCACAGACTCGCCTTCATTTGTCCCATTATTAAATATGACAGGCACCCTGACTAAGGTCCATAGAGTTTACCAAGGTGGAAAAGTACACACAGTAATTCAGACTTTTAGACTTGTCTCTACCATACTATATTTAGAAATTAAAACTAGAAGAAAAACAGCAGCCTTTTGGTGGTGTTACATTATAAAGAGAGGCCTGATTATCAGATCTTTTTCTTAGCCACTCAATAATACCATGTCTGTCATCTTAACTAATCAACCATTAGGACAACAATAAGAGCTTAAGATTACTGCTTGGAATAGCAGTGCTAAAATATATTCATAGGATTCAACGCTGTCTCCCAGTGATCAGAGTACATTCTCGGTTTTGTGGTTTAGAATTGTTGCTCAGGAATGGGCTATTGGAATAAGATTACAGTTTCAGAATAGCATGACCAAGCACAGAAGCCTGTTTTATGGTGATTAGATTTCTCATTTTGGTGCTGATTAAATTTCACTAGTTCTCACGGGAGTGTTCCATCCTTTTAAAGTGCTGAACTGAAGTTATTATATGGTTATTAGCTCACCTTTACACAATTTACAGGTAATGATTTTGAATGGTGTATGTGAGCTATTGCACAGAATGCCACTAAGCCTTATTTTTTGGGTATGGAATATTGTGCATTTGAGAGTAGTGCTCTGATAATGATTGTTTGGGTGGTATAAGCAAATGGGGAAGACCCTCTATGTCTCCTGAGATCTAATTGTTACTACAGTGAACGGGTAGACTAGTGTCCATAGCAGGTTTTTCTGTTCACACAACCAGTTATAAGCAAACTATGGGTCCGTCACTCAAAATGTACTGCACATGCAGAGCCTAGACTGCCAGTGTTCACGGCCTAACAACAGTATTTATGTTGCATATTACTTTTTGTTGATGCCATTTATGTTAGTTGCTTCAAAATATTTTTTCCTCAATGTCCAAAATTAATGTCTAAAAGAAATGTAGACAAAGCAAGCAGAAGTTAAAATTAATCTTGATTTTATCAAGTGTTGTAATCTCTGCAGAGGGACCATAATAGGTTTGTGTATATGAGCTTTCAGATGTATTGTTTTTCCATTTTCTTTTAAATAAAGCATTCCTGCCCAAACTACCCATTACCCATTATATCAAGGAGTGTTTAATTTTCTTTCTCTATTGGTGCAGCCCAGGTCTCTCGCAAGCTGACTTTTCTGTATCTTGCGAATGATGTCATACAGAACAGCAAGAGGAAAGGACCAGAGTTCACACAAGACTTTGCCCCAGTCATTGTTGATGCTTTTAAGCACGTCTCCAGGTGAGTTAGACCAATGTACATGCTGTTTTCTCCCATTCAAACTGTATGTTGAATTTTGTTCGTTTGTAGCTTGTTGAACACCTTGTATGACTCTTAGGGCCTCAACCTTGCTGTTTATGAATTTTTTATGAAATAAAGATCAGATCAAATCAAATCAAATCAAAATCAAATCAAATCAAATCACTTTATTGTCACACTACTGTGTACACGAGTGCAACAGTAGGTGAAATTCTTGTGTGCAGTTCCGAGTAACATAGCAGTCATGACAGTGACGAGACATAAACCACTTTACAATAAACAACATATTTACACAAAACAATTTACATAACAAATGTACACATACCTACACAACAATTTACATAACAAATGTACACAATACACACAATGTAGAATACACATACACTAGATACGGGTATAAATATATATAAACACTAATTGAATTGGGAGAATATATTGACAGAGTGATGATTAATAAAGTGCAGTGCTGATTGTTGATCGTGAGAGATCATGTGTTCAAAAGTCTTATTGCTTGTGGGAAGAAGCTGTCATGTAGTCGGGTGGTGCGGGTCCTGATGCTGCGATACCGCCTGCCTGATGGAAGCAGTGAAAGCAGCCCATGACTCGGGTGACTGGAGTCTCTGATGATCCTCCGAGCTTTATTCACACACCGTCTGTTATATATATCCTGGAGGGAGGGAAGCTCACCTCCGATGATGTTCCTGGCCGTTCGCACCACCCTTTGCAGGTCTTTGCGGTTGTGGCGGTGCTATTACCGTACCAGGCGGTGATGCAGCCAGTCAGGATGCTCTCTACAGTGCTGGTGTAGAACCGTGTGAGGATGTGGTGGTTCATTCCAAACTTCCTCAGCCGTCTCAGGAAGAAGAGGCGCTGATGAGCCTTCTTCACAACGGCCTCAGTGTGGACGGACCATGTGAGTTCCTCAGTAATGTGGACACCGAGGAACTTGAAGCTGCTGACTCTCTCCACCGGTGCTCCATTAATGGTGATGGGGCTGTGTTCTCTGTCTTTCTTCCTGAAGTCCACCACAAGCTCCTTGGTTTTACTGACGTTGAGGAAGAGGTTGTGCTCCTGACACCAGCGTGTCAGAGTGTGCACCTCCTCTCTGTAGGCCGTTTCATCATTGTCAGTGATCAGACCTACAACCGTCGTATCGTCAGCAAACTTAATGATGGCATTGGAGCTATGTGTTGCCACACAGTCATGTGTGTAAAGGGAATACAGGAGTGGGCTGAGAACACAGCTCTGCGGGGCTCCAGTGTTGAGGGTCAGAGATGAGATGTTGCTGCCCATTCTAACCACCTGACGTCTGCCTGACAGGAAATCCAGGATCCAGCTGCACAGCGAGCTGTTTAAGCCCAGAGCCCGGAGTTTCTCATCAAGCTTGGAGGGCACTATGGTGTTGAATGCTGAGCTGTAGTCTACAAACAGCATTCTCACATATGTGTTCCTTTTTTCCAGGTGGGAAAGAGCAGTGTGTATTGTAGATGCAATGGCATCATCAGTGGAGCGGTTGTTACGGTAGGCAAACTGCAATGGGTCCAAAGAGGTGGGCAGAACAGAGCAGATGTGATCTCTGATCAACCTCTCAAAGCATTTGCTGATGATGGGGGTGAGGGCAACAGGACGCCAGTCATTTAAGCAAGTGATTTTTGATTGCTTCGGTACAGGCACAATGGTTGATGTTTTGAAGCATGTGGGGACTACAGACAGGGAGAGGGACAAGTTGAAAATGTCCGTAAAAACACCAGCCAGTTGGTTCGCGCATGCTCTGATGACGCGGCCCGGAATGCCGTCTGGACCCGCGGCTTTACGGATGTTCACCCGTCGAAAGGATCGGGTTACATCCGCAACAGAGACGAAGAGTGAACCATCATCTGTAGTATCGACCGCGAGTGCTCTCTCTGTGAGGGCGGTGTTGTTGTCCTCGAAATGAGCATAAAATGTATTAAGCTCGTCCGGGAGAGAGGCAGCGGTGTTCATGGCGGAGTTTTTATTCCGTTTATAGTCCGTGATGGTGTTAATTCCCTGCCACATACTTCTGGAGTCAGTGGTGTTAAACTGTTCTTCAATTCAGTTCACCCAAAAATGTAAATACTGTTGTGATTTACTCACTTTCATGTAATTCCAAACCTGAATGACTTTATTCAAAATGACAGCCTCAGTCAACATTCACTTTCATTGGATGGACAAAAAGATGCATTAGAAGTGAATGGAGGCGTTGTTCCACGGATAAAAGTCATACAGGTTTTTAGGAAGGGAAAAAAAAAAAGTAAACTATGACAATTAAATTTTGTGTTTTTTTTGTCATTCTTACTGTGCTTACATTCTCATCTTTTCCTGTGCAGTGAAGGAGAGGAAAGCTGTAAAAAACATTTAAGTAGAGTTCTGTCCATCTGGCAGGAAAGAGCCGTGTATGAGATTGATGTGCTGAACAAACTCTCTGAGGTCCTACGTAAGTACACCACCATAAGGTCATATTAGTCGTCCTATCTCTGATTTAAAAGCTAAATCCAATCCAAAGCTATATATATATATATATATATATATATATATATATATATATATATATATATATATATATATATATATATATATGACCTTTTTACACCTGATATTAAGATGTGTTTAGGCGATCCCATCACATGTGGTCAGCACTAAATACAGGTGTTAACGGGTCTAAAGTTCTGTGATCAGATGGCGAAAAACACCTATGGAGTTAGTGACCACATCGCATTTGAGGTGTAACCTTCCCAGACAGCAGCAAAGCATCACCCCTCACCTGTCAATCAGCCACTGCACCAAAACAACAATTTAAAGACCTTGTGAATTCAAAATGACATTTTTGCAGCTTTTAGTCCATAAGCTTGAAGATCATCGTTATGCTTATGTGCTTCTCTACATTGATAGTTTGTTTTCAGAAGAGATGAGTGTAATCTGGAGTCTCTCTCTTCAAGGTAAAAAGATTTAGGAATATCCATGACGTCACACAGAGGTCGAGAAGCCTTGTCCTATCGAATATTTTCTAGAAAAAAAAGCCCTACATCTGGTCAGCGCACTTGGCTGTGTTCTCACCTGCGCTGATGAAACCTTCATAGGGCACTTCAGAGGGTGCACAATCCATTCTGGAGGGTCAGTCCAAACAGAATTACCAATAGAGATCACTTAAAAAAACATTTGTGAATGGCCCTCAGAGTGGAGGATAATTGTCTTTGAAGGGATTAGGGCCGAACACTTCTGATTGCAACGTGCTCACTGGAGTTGAAAGTGTTTGAAGTTTATTTTTAATGCAGCCGTTTTCAGAGGTTTCTTGATGTACACCATAACTAGGTAAGGCTGAAAGGATTACTTGACCAAAATTTGCGTTGTCGAATAGTCATTTGATCTCATTTAACGTAACAAGATCATATGAAATTCTCATGATGACGCACGAGAGGAGCACTGCAGTTTACGCCTGACTGAGGAAAGGAAGAAGACACCGTTTACAGTCCAGTTGACTCTAAACTTTCCAAACAGCATAAGGTGATGTAGATCACAAAGTATGAGGAAATTATACACAAAATAAGTAAATACAGAAGTGACATCCTGACGTGAAATAAAGCGAAGCCAGATCTGGCATTCCGCTTTAGCAAAACTTGCCTGTCAGAGCATCTAAAAATGAAACAGCGGGGCATTATATGTTTATTGCATCCTTCATTAAATTTCAAATAATAATGAATAGGTTGTGTAAATAAGCACAAACTCTGAAACTGGCATTTCTCTGTATGATCAGAGCCAAATATGAGTCATGTGAAAAACAGAGCGAGAGAGTTTCAAACTTCTGGTTGATAAACCCTCTTGTGCGGAGACACTTGTTCCTTCTGCCTGCTCGCTGCAGCTAGATTATAACATGATTGAAATCATAATATATTTGTCACTGTGTGTATCTTACTGTGAAGAAAATCCTGTTAAGAAGAGTTTTTTTGTTTGTTTGTGTGTTAAAGATGGATCGAAGTGAACAAAAAGGTGAGTGTGTAGTCTTAGCCCATTATATAATAAAAAAAAATAAAAATTGGTTATTCTTTTGTCTTTTTGGTTTGTTTTCCTATATAAATATCTAAAACTCCTTACATTTACTTTAGGAGCTATACTGCAGTAAGAGAATGTTGAATGTATATATTTAGTATTTAAAATCTAAAAAAATAATTAAAACAAGATACATTTACCTGCGAAGCAACATATAAGTCATGAGGCAGTGAGTAATCCTTGCAATAATCGACAAATAGCTGAATAATTGTTCTAATAATCGTTAGATTAGTCAATTATCAAAATAATTGTTAGTTGCCGTCGTTAAGTGTTTTTTGTTGAGTGTATTGTTATTCGAAACATGATATATATTGGTCATTTACTCGCTTGTTTCTCAATAACCTCCATTGACTTGCATAACGGCTCGAGCCTCGTAAGCAAAGACCATGATGCGCTGTGTTTGTTTGTGGGCTGGTTATATCAGTTAAGTCATCGTTCAGTTTTAAAGTCAGTGGAAAAGCAGTCGGACTCTGTATTGAGAATGCTCTTCAAATTTCTGTACCAGTTTCGCACTAGCAGCATAATGGACAGGGGCAATGTGTTTCTGTGGGCTACGATGTGAAGTAAAGCCTACTGGCTATTTTTTTTTTTTTTTTTTTAAATACATGAGTTGTTCAACAAGTCAAGCCCCAAATCCATGTTACAGTAGGAAGTATGTCAACAGGCCAAAGGAAACTGCTGTTCAAGGCACTTCACTGGGACTTTAAACTTTGCCGGTTTATGTGGCTTTAAAAGTTAATATAATTGTCTGATCAGAAAATTTGAATGGCAAATACATACACATGCAAGAGAACTTCACTAATCCTCTTCAGTGTGTCTGATATCAATTTGCAAGGACACAGATGAGAAGCACACATCTGAAACTCCGGTTTATACATGTACATTGTGTTCGAAATGTTGCATTTGTGCTTAGATTGAATTTCAGCTGCGTCGGAATGAAACGGCATGCTGGTTTTATTTGCACATTCATTGCCTTATTATTTTGCAGTTTATTATTGTGCAGTAACACATTGATGTATGTCGTCATGAAATCAGAGACCCTCCCCTTGAAATCCAAATACAAGTGGTCAAAGGAGATGCATTTAAGCGACCTGGTGTAAACAGCGATGTGTCGCCTGACACATGTGATCAGATCACCTGAGACGCGTCTTAATACCAAGTGTAAACAGGGTCATAGTCATTGAAAAGAACTGCATTATATATTTGGATAACATCTGAAATCTAATGAATGGAGGCAAATGACTGGCTTTATTCAATTTGCAATGTAATACTCAAAATGGCAATGCATTTCTCTATTTTAATTAATATTTTCATACACGTGCAACATTTGGGGCAAAATGAAAATTCTAATCCGATAATGTAATTTGCGTTTGCCATTTCCTACCCTAGTTTTAACATTTGAATTAAACATTCATTTGAATGTGTTATGACTTGCAAAATTAAAATGTATTATGTTTGGTATATTTGTGCAGCAATTGTAGTAAAATTAAAATTTGAAATGTAATTTTCCTTAAATGCATTAAAACTCACAATTAAGACAATCTCAATTTGCATTTTCATTAATGCCTCTGGGTGAATGTAGCAAAATTTATTTGAAAATGCATTCTAAGGTGATTGCATTAACATGATCATCATGCCCTCATCCTGTTAATATGCATTTGAAAAAGTATTTCGAAGCCTTTGCATTAACATTTGTCATGTTCCCACTGCCAGTGTGGCTTTTAAAATGCATTCAATCTGACTGCATTAACATGTTCAACTCTCCATCTGTCAGTTATTACATTAAGGCGGGGCCAGAATCTCGCCAACCAATAGCATTGGTTTGGAGTATGACAACACATGGGCCTGGTTTGTTATGCAAGTCCATGCATTCAAATTAATTTTGAATTCAAACTTTAAAACTAGGGTTGGAAATGACAAATGAAAATTACATAATTGAATTAGAATTTAAATTTTGCACCAAATGTTGCACATGTGTATGGAAAATGCAAATTCAAATAGAGAAATGCAGTGCCTTTTTGCACATTACATTGCAAACTGAATTAAGCTAGCAATATGCTTCCATACTTAAGTACTGTGTAAACTATTTATAAATATGTGCTGCTTAGAATCTCTCCTCATGACACACAGAGGTAGAAAATAAGGCCAACGATGATGACTTTGCCTCCCTAAGCACCCCTGGAGAGCCTCCACAGGTAAGATGAAAGAACAGAACCTTGTTTGAATGCCAATATACAGTGCATGCATCAAGTATTCAGACCCCTTCATATTTTTCACATTTTGTTTGTTGCAGCCTAATGGTAAAATTGGTTTAAATTATTATTATTTCTTTCACATCAATCTGCAATCTATACCCCATAATGACCAAAAAAAATATTTTTGATAGCTTAGCAAATTTATTAAAAAGAAAAAAATGAAATATCACATTGTGTAGTATTCAGACCCTTTGCTATGAAACTTGAAATGTAGCTCAGGTGCATCCCATTTCTCTGGATCATCTTTGAGATGATTCTACACTTTGAGTCCACCTGTGGCAAATTCAGTTGATTGGACATGAAAGGCACACACCTGTCTATATAAGGTCTCACAGCTGAAAATGCATAGCAGAGCATAAACCAAGCTATGAGGTCAAAGGAACTGCCTGCAGAGCTCAGAGATAAGGCTGCATTGAAAGTTCCCAAGAGCACAGTGGCCTCTATAATTCTTAATTGGATGTAGTTTGGAACAACCAGGACTTTTCCTAGAACTGGCCGCCTGGCCAAACTGAGCAATCGGGGGAGAATGGCCATGGTAAGAGAGGTGACCAATAACCCGATGGTCAATCTGGTTGAGTCCACGTCTGGAGGAAACCAGGCACCGTTCATCACCTGTGCGATACCAACCCAACGGTGAAGCATGGTGGTGGTATCATCATGCTGTTGGGGTGTTTTTCAGCGGTGGGGACTGGTCAGTGTTGAAGGAAAGCTGAATGCAGCAAAATACAGAGATATCCTTAATGAAAGCCTGGTCCAGAACGCTCAGGTCCTCAGACTGGGACGAAGGTTCACCTTCCAACAGGACAATGACTCTTAAGCACACAGACAAGACAATGCAAGAATGGCTTAGTGACAACTCTGTGAATGTTCTTGAATGGCCCAGCCAGAGCCCAGACTTGAACCCAATCGAACATCTCTGGAGACACCTAAAAATGACTGTCCACCAATGGTCCCCATCAAACCTGTCAGAGCTTGAAAGGATCTGCAGAAAAGAATGGCAGAAAATCCCTAAATCCAGGTGTGAAAAGCTTGTCGCATCATACCTAAAAAGACTTGAGGCTGTAATCATTGCCAAAGGTGCTTCAACTACAGTTGAAGGCAGAAGTTTACATACACTTAGGTTGAAGTCAATAAAACTAATTTTTTTTAACCACTCCACAGATTTAATATTACCAAACTATAGTTTTGGCAAGTAGTTTAGAATATCAACTTTTCCGACAACTGTTTACAGACAGATTGTTTCACGTTTAATTTACTATATCACAATCCAGTAGGTCAGAAGTGTACATACACTAAGTTAACTGTGCTTTTAAGCAGCTTGGAAAATTCCAGAAAATTATGTCAAGCCTTTAGACAATAAGCCAATTTGCTTCTGTTAGGAGGTGTACTGAATTGGAGGTTTACCTGTAGATGTATTTTAAGGCCTACCTTCAAACTCAGTGCCTCTGCTTGATCATGGGAAAATCAAAAGAAATCAGCAAAGATTGTGGACCTCCACAAGTCTGGTTCATCATTGGGAGCAATTTCCAAACGCCTGAAGGTACCACATTCATCTGTACAAATAATAGTACACCAGTATAAACACCATGGGACCATGCTCATCCGTACAAACAACAGTATGCAAGTATAAACACCATGGGACCATGCAGCCATCATACCGCTCAGGAAGGAGACACATTCTGTCTTCTAGAGATGAACATAATTTTGTGCAAAAAGTGTGAATCAATCCCAGAACAACAGCAAAGGACCCTGTGAAGATGCTGGAGGAAACAGGTAGACTAGTATCTATATCCACAGTAAGTTGGATATAGAGACTAGTTGACAACCTGAAAGGCTGCTCAGCAAGGAACTGCTCAAACCTTTTTTTTTTTTTTTTTTTTTCAGCATCATCACAAAGCTCTGACTTCAATCCGCTAGAAAAATTGTGTGCAGAACTAAAAAAGCGTGAGCGAGCAAGGAGGCCTACAAACCTGACTCCGTCATACTTTTTAAATTTTTCTCAGACTTCAGAACTGATCAGGGCTCTACAGGAGCTTGAGAATGCTGCCTCGAGTGATGCTGTTCTTCGTCAGCGGATCTCAGCTTTACCCCCAGAAGTGCAGGACACTTATCTATTACATAAAATTACAGGTGAGAGCAACCATAAAAACCATTGTTGTGTTAACATTTCTGATATAACATTTAGATTATGCCTTGCATATGAGACTACAGGCCTGCCTTACTCTGATATTTGACAGCAGGGTTTACTTAATTACACCATCAAATTGATTCTCACGTGTTATGACGGTTCCTTTTGTGTGTCAGATAAAGAGTCGGGGGAGCGTCTCTCTCTGCTGGTGGAAGAGGCATGCATGCTTCTAGCTGACTACAGTGGACGGCTGGCGGCAGAGATCGATGACCGACGTCAGCTTACGCACACGCTTGCGTCCCTTTTGCAAAGCCAGAAAGATGGCCTGGCCCAGAATGAACAGAAACTAGAAGTGGGTAAACTTACTAACTTCACACATTCTCTCCTTTTTGTTTCTGCACTATTATTCCTCAGTAATCTCTGTCTAATCAGTTTTCCTTTCTCCACTTCTGTTTTTTATTTTTTTACTTTTGTGTACAGTCTAAATTCTGATCGTTTAAAATTTGTTTAACCATGGTGCTATTAGATTGAAATAGCCCTTTGGTCACATCAGCATGTTAATCCTAAATATTTGGGTTTGCTCTTGCCATATAGGGCAGTGAAACTCAAATCTTTATTAAGCAAAGAATATCAGCCCTAAATGTATTTTATCCTTCCATCTTTGAGCATGAGAGAACTACTGTGCAGGTAAGTATAAACAAACTTCATATATACATTTTATGCACGTAAATGTATAACTGCTTAATTGTCCAGCCTTTGCCAACAGATACAGGAGTTCCCGTGTTTTACCTGATTTCCTCTTTACACATCAAATAAAAATAAAAGACAACAATCTCTTGAGTGTGCAATGTGTTTTACTTGCTTTCTACTTGCATTCATAAATACACTCCATATTTAGTTCAGTAGTTAAGCAAATTAGGAAAACAATTTGGTATCATCGTAGAATAAGGATCTATACAAACTAACAATGAGCAATATCATTACATAATTTGTTATATTTGCTTAATGTAAATTTCCTACATATTCATCTTTACATTAAAAGATCTATGCTAACATTTGTTACATCAAGATATGTTAACTATGGACAATAACATAAATATAATTTAACATTTGCAAAGAAATGTATCCATTGTTTGTTAATGATACCTATACCACAGCAACAATTTAGTGTCTGTTAACATATTACATGTTAAAAAAAACTAATTAGAATAGTAATGACTATAACAATGTTTATTTACGTGCAGCTCACAAAACATATTTATATGTAGTGATTGACTTTGACTTCAACTGTATTTACATAAGTACAGAAGTTTACATGCACTTAGGTTGAAGTCATTAAACAAATGTTTATAACCACTCCACAGATTTAATATTAGCAAACTAAAGTTTTGCAAGTCATTTAGAACATCTACTTTGTGCATGACACGGGTAAATTGTTTACAGACAGGTTGTGTCACTTTTAATTGACTATATCACAATTCCAGTGGGTCAGAAGTTTACATAAATGGAGTTAACTCTGCCTTTAAGCAGCTTGTAAAATTCCAGAAAATGATGTCAAGGCAATTAGCTTCTGATAGTCTAATTGGAGGTGTACCTGTGGAGGCATTTTAATGCTACCTTCATGTGCTATTGGAATGATCATAAATACGAGTTCCCCACTCAGATGTTGCACATAAACGACCCCTCAAGTTGTAATTATGAATGGAGAAACTGATCATTTTGATACCAGAGTTTGCAACATGGCAGAGGAGAGTACAGTTTCTGTAGTGAATGACAGGTTTTATTTGTTTTTCTAAATACAGCTGATTGTTAGCGCTTGTTGTTTTGGTCATTAATTAATGTATATCGGCAACCATTTGATGCATGTATTATCTTCAGCAAGCTAACTGTAATATGTATTATGTTGTCAAAAATGTTCCTCAGAAATATTTCTGAATAAATCTGGCGGCCTCCACGATTTCTGCTCTTTCTGGCAACAAAGCACGTGAACACGACGTACAAGTAATTACCACTAAAGTGGGAAGTAGGATCATTCTGATCACACATGAAGGCAGCATAAGGCCACCTTCAAACTCAGTGCCTCTTTGATTGACATCATGGGAAAATCAAAAGAAATCAGCCAAGACCTCAGAAAAAAAATAATAAATTAATTGTGGACCTCCAGTCCATAATAAGTCTGGTTTATCCTTAGTAGCATTTTCCAAATGCCTGAAGGTACCACGCTCATCTGTACAAACAATAGTACACCAGTATAAACACCATGGAACCACGCAGCCATCATACTGCTCAGGAAGGAGATGCATTCTGTCTCCTAGCAATGAATGTATTTTGGTGCAAAAAGTGTAAATCAATCCCAGAACAACAGCAAAGGATCTTGTGAAGATGCTGGCGGAAACAGGAGGACAAGTATCTACATCCACTGTAAAACTAGTCCTATCTGAAAGGCTGCTCAGCAATGAAGAATCCACTGCTCCAATACTGCCATACAAATTCCAGACTCGTCTGCAAGTGTACATGGGGACAAAGATCTTTTTGGAGAAATTTCTTCTGGTCTAATGAAACAAAAATTGAACTGTTTTGCCATAATGACCATTGCTGTGTTTGCTGGAAAAAAAAAGGTGCGGCTTGCAAGCTGAAGAAACCATCCCAACCATGAAGCATGGGGGTGGCAGCATCATGTTGTGGGGATGCTTTGCTGCAGGAGTGAATGGTGCACTTCACACAATAGATGGCATCATGAGGAAGGACAATTGTGTGGATATATTGAAGCAACATCTCAAGATATCAGCCATGAAGTTAAAGCTTGTCACAAATGGGTTTTCCAAATGGACAATGACCCCAAGTATACCTACAAAGTTGTGGCAAAATGGCTCAAGGACAACAAAGTCACGAGATTGGAGTGGCCATCAGAAAGCCCTGACCTCAATCTTGATTTGTGGGCAGAACTGAAAAGTGTGTGTGAGCAACGAGGCCTCCAAACCTGACTCAGTTACACCATTTCTGGCTGGGGGAATGGGCCAAAAATTCCTGCAACTTATTGTGAGAAGCTTGTGGAAGGCTTCCCAAAACATTTGACTCAAGTTAAACAATTTAAAGCAATTATACCAACTAACAAGTGTATATAAACTTCTGACCCATTAGGATTGTGATGAAAGAAATAAAATCTGAAATCATTCTCTACTATTATTCTGACAATTCACATTTATAAAATAGTAGTAATCCCAACACATATAAGACGGGGAATGTTTTCTACTATTAAATGTCAGGAATTGTGAAAAACTAAGTTTAAATGTATTTGACCAAGGTGTATGTAAACTTCTGACTTAAACTGTACACAGTAACACAGACAAAAATATAGTGTGACCAATTTAACTAATGATGGATTTAACTTTGTTGTAAAAAGTTACTTTACTGTATTTGTGAAGTGCACATTTATACACCCTACACATCTAGCACTATAAGTGTAACAGTAAACCTATAAAAAGTAATGCTGTTAAAAACACATTTTGTGCACTTTCACTAATACATTATTAGTTTTCATATGAACCCCTTAAAGTCTAGCTGCAGAGTATTATGGGTTAAACATGCAGTGATGCATTTGGATCATGAATTGGGACATTAATTTATGTCCCCATTATTTTACCTCCAAACTTAGACATTTGTAGTAGCACAGGAACTAATGGTAGTTACATAGGGACTTTTCTGATTAATTAATAGAGATATACAATGACGGACATTTATAATAGATTAAATATTTTGTTCTTAGTTACTGATGGTTTGAATAGTCTGGAGTTAAAATCTTTGTTTTGAGAGGCTTTGTCAGAACATACCGGTGCTTAATTAATTACACATTTAAGCATGCAAAATATGCACAAACTAAATAATACAACAAAAAGAAAAATCCCAAATTAAGTTAAAATATCCCTCTTTTTACTTCATTTGCATGATAGAATAGTGATTATTTAACATTTGTCAACATTTTTAGCTGATGCCAGTTAAATAGTTTAAAATGACAGATTTTAGGAAATTTAAAGGACTTATAAGTTCATCAATGCTGAAATACAAGTAACTCATGTGCTTTAGACGATACTTGCAGTCTCGTTTGCACTGACACTTCATGTTTTCTGAGCTGTGTTAGTTGCAGATTTAGATACACATAGACATATAGCACAAAGGGAACGCTATAGATAGTGTTGGGTAATGTTACATTTGAAAGTAAATCGTTAGAATATTGTGTTACTCCTTAAAAAAGTAAGTTAATTAAAAGTTAATTTTTATGGAAAGTAAAGTGTTACGTTATGTTTGCATTACTTTTTTCTCACAGCCACTTTCTCTTCTGCTATGCTATGCATACCATACAAATAAGCCATGCATTGCATACAAGAGACATTACAGGTCATGCTACCGTACAACACATGTCAAAACAACATAGTAAACAAACAGATATTTAGAAAGTAGGTCTTCACGTCATATTTATAATAAAGAATCAATAACATGTATATACAGGATCTGTTTTTCCATCAACAAGGCAGCCAATATGCATAATGAAGAATAACATTGTCTTACCTAAAGATGCAAAGTCCAACACTTGAACCTGCATTACATATGTCATCACGTTCTGTGCCCATTGACAATGCTAGAGTCAACTTAACTTAACCTAACCTTAACTTAACTTAGCCTAACTTTTGAAAAACATCTTGTGGGGAATGCCAGCCTAATGTGTCTGATAATAAAATAATATTTTTCACTCAAGTCATCTGAGCGCATGCTTGTTTGTTGATTCAAGAGGTGCAACAAGACAGAGATGATAATAATAATAATAAAAAAAGATATATATCCTCAAATATATATTTTTATAGAAAATTATATATAGAATACACAATAAGAACAAATAAACACACACACAGACAGACAGTGAAAATACACATCTGTTATTTACAGGGCAAGGACATGTAATGGCATCGGTAGGATGTGTTGGATAGTTATAAAAAGACTAAACTGTGTATTGCACATAATTATTGCTCAATGTGGCAGTTTTGTCTGTTCATGATATGGATAACCTGAGGGAAAAAAAACTGTTCCTGTGCCTTATGGTTCTGGTTCTTATAGTTCTGTAGCATCTGCCAGAAGCCAATAGTTCAAAAAGGTAGAGGACAGGGTGAGTGGGGTCCAGAGTGATATTTCCAGCCTTTTTCCTCACTCTGGAAGTTTACAGTTCTTGAAGGGAGGGAAGGGGGAAACAAATAACCCTCTCAGCAGTCCAAACTGTCCTTTGTAGCAGTCTGATATCCGCTACAAACTCAATGACTGCTGAGTAGAACGGTTTCCGCAGCGCCTGTGGCAGGTTGAACCTCCTCAACTGGCAAAGGAAGTACAACCTCTGCTGGACCTTTTTCACAATGGAGTCAATGTGGGTCTCCCACTTCAGGTCCTGTGAGATGTCTGTGCCCAGGAACCTGAATGACTCCACTGCTGTTTTGAATGGTGAGGGGTCAATGTTTGGGTGTTCCTCCTAAAGTCCACAATAATCTCCACCGTTTTGAGCATGTTCAGCTCAATGTTGTTTTGACTGCGCCAGGCAGCCAGCTGTTCAACTTTCCTTTTGTATGCAGACTCATTATCATCATCCTGGATGAGGCCGATGACAGTAGTGTCATCTGCATACTTAAGGAGTTTGACAGAGGTGTCCTTGGCGGTGCAGTCATTTGTATTCAGGGAGAAGAGTAGTGGGCAGAGCACACATCCCTGGGGGGCACATGTGCTGATTGTACATGTGCTGGAAGTGAATTTCCCCTTTCTCACTAGCTGCTGCCTATCCGTCAGAAAGCTTGTGATTCACTGACAGATAGATGTGGGAACCGAGAGTTGGTGTCATTTGTTCTGGAGAATAGTTTGGATGATGGTGTTGAAAGCCAAACTGAAGTCCACAAAAAGGATCCTTGCATATGTTCCTGGTCTGTCCAGATGTTGCAGGATATGATGCAATCCCATGTTGACTGCACCACAGCCTTGACTGCACCACATCACCACAGACCTGTTTGCTCGATATGCAAATTGAAAAGGAGCTTGTAAAGGTCCAGTTATGTCCTTCAGGTGGGCAAACACCAGTCTCTCAAATGATTTCATGACCACAGATATCAGGGCGAGAGGTCTGTAGTCATTAAGTCCTGTGATTTTGGCCTTCTTTGGGACAGGAATGACGATTGAGCATTTGAAGCAGCATGGGACTTCACACTGCTCCAGTGATCTATTGAAGATCAGTGTGAAGATGGGGGCCAGCTGGTTAGCACAGGATTTTAGATAAGCTGGTGAAACGAAGTCTGGTCCCTGTGCTTTCCTTGTCTTTTGTTTTCGGAAGACACGGCACACCTCTTCACAGATTTTAAGTGCAGGTTGACTTGCTGGAGGTTTGGCGTTTGTGTGAATTGAAGGTCAGAGTGGGTGTCGGGTGTGAGATTTGGCTTTTCAAATCTACAGTAGAACACATTCAAGTCGTCAGCCAGTTGTTGGTTCCCTACAGTGTTGGGGGCGAGAGTCCCATAGTTAGTAAGTTGTTTCAGGCCACTCCTCACTCATGCGGTGTCGTTAGCTGAAAACTGTTTTCAGCTAACAAAAACATCCATTCAGCTTATCACAATAGTTTCTTTTAGCCACTCTGATTTCCATATTCAGTGTGTTTCTGGCCTGATTGTACAAGACTTTATCCCAACTTCTATAACCATCCTCTTTGGCCTGATGAAGCTGCCGGAGTTCTGCTGTAAGCCACGTTTTGTCATTGGTGTATGTTAAATAATTCATAGTAGGAATGCACATATCCTCATAGAAACTGATATATGCTGTAACAGTATCTCTGAGCTCGTCCAGATTTGTGTCTGTAACTTAAAAAACACTCCAATCAGTTTGTATTTGGGCAGTTCATGTGTGAGTTTTGCTTTGTTAAAATCCCAAAGAATAACAATAACTGAGTCCGGGTATTGTTGTTCCGTGTCTCTGATTGGATCAGCCAGCTGTTGCAGCGCTGCGTTCACGCATGTGTGTGGCAGAATATAAACACTCACCAGAATAAACAAAGACAGCTCCTGTGGCGAGTAGAAAGGCTTAAAGTTAATAAAGAGCGCTTCAAAATCAGGACAGCAAATCTTCTTTAACGTTGTTACATCTGTATACCAACTTTCATTGATTTAAAAAGCATGTTCCACCACCTCTCGTTTTCCCCGTTAACTCCGCGATGCGATCCGCTCTGAACAGCTGTGTGGCGGAATGGCTTCACTCAGCCAGGTTTCTGTGAAGCACAAGGCAGCAGAGGTTGAAAAGTCCTTATTTCTATAGGTGAGGAGATGTAGTTTGTCCATTTTGTTAGGAAGATTCGCTAGATGAACACTTGGCAGGGCTGTTCGAAAGCCACACAAACGGAGCCTGACCAACACACCGGCTCATCTCCCTCGCCTGCACCTTTTGAACAGAACAGCTGCGCTTCCTAATAAAATGTCCAGAAAGGTGTCTGAATAGTCAAAAACCGGGAAAGGTTGTCTGGTATGTGCTGCCGAATGTTCAGCAGTTTGTCTGACAACCTAACAAAAACAACAAAAGAATTGGAACACTCTGCCATCTGTGGCGCCATCTTGCTTGTTATGTCTGTATCTTTTGATTGGCACTTTTACCTGCAAGGTTGGACTTCCTTTCTACATCCATTAGCTGTTGGGTGCTAGATCTTCTTGGTTGGTCTTTCCAATTTCTCCCAATCATTTAAACAGAAGTGAATCGTCTCCAAATAGTTTCTGACCTCACACTATAGAAATACAATGCCCATCAAGCACTATGATTTCTAGCAATACAGGGAAAATAGAGGTGTATAAAAGCAATGCATTACATTATTAAAAAGTGACTCCGATATTATGGCCCAAAATAAAAAAATATTGCATTAATTGTTACTTGAAAAAGTAATCTGATAACGTAACACACACTTTTAACGCGTTACCCCCAACACTGACTATAAATAACAGCACTCAAAACATTGACACATTTGCTCACTAATACCTGTAACTTGTGTAAGAATAAGATTGATTATGGAATTGGTTGGTGTGAGAAATGACGAAATGCTTAACAAAGCTGTTATGAAATAACAAGCTTGGCACTTTTCAATGTAGTGGAACTTGGGACTTTTAAATCTTAGTTAACTGGATATAGTAAACTCCAGAAAGAGTTTGTTTTTCTTTTTTGCTTCTCTTAAAGAGCCTCTTCTCTAAAAAAATAAAAATTATATTTCAAATAAAAAAGAACAATTATTTTAAACAATTGAGTTTATTTTAAAAAAGGGTGTTCTTTGCATGTTTGTTTCAGGAATACAAGTGTAAACTGGCACGGGTGTCCCTGGTACGGAAAGAGCTGCGGTCTCGTCTCAGCAACCTCTCGGACCTCTCCCGGCTTCAAAATGTCACTGGTGGCCACGTCCGCCTGCCTTCTTCTGGCAATTTTTACAGCCCGTCTGATTGAACTGAACTCTTATCTCTCTGATCTCTCTCCCGATAATCAGTCTCCAAACTTGCTTTGCTCTTGAGTGTCCCACGATCTGGAATCTGACATCACTTGTCCACTAAACCATTAGTGGATGTGTCTAATGTGCGGTCCATGGCTGCTTGCATGTTTAAATGATGAGTATCATCCTTGTGTTATATTGTCCCACTTCAATTCTGACAAGATGATCTCCTGAACCATTTTGCGTGACAGCAATTTGGCTTATCTTTATCAATTGTTTTGCTCTTGAAACTTATGTAGAATTACACAAGACACAATATTTGAAAATGGTCAAGTACTTTTCGTACTCACCAGTTGTCCACCTGCAGTTGTTTTATTCTAGTCTGAATTACACAAATGTAAGTTACAGTGTATGACAGTTTGATTAGATCTCTTTCTCCAGCTTAAATTCCTCTTCAATAATTGTATCATATAACAGATACCCACATTTGTGATTGTTATTTTTGTATTTTTGCAGTGAACATTACTTTCAGTATCTGATAATCAGCTGCAGTATTTTAGTATGGCAATCATACAAGTTTTTTTTCCAATCTGAAAGTTACATGAGTATATTTTTAATCTTGAGTGCTTTGCAGGTAGCAATAGTACAAAATATGCACATTTTAATCACTTTGGATTTCATTGGATTTACGAGATCATGACCAAGATTGTGTAAATTCTGAAAAATTTCAGATGCCTCAAAAGATTAATGGTCCCCAACATGTTTCCCCTGCTGCATTTTCAACATTTGAAAATAAGACCTCAACAGCAATTGATCTTAATTGATCAAATAAGTACTTTGAACTTTAATCCTATCCCCATTTCATCTGCAGACACATGCTTTTATTGAAATTATTAAATTGTTTCCTGTTGCTATGGGTTTTATTAGTTGAAGCATTCGTGTTTGTGTGCATTTTACTGTTTGATTGCTCCCTTGTTATTTAACTGCATTGGACTATTAGTTACAACTAATTGCCTGTGAATCCACAACTTTTAACTTTATTCAGTTGCCAGTGTACATGTTAACATCAGCCTTTGTAAATTGTGTGTTGCTCTGAGCAAATAAAACTTAATGCAGACAATCAAAACAAATTCTTCACTGATTTCTTTTCTTAGATTGTAATGAATATGAATGGGCATTTACATTGTACAGATTTTAAATCCAAGCCCTGATTGTTTCAAGGCCAATCTGGACATTTTCTTGTGATTGTGTTGTCTCCTAAAAGCAAACCAAACATGTGTGACGATTGGGGCAGGGCCAAGCGTAACGCTGGGCAGAGTGAGGCCAGGGGAGAGGAGTGGAGAATGTGTTCCACCTGTGCTCCACACCTGTCTTGGGTGTACTTAAGGGGAGGAGACAGCTGCAGGCAGGATTTTTTTTAATAACATGTACTTCGAAATGTAAATCACTTTTCATCTACATGAAATCACATGTTAGACCAAAAATATAACCCAAGATGTTGTCCAAACTATCCTAATAGAGTTGTCTGAACTAACAATTTCATGTTGAACAACGTTGCTGACGCACGAGACACAAGCTCTGCGCACTTTGCTAGTTTTTAATTATTTTCATGTTATAATCCGGTGAGATTCGATATATCCAGTTACATATTTGCTCTTTGAGGTAGTCATGACAAAGATGTCAAAATCCTCAGACTCTGGAGACATTAAAAGTCACTTACATGCTCTAGCTGAAACCTCTGATGGCCCTGGGAGCCAGGGACTTTCAGCGTCAACGGTCCAACATATCGGTGATGCTGACGAAGGTCGTTGCAGACTTGGAGGATCTTGCTGTAATACGCCGATTGATTATGGCGATGGAAACAAAATCCCTGAGTTGGTTACAAGAGTGGCAGATGTTGAGAGATGGATTGATTGTCTGGAGTCATCGGAAAGGGAATTATCCGCTATGAATGAATGAATTTTGGAAAAATTGGAAGATCTCAAAAATAGGAATCAAAGGAACAATATACGGATTGTTGGAATTCCTGAGTATGAAAAGGGCAGAGATATGGAGAAATTCCTGGATGACCTCTTCCTGAGTCTGCTCGTCATTACAGGGCATAAACTGGAAATCGAGCGAGCTCACAGAGTCCCAGCTCTTAGATCGGCTGAGGGAAACAGGCCCTGATCAATTCTGGCCAATTTTCTGAGATCATCCGATAAAGATCTTGTGTTGCGAAAGGCGAGGAGCAAAGGAAAACTTTCTTGGAAGAATCACAATATTTTCTTGTTCACGGACTTTGCGAATTCGAGAAGAGAGAAACGCTATCGGTTCAAGGAATATAAGAAACTCTTACATCAACGGAAGATTGCCTTTGCATGGATGTTTCCGGCCAAACTAAGAATAGGCACCAAAGACGGCCTGCAAAGTATTTGTATGCCCCAGGCAGGCACTGTCCTTTATAGAATCTATGGGTGAATAAACCATTGCATGTTTCATATGTGAGTGGACTGACTTGCTGTACTTACTCTGGCTGTCTGAGGAAGCTGGGCACCATTTTTGTTTCTTTTTGCATTGGCTCTGCCTAGCGGCTGGAGTTTGTTTTGTGGAATGACACTCCGAGAAACTTTAGCATTGACGGAAGATCGCTTTTATACTGAAGCTCCCAATCAGATTGAGAATGGACACTATAGATGACTGCAAAATATCCACATGCCCACACAAAGGATGTCTTTTATAAAGTTGACAGATGGAGTAAGTCATGATATATTTTTTTTTATTCAGCCTCAGAGTGAATTTGACTCTTGACCATCTGAGGAACCGAGACGTCTGTTTTGTTTCTTTTTGCACTGGTTCCGCCTGGCGGCTGGAGTTTGTTTTGTGGAATAACACTGCTTCGGGACAGTTGCGGATGAATCTGTTCATTCCTTGTGCTTATGCCTCCTGTTGGCTGGAATTTATTTTTGTGGAGTATTTTTACGGGACATTGGAATGATTACGTCATCTGCTGCACTCATAACAGCTGGCTCACTGAACATCTGTTACATTTGTTTGTCTGTCCGAGGAAACTGAATGGCTTTATATCAGCTGGAACATGTTTTTATGTTTTTTTATCTTTGTGTTTAATCTGCCTGTTGACTGGGGTCTGTTTTAACTAAGTATTTTCTGTTATGTAATTTTGCCTCACATAATTTGTATAAAAACATTGGAACATTGTCAAAGTTGTCGCAGGGGCTCTCATAGATATACATGGATCTTTTGAGTTTAGAGGGATTAATGCTGTTTTGTGCTGTCGTGCACAGGTTAATGCACACATTTTTCTTTTTTCTGTTTGTTTGGTTTGGGGGAATTTTGGGGTTTGATTGTTGCACTAATGTTTAAATGTGGTCTTTGAAATCTTGTTTTTGATGCACATTTTATTTTTTCTATTATTTCAAATGTTAATATGAGTGGATTGTCTCTCTCTACATGGAATGTGAATGGCACCCCATAAAAGGAAGGAAGGTTATTTTCTTAAACATAAGAAATGTGATATAGTAAGTAATGTGATATAGTGTTTCTTAAAGAAAGGCATCTTTTCTTACAGGAAGCTGAAAAATTTGGGAAGATATAGGGTGGACATGTTTTCTTTAGTGCTGGCTCAATTAAGAGTAGGGGGGTCATTATATTGATAAATAAACATCTACAATTCAAATTTCTCAAACAGATTAAAGATAAATCAGGTAGAGTCGTTATTGTTTTAGCAGAAATTCAGGGGCAAAGGTTGGTTTTAGCTAATATTTACGCACCTAACATTGATGATCAGGGCTTTATTGATATTGAAGGGATGTTGCAAGCTGCTGGCACCCCTCATGATATAATATTGGAAGGAGACTTTAATCTTTTGATGGACTCAGTCCTTGAACATATTGAAGCATAGTGATGTGTGCAAGCGCCCTAGAGCAACACTGACGCTTCACAGGATATGTAAAAATCTTGGTCTTGCAGATATTTGGTGACTTTTGAACCCATCTAGTAGAGACTATACATTCTTTTCATAGATTCTTTTTTATACCTAAATCCCTAATTTCATCTATTGTCGATTGTTCAATTGGAAAGATTTTGGTTTCAAATCATGTCCTGGTGAATTTAGAGGTGCTGCCATATATGGAGACAAATAAATCATACAGCTGGTGCTTTAATGTATCCCTTTTGCAAAATCCTGATTTCCAACAGATGTTAAAGACTGAAATCAATGTCTATATGGAGACCATCTGGTCCTCAGTATCCTCTGTGGGTGTGGCTTGGGAGGCACTTAAGGGGGTTATTAGTGGCAGGATTATACAGCATGCCTCATTCATCAAAATCCAAAGCACAAGAACTCGTTGAGTTGCAAGGGAATATTAAAAGTGCCGAGGCAGAGCTGAAGTGCCGAATGTCGTCCAATGGCCTCAGAGAATTTACTCATTTGAAATACAGATATAGTACTTTTTTGTCGCGGAAACTGGAGTTTGGTTATTCAGGGCAAGACAGTCATACTTTGAAGCAGGGGACAAAGCAGGGAAGCTTTTGGCTAGATATATAAAGCAGAGAGAGTATTTTTCTACCATTCCTTAAGTGAAATCTGCTGATGGTGAAATTTTTACTTTGGCCACTGATATTAATAAAGCCTTTAAAGATATCTTTATAGTTCCATGTCTTTGTCTACTGATGAAGATATTAGACATTTTGTGGAACCATTAGAACCCCCTAATTGATGACTGGAGCAAAAAAAACTCTTGATTCTGAGTTAACCTTGGAGGAACTTGATGAGGTAATTAAGGCCTTACCTACAGACAAGACTCCAGGGCCAGGTGGTTGCCACTTAATTTTTTTAATCTAATGATAGTGATCTACCCCAGTGATTTCCCTTATCTTCCTCATCCATTCAGCCATACCCACATGACCATGGAGCCAACAAGATTATTCATGGAGCTTTTCAGGCAGGATCTTCCCCTTCTGGAATGTTCCACAAAATTCTACCAACTTGCTGTTACAACCGACATGTCAGATTCATACCTCAAGTCAATCTATGGGATGGGTTTAAATTTCCACAGCTCTTCTGGAGGCGGGGAACCTTTCCCTATTTGACTATTTCATTGCCACTCTGATCCTCCATTTACCCTCCTTCTCCAAAGAACTCCTCTCCCAGTTTTCTCTCCTCACCTTGAGGGTTATGGCGGGAACTCCAAGCCTTCCACGGCTCCTTTCTCACCCTCTGTCTCCACGGCTCTCAGCCCTGATCCTCTCAAGGCTCCTCCCATGGCTCCACCCCTCAAGCCTAACACGGCTCCACCTTCCATGCTTCCGCCCCAGTGTATCACATGACTCTGCCTTCAGCTCCTCTCCTTAAGTCTCCCTTGGCTCCACCTCCCTTGGCTCTGTCCTCTGTCCTCTGTGTTCTGAGGCTCCACCCTCTTCCACAGAGTCTCCTCCTCCAGAGGTGCCACCTCCTGACCCAGTCCTTGCCCTGTGTCCACCTCCCAGGCCTTATATTTAGTGTTTGTTGCAGCATTTGTTCTACTCCAGCAATTTACTGTTTTATTAGTGTGTTCTACTTCAGTGTTTGTTCCACTCCTGTGATTTGTAATTAAAAGTTTGAAAGATTCAACTCCATCTCCTCTTTTCCACTCCTTGGACACCAAACCTTACATACTTGAGACAGATTTTGTTTTATGCGTTCGGTCTCAGACATTTGGCTCATTGGTCACTTCATCCTGAAAGGGCTCTTCTGTGGTTTTGCATTGAACAAGAAGTTCTTGCCCCTATTTTACCATTGCAAAGCCTCTCTATTAATCTAACCAGAGAAGTATAATCGCATCCCTTGATTTCACATTTGCACTCTGTATGGACAAAAGTGTCCAGAGTGTTTAATTCTGATATTTTATCTAAATGTAGCCTCAAGCCTATGGCTAAACCCCAAACTATGCATTAAGTCCCCTTTTTCTTGGTCAAAGTGGATTGTGAGGGGATTTAATAAACTTGGTGATCTTTATGAAAGTGGTGTCATGAGATACTTTGAATTTTTTTTTTCAATATTTTGGGATCCCCCAGATCTCAGTTTTTTAGGTATCTTCAGCTATGCCACCTGCTCTGCACTATATTTGGGAATAGAATATACCCCCCTAAAGCAGCAGATATGCTAGGAGAGGTTATTTCTGCTTTTGGAAAAGGCCATGAGGCATCAGTATAATATAAACAGAGTCTCGACCACTTTCAAGAGATTATGGTAGAAATATTTAAACTTGGAATTGGAGGGAGAATGGGCTAGGATTTAAAAAATATAAAACTGCATCTACAGATGCAAAAATGTCATAAAAAAAGTGTCATGATCACCAGACAGATCATTTTGAGGGTCTGGATGTTGGCTGGAGTGCCCTATTTTCAAGAGTGGTGCTCAGAGATGGGAAGAGTGGTGGCTATGAGGGAGTAGTATTCAGAGGACCTGGGAGGTATAAAGTGTTTGTGGAGAAATGGGGTGGTTTTTTGACATTTGTAGATGTGTGATTATTGTTGTTGTGTTTTTTATTTGTTTATTTATCACTTATTTGTTTGTTTTTTTGTGCTTGTGTGTGTCTATGTCATTCGGGACCACTGTATGTTGTTGAGGTTAGGGTGGGATTGGGAGGGGGCGAGGGCTGGGGAGGGGTAATAGTTGGGGTTAAGTTTGATTATTTGTATATATGTTTTGTTTTATAAGATACATATATGTGAATCAATAAAAATTGTTAATTGAAAATGTTTTGCTGATGTGCAAGTTCCCAGCATGCATTGCAACATTAATAAATTATGTGGTTTGTGTGATAGACATTGTTTGCTGTTTGTCAAACAATTGTACATTCTGTTGTCCTTGCAATCATACCTTTCTTCAGAGGCAAATGTTGCAGTTAACTTCATGTAAAAGTAATTTTAAACCATTTATAAGATTGAAATAGTGACAAATGAAAATTCTCATATGGTGAATTGATGGTTGGCTGAACAAGAAATTAGTAGTTCTCTTCACAAGCATTTTGCAATTAGTGAACAAACAATTTCAAATTGACTATCATCATATCTGAGGACATTCAGTTGTTGAGAGAACTCAAAAATCATTCTGCATTAAGTTGCCTTGATTTTAACTTTGCTCAATAATTCCTTTTTACAGCGGATTAGGAAATGCATATATAGAGTGGTTAAATTGCTTCAGAGCTTAAAATCTAATCAGTTATTTATTCATTTTTATTTACTTTTTTTATCACATCAATGAAGAGTTAATTAATTTTCTTCCTATGTGGCCCGTTTTGAAGTCTATCAGCTTTACAGCACTGTAAAAAGAGGTGAACTAATCTTTCTGTTTCTCATAATTTGCCCTTTACATTATAATGTTTTCCTTATTGGGACTATAATCAAAGTTTGCGTAAGTAGACGTGTTGGGGGGATTTGGCTATTGAAAATTTAACATTTTAATTTATTTCTTCTCAAATGAACAAAATGACTTGAATAAAGATTCGCTCATTTTGCTGAACGAGACTCAAAGATCCAAGTCAGTAAAATTATCCGATCTTCCCATCAGTAGCACAAATGACTTGGAAAGCATGTCAATTTAGTTTATATGCGGCTTTAAGGAAAGCAAAAGGTTAGTTAAGAAAACAACTTTATTACATTTGTCATGACAGGGTACTGCTGAGGCAGTATCAAAATGTGAAAGGGGTGCTGCTGTGGCATAATTGAGAGTATGCAAAAAATGTTGCCGCTATATCAAGCGTGGTGGGCGCTGCGGCATATTATCTGGTGGGGCACTGCGGCTGCAGTATCAAATAGAGCACAAGTGGGCATTACATTTAGACATCTTATTGTTAGTGAGGCTCGTTTCAACCATGACCAAAGAAAATGACAATGCAAAGGTTAACGGGAAGAGCTAAAAGGCTATTAAGATTACAGCACCACCACTGCGCTCGAACGGGTGAGCTCATACTGCATTAGAACGGGAGAACCTGTGGCCAAAATTGTGTAGGTTCACACTGCATCTGAACGGAAGAGCCCACACTGCATTCGAATGGCAGGTGGTGCCGTGCACAGAATTTTGAAGGGTTGTTGTTTGCAATGTGTATATATATTTATGAGCTATGCCCCCAGGCTTTGATAAGAGGAAAGCAAGCCCATGAATGCAGTGCTTGGACAGTGCATTTGTGCTGTTTGCAGGAATGATGCCGCAGTTGTGTTAGAATCTGCTCATGCTTTTTTGAGGGCAAAGCATGCAGCAAGAAAGCATGCAGTTGACGTTTCGGGGACATGAGTCTAGAGAAAAGAGACATTAAATATTAGTAACATTTAGAAACAAAAATGTGACACACAGCAAAAATAATTTGCAGCTCTGCACTGCATATGGAAATGCTGGAGAAATGTGCTGGGAATATTCATAAAAATTATATTAGCGAATTGTTTCATGGCACCAGAACTATTTTTTTTCTTCTGCTCATCTTGACAGCAGAAATGCTAAAACAGGCTACAGTAGCAGTCACAGACAGCACTCACCCTTTCAGTCATAGGGTTCGTTCAGACAGGGAGCTGTGCTTTAATGAGTTATTCACACTAAGTAATGATAAACCTAGACATGACATGTATTATAATAGGCTTGTTTTACAATTTTTAGAGGTTTATGGAAAAAACAATCAGTGTTAAAACATTGATAATCTTTAATCCTTGTAAATAAATGATACCCTTATGAAAACATACCATATATTTACTGTAGTAATATTGTATTAACCATGACTATATGTTTTTTTTTTTTGTTTTTTTTGGCAGTAACCAAGGTTTTGATACAACCGTGGTTTTACTACAGCATTACTGTAATATCCATATGGTAACTTAGATATTATTATATGGTTACTATTACTAAAACCATGCTTAATTGAGGTTTTATATGTGGCTTATACTAACAAATTTTTAAAGGGTAAAAAAAACAGCCTAATACTTTTCCCATATATATATATATATATATATATATATATATATATATATATATATATATATATATATATATATTAAGTAATAGTAAAGTTACTACTTGTATCCAAAGAATTCATACAAATTAAATTTAATAGAGGTATCGATATTGGAGATATTGGCCTAAAAGTACTTGGTTTTGGATCAAATAGAAATAAGAGGTATCGCCCATCCCTAATTGTCACACAAAGCAAGAAAGCAGCAGCTTATATACTAATACTCAAGGGCTGTGATATGTCAGATTAATGTTAACATGCTCCTCCTGAATTTCTGTTAATTAACTCTATTTAACAAAACGTGTTTTTTCTCTCTCTAGCCGTTTATAAATTTTTTCATCGGATGGGAATTGTAATAAATATAGCCTATGAGAGAAGGGACAGAATCTTAAGGGAGTGGCACTGAAACATTCTTGGAGGCTTTTGCGGGTGGGAGAAAACATGAAAGTTGCAGGCAGGAGTGGGATAAAATATTACAGATTTTTTTGCGGGAGCAGAACAGAATCTCTCGGGAGCAGGTTTAAAATATAATCCCTGCACAGACCTCGACATTATAATTTAGGTCCAGTACTTTGGGTAGCTGATGTGGAGGGAGATATTTGATAAGAGGGAGCCTGTGATACATTAACAGCAGCCGCATGGTGACTGCACACTGAGACAGCACCAGACTTCTTTATGGGTATTAAAAACCTATACATTGCACAAAAATACCTAAACATCTAAACATAATGGGATAAATGTGATATTGAATATGTGATAGGTCTACGTGTGCTCTTAAACTGTATAGTCACAGCTTCAGCTTTCCATATACCACAGAATTTCATTTTAGAATTTCATTTTAAGTGAATTTCAAAATTGACTACATATAAATATAACATCACAAGTTCTTCTGCCAGTATTTAATCTGGTGAGGTTACCCAGAAGGATTGGGGGGGGGGGGGGGGGGGGGGTGGGGGGGGGGGGGGGGGGGGGGGGGGGGGGGGGGGGGGTTGGGGTTACCTCCCCCTCCTCCCCAGCAGAATCTACGCCCCTGATTGTTATTAGTCTATAATTTTAACAAAACTTTTTTTTTTTTATTGAATTGAGTGTTATTTCAATGCTGTTGATTTCAGTATCTTTGTTTCCATCCACATATTTTAATGAGAATTTTGGTATAGCTCATAAAAACTGCTGGTTTGAAACACCAAGATTCAAAAAATATCTCCAAAATGATCATAAAAAAACAAAACATACGCTCGCATGAGATTTTTTTATTCGATAAGAAGAAATGCAGATAAATTATGATGGAAATACACATTTACTGTAAGACTTTATCAGGCATTACGTCCTCCAACCACTAGGGGTCACTCTCCTGCTATGACCAGCAGTATGGCTCCCAGTCACTAGGGGGCGCAGGAGGTCTTTTGCCTGCAATCCCCCTCCCAGTTGCCAGGGGGAAACCATTGGCAAGAACTCTCAGTTGTAGTTAGCAATCATTGTTGATGATACTCACCTGTGTATTGCCCTATTTAAGTTTGCCTTTTGTCATTGCTTTTTGTTCAGTCTTGAGCCTACCTACTGGTGTACCACGTGAGTTTGTTCTAAGCCATTGTGCTGGTTTTGTTTGCCTTTTTGTAACCATTGGAAGCTTTGCTTCTTGTTTTGTTTGTACTTTGCTTTTTGACTCATACTAAGAGTAAAAGTTACTTGTCTCCTTGAAATTTTTGTTGTTACTCCTCTGCACGTGGGTCTTAACATTTTTCAATCGTGAGTTAGCTCACTCAGGAGGTACACCAACTCGGTATCAAGGAGACCGGGGTTCAAATCCCACCAAAGACAACATTCCAGGTCTTAGTCCTTAGTTTTAAATCATTACAGCAAGACTGAACCAGAAAAGGACCCAGCAGGGGATCAAGAGCCTCCATCAAATGTGGAGAGAATATTATCTGAGCTCACCAATCAAGCTACCGCAATTCAACATCATGAATGGATGCTCACAGAGATTTTTTTTTTCAGCGTTTAAACTTTCTACCTCAAGACCCTCCATCCCAGGAAGTTCCTGAATTACCCACGCCTCCTGTACTTCCCACCTTTCCCCAACCAATTGCGGCAGTTCATCTTCTCGAGCCCAGGCTACCACCTCCTGAGAGATACGATGGTAATACCAGGGATTAAGGACTAAAACCTGGAATGTTGTCTTTGGTGGGATTTGAACCCAGATCTCCTGGACACAGAGTTGGTGTACCTCCTGAGTGAGCTAACTCACGGTTGAGAATGTTAATACAACAAAACTTTCAAGGATACAAGCAGCATAAACTCCAAGTAACTTTTAATCTTAGTATGAGTCAAAAAGCAAAGTACAAACAATAAAACAAGAAGCAAAGCTTCCAATGGTTACAAAAAGGCAAACAAAACCAGCACAATGGCTAAGAACAAACTCACGTGGTACACCAGTAGGTAGGCTCAAGACTGAACAAAAAGCAATGACAAAAGGCAAACTTAAAGGTTAACTTACAGGTGAGTATCATCAACAATGATTGCTAGCAACAACTGAGAGTTCTTGCCAATGGTTTCCCCCTGGAAACTGGGAGGGGGATTGTAGGCAAAAGACCTCCTGCGCCCCCTAGTGACTGGGAGCCATACTGCTGGTCATAGCAGGAGAGTGACCCCTAGTGGTTGGAGGACGTAATGCCTGATAAAGTCTTACATTTACCAACTAAACTTATAGAATGTATGTAGATGAGCATAAAAATGTCATGTGAGGTGATAACTGGACTAACCAGCAGGGCCCGATTAATACTCCTTAGTGCTCCTGGGCATGAACATTTAGATTCACATTCACTAATTTTATTGAATGTCTTTTTAAAGGCCTTTAACCACTTAGAATTATTATTATTTTATTTTATTTTTGTGATTAATATAAATCATTTGAGCATGAAATATGTATTGAACTTTCATGGAATGCTATTTGGCCTGAAACGTTACCCAACACTGGATGTCAAATAAAGTGGTAGAAACTGGAACATATATTAACTACTCTTTCTCTGCATAATCACTGATTATTTATTAGACATTTTTGCCTTTGAAATTCAAAGTGAAGTGTTTTCAATCTTAATTTACATGAAAATGTTAATGGAAATAATGATAAGATCAGAATACTCACTTGCCTATTACTCAGGCATGCAGTGTACAGTATATATTTAGCTTTAGTGTGTCAATAGGAAATATACATTTTTGACTCCCAAATATTTATTTTGCAAACAGAATAGAATAGAAGAACAGGGAGCCCTGCAACAGATGGCATGCTGTTTAAAAGCTGTTTTATCTACATGGAGAGGGTCCCCTCATGGGGGATGCCATGTTAGTATCACATGATCAGCCTTAACTACTTGCTTAATCTTAGTAAACGCCCTATTATTTGACACTTTTATTCACGTATTAAAGTAACCTAATGGCTGACTGTGAATAGTACATTTCTGCAATGGCATCTGAAACTGAAAACTGATTTTGAATGAGGCTGCATCCAAGCCTCGAGGGGCCACTGTAAGTCCAAGATGACGCAAATACAAAAGTGCAACTTTAAAGCATATTCAGTACCATTAGATCAAAAAGTTTGTTAAGATCATGTTTAAGATCATAAATTCTGTGTCCAAACTTTTTGACTGGTAGTGTATATAAAAATATCTAGATTTTGTAACAGCCACTGGGCATTCTGTGAAAGGGCATTCCATTTTTCATGTGCTATAAATGACTTATTCTCATTTCACCTTTCTCAGAACATGAGCTGTTTTAATTTGTAGATCCTAACTCTTGGAGGGTCTTTTTCGTCTACAGGCACATCAGCTGGTGTGAACTATAATGAGGTGAGGGAGAGTCTGTTCGGAGTTAAAGCACTTCACAATCTTCACATCTGGGCCCTGACCATGAACCATGCTGTGCTCTCCGCTCATGTGGCTATAGGTGACGCTTTGCCTTAAACAGTATATGACCTCTCTATGGCATTTATTAGCATAAAGCAAACATATATTTCTAAATTATTCAGTTTCTTACTGTTTGCTAATTTTAATCTTCTCAGATGACACTGTAGAGTCACAGGTGGTGTTGAGAGAGATCACCCAGGCCTGTTTCATTACCTACAGTTTCCATTCGTTAACAATTCAACTGGAGCAACAAGCAGACCAGAGGCCTGACTGTAGCCTTTGTCAAGACCCTTCAAAGTGAAACAACCAGATACTTACATTTTTAATGAATGGCCCGTCCAAAAGGACAAAAACATGTGTCAAAGATTGTTGGGAATCCATGATGGAGGATTAATGTGTTCCCAAAGTGCCACTGATCTTAGCACTTCTTTAGACGTCAGTCTTTATTTTCTCCTCAAGCAAGGGCTGATTATTGATATTCCCTGAAGTAAATGTTGAAATGAATGCAACACAGTGCCCAGTTATGCTTCTATTTACTGGTATGTTTGATTTTACCATGTGCACAGCAAGGTCATCCCAAAAGAAACAAGTGTCAACTGATATATATCTTGTCACATTTGTGGAAGGGCTTTGATGTACTTCCCTATTGATCTTTGATCATAATCCTAAATTGATGGATGAGGTTGTGGGTTTTCTCTTACAACACAAATGTAGGTTATTACATGTTTATAAATCTTAGTAACAAACTATTATTCCTCGGTCCCAGGTATTTCTATCTATAACAGCCTAAACAAAGAATGAAATCATAACTAGAAATGGTTTCTGCCATTTCTGTTTTTCTTTTTCTTTTTTTACTTAACTCCCTTGGATGTTTTATTCAAAGGAATGCATATCAAATAGTCCAACCATCGTAATTTGCATTATTGCTATTTCGCTCTCTCTTGCTACTGTAACTCTTTGTACTCCCAGCTCCTCCAGGGTCTAATCCTCTTATAGTCCACAGGATATCAAACCAAGCAAAGCTACAAAATATACAGAGAAGATGCCCCTGTGAAATGGGAGGCCTTGTGTGGCTTTACAGACCATGTATAAGAATAGTAAACAGTGGATTGTTGTGTATAAGTGCATTCAGTATTCTCTTCTGTTCTCCACTCAGAGGAACAACATCACTTAGGTTTATAATGAAAAACCTGACTGCATCTCTGTCTCCAAACTACCTAAATTACGTTAAGGGTCATTTTCTTTGATATGGGAAGGGAAAGGGTTATTAGTGCATATAAGTAAAGGTAGTCTATTCAAAAGAACTGGTCTACAAAACCAGAATTGAAAATGTTTGTGCTATCAATGTTACTTATAACAGAGAGTCTGATGTTAAAAGCGTTAATTGATATCTTGATATTTTTCCCTTAGTTGTTGGGTAAAACCACACAAATCAAATGAATCGTTGTTTTTGTCATGGGAAAAAAAGTTAAAAATGTACTGATTCCTCATAGTGTAAGAACCAGGGTGAAAGTGGTTCACAAAAAGTGTTGAATAACATGTGAGATCATTATGCAAATTGCTCCTTTTATCTCCACTATTGTAGCCTACTTTGAATTACACATATTCAACAGCATCTTCAGATGTAATTAGACCCAAGGAACAAATCATTTTGCTGGTATATTCAAGACATATCTCTTTTTAGGACTGTACACAGTAGAACCAAAAAAAGATTAAATCCGTGGATATAATGCAAAGGTCAATAAGAGCGATATGTAAGGTCAAAGTAAACAAATCTTTTACAGGAGATTGCATTAGATGCCTCATTGATGCTATATGTTTCTGACATTACGTGAGAAAAAGTGTAGTGTGTAACATAAGGTGTTTACACTAGATGGCGCGCTGCACCTACAACAAAAAAGTACTTGGATTTTCACGAAATATTTAGTTTTACAGCGATATCTGCCATTTTTTGTAGGTTAGGCGCTGTCAGTTGATTGTTTGACGTACTATTTGTATAAAAATATCTAAAATATAAAAAATAACATGAGGAAAATGGGGGATGAGCTACTGTGTACAATGATTTCGAACTCTCGCGATGACTGACTCGGATAAATGACGTCCTGTCAACAACACTAAAGTGCGAAAGGTATTTAAACGTCACAAATGTTGTCTCCGTTCAAACGATTGGCATTTATTTTGTTACAACACAGTGTGTGTTTATGCCACATACGTGTTATGGCTTGTGTTTGTTGCATTTTAATTTGTATTCTATTTCATTTTATTGTAAATTGTTTATTATTATTATTATTATTATTATTATTATTATTATTATATTATCATCATTATTTCTGTTAGCCTACCACTACTGGCACCTCGATATAGTTTATAGTAATTATAAAATCTGTTATTGATGGTATTGATGCTTTGGCAAATAAGAGTCATCCCATTAAAGTACTTTGAAATTGAAAATCTCTCTCTCTCTCTCTCTCTCTCTCTCTCTCTCTCTCTCTCTCTCTCTCTCTCTCTCTCTCTCTCTCTCTCTCTCTCTCTCTTTCTATTTAGCATACATGAACAAATTGTTAACAGGCATGCCCCAAAGTCCTACTGAATAGCCATTCAGCCATCAGTGCCGGCATCCCGCTGTCCCCATGACAACCCCTACTCTGGCCCCGTTTCCCGGGCAACAGGCTCAGGCAGCGCGTGATGTGAACACAGCCTCACTATGTCGGATCGGACAGGAGACGGTACAGGACATCGTCTTACGAACCATGGAGATCTTCCAGCTGCTTAGAAACATGCAAGTAAGTTCATACCATCAAAGACTTACATCCCATCTTTGTCTGCTTTTATGCCCTTTCTCCTTGTCTTCTTTTTCAGCTGCCGAATGGAGTGACTTATCATCCTAACACTCATCAGGATCGGTTGGGGAAACTGCAAGAGCACTTGCGGACGCTCTCTGTCCTTTTCCGCAAGCTCCGTCTTGTTTATGACAAATGCAATGAGAACTTTGCTGGTCTAGATCCCATGCCACCTGAGGTGAGATTCCACATTCTCTCTCCTCTCTCTCTCCTCTCTCTCTCTCTATCTCTCTCTCTCTCTCTCTCTCTCTCTCTCTCTCTCTCTATACCACATTCTTGTCTATACTTGAGTATCCTTTAACTGTTAAAGTGAGTAATTGTAAACTTTTTTTCCCTTAACATAGTTGTATATGCAGAGACAACTATGTGTAATCAATTTGAAGGTTGTGGCTCTGTGGCACTATCAAAACATTGCTCTGTTTGTTTGAGTATCCTGACCAGCCCAACACAGCAACACTGGCTCAACCAATGGCATCAGTTTGGTGTGGGACTATTTTTTTCCCCGACAAATGGTTGATGGGGGTAGTTTTCAGGAAACCTGTTTGGAAACATTGGGTGCTTCTCATTTCCTAAACTGTGCATCCTCGTTTCCTCGGCCCTCCATCCTTGAGCCTGTGACCCAGAAAGAGATTAAAGTCCGCCATCATGAAGGACGTATCACACATATCACATTTGCTAAAAGCAACATGAGAAACGAGGACAGAGAAAGCTTACCGAGGACACTTGAGAGAGGAAATAGGAGCTTCCTATGCAGAAGACGTTTTGGTCGACACACGCACAAACTCTCCTCCCCCCCGTCACATCTGACACAACAGTTTGAATTCATGTCTCACATTTGCAGTTTAAATAAACTATAATTGTCACATACTTAAACTGTGCATCTTGAATTATTAGGTTTTATTATGAAAATATCAATAAATCAGGTTTCAACAACATAACGTCAAGCGCTCCGATGTAATGCAGCTGCGCAGAGAGGGCCCTTTGAAGTCACGCTTGAGTGAGCTGGACATTTAATTTTACAAATACATCTGGCTTTGATTCCTCCATCCTTGTTTATTTTCCTTCCATCCTGTCCTTGTTTCCTAAGAGGGTGGAGTTAGGAAACCAGGAAAGGAAGCAAGGAAAGGAAACGAGTATACACAGTTTCAGAAATGCACTACCCATATTATTTCTGCCATAGACTCGTATGGCAGAACTAGTGAGAGTAGTATAGGTAGGATGTCATTCTGAACAGCTAATCTTTATTTTTGAAATTCTGCTGTGAGATGCTAGTTGCACCAAAATGTAAAACTTCTCAGGCTGCGTCCCAATTCGCCTACTTATACTACGACCTAAAAGTATGTACTCTTTTTTTGAAGAAAGAGTGTGTAGCAAAAGAGTATGCACGTTCTGGGACATACTACGAAGACGTCATGCAATGGAAGAGAACGTGGTTGCCTAGTTACGCACACCGCGACACTAACTTAACGTTACTCCTCTCTAAAGACATTTAAGTAAACAAATATCCATAACATTTCTCCTACTGAGCACACTTTTGGACTAAAAACTCAGAGGAGGAACATTGTACAGGAGTTGTACAGTGGATGAATATTAAATTACAAACAAACTACTTTCACTATAAGATTTTTATAACAAAAAGCAGAGGGATAGACATTGGGACAGACTTTTCCTACATACACGATTACTTTTTACACAATATAACAGCAAATATAAATATATAAGCCTATGACAAATAACAAATAAACTGAAATAAGTTACCAGTTACTACAGCATCTACAAAAGCATACAAATGTCAATGACCGCTACTTACTCAAAACCTTTGATAGCCGCGTTTCTCTTCCCTGTGAAAAGGGCGTCGTTGGCAATGCACCAGTTAATGAGGCGCTCAGTGTCTTCATCGGACCCTACAAGATAAACACGGTACTTTTTTTGCACAACACAAATCCATTAATATTATGAGACAATAAAATATAACTTTAATTAGCGCTAAACGTTTAAGTTCTTAACTGAGGGCGCATCTCCGCTGCCGCATCCGGCCGCCATGTTTGCATCATCTCAAAGCTCCCCCCTCCCGCACGCAATGGGTTGTGGGCAATATTAGCCGTTAGAGTGTGCATCGATCTGCACTTCGGATTCTGACCGGAAATAGTAGACCATCCGGGTATCTTTGGAACACTCATTTCAACATACTACGATTTGGGACGTACTAATTCTATTTTTGAATACTATTTAGGACGGATAGTATGCGAATTGGGACGCAGCATCAGTGTTTTCCACCGTAGCATGATTTTTGGTGCCATACTGGCTGGTTTGAGTATTTCTGTAACTGCTGACACATTGTTTTCTCCATTCCAATGGTTGATGTGAATATTAATATTAAATATTAATCTCCTCACACGTATCTGCTTTGTTTTATGCATTGCTCTGCTGCCACAGGATTGGCTGATTAGATAATTGCATGAATAAGTAGGTGTACAGGTGTACCTAATAAAGTGGTCACTAAGTGTATACTGACACCTCTCAGTATACTGTAGATGCAGCATCACAAAAACGTTTACCAATTCCATTGTCGAAATACCATATTCACAGGCATATTTATCTCAAATTATTAATTTATTCTACATCTAAAAGTGTCCGTTAATAGGGGGTGAGTAGTATTCTTATGACCTCAGTATGGCAGACCCCATAGGAGTAAGTCCCACTCCGTATAGTACTTCTATGTAGTTTACTTCAAAAGTACTTATCACATTGTCACTGACGGGTTGTGAACTTCGAGTAGTTAGGAGTGGGTTTATTTGATCTTGTACTTAGGGGAATTCTACAACATCTATTTGCTTTTAACATCTAATTAGCACACCTTGGAAGATTATTTTAAAGTTAACTAGGCAACATTTTTATAATGCATTTCGACTTGCAGTGGAGGAAACATCCTTGAATCACATGTTTGTGTCTTGGCCTCACTTTGGCATTGAAGTGATGTAGTGATTCAGTCCAACTGAGATTCCCACTGACTCAGTTTGGTCACTCTAAAAGCTTTCAATGACGTCATGCCTGGATTTGTAAAGAATAAGCTCTCACATGTTATAATAAGAATTTGTTATAATAAGAACTCACATGTTTTTCAGATCTTCTGAAGGGCTGCTTTGGTGGCCTTTAAGGGCGAATAGTCCATAGAAACATTTGCAAAAATGTCACTGTTACTTTAGTGTGTTGTATTTCAGCACAAGACCCTGTGTCTTATTTACTAACCACCTGGAGTACAAAAGGTTCCAATCGGATGCTTGTATGTTCTGGTTTAGCGCTGTGCCATGTGTAATTAAATCAAGTCATTGAGATTCTTTTCACTGCAAAAACACCTCTATTAAATGCATAGTGGCATATTATAGATTACAAAAGGCAGCATTATTTGTCTTACACAATTAATGTTGTACTCTGGAAAGCAGGGTTTAGAACTTTACTACAAAGAGATATTTGTGTAAGTTTATTGATTATTGCATAGTAGTTTAAAAATGATCAAATGTTAGGAAAAAAAAAAGCTATGAGCATAGCTAAGTGCACTTTTGTTTTAAAGGGTTAGTTCACCCAAAAATGAAAATTCTCTCATCATTTACTCACCCTCATGCCATCTCAGATGTGTGTGACATTCTTTCATCTGCTGAACACAAACGAAGATTTTTAGAAGAATATTTCAGCTCCATACAATGCAAGTGAATGGGTGCCAACATTTTGAAGCTCCAAAATCAACATAAAGGAAGCATAAATGTAATCCATCTGACACCAGTGATTAAATCCACGTGTTCAGACAAAATATGATAGGTGTAGGTGAGAAACAGATATATTAAAGAATATAGAATAATTAAGTATTTTTTCCTTCACTTTAAATTTCTTCTCCTGTTTTTGGTGATTCACATTCTTTGTGCATATTGTCCTCTTCTGGGCATGGAGGATAATTTATGATAAAAACAATACTTAAATATTGACCTGTTTCTCACCCACACCTATCATATTGTGTATGAACACATTAGTTTAACCATTGGAGTCAGTTGGAAATTCAGTTACTTCCTCCTCATTATCAGAAAAGCCACTGTGCTCAGAGGATATTTATTCTGGCTCTGCCTCCCCTGTTTGTATTTCAGGTGCTCTTTCAGCTCCTGTAACGCTTTTTCTTCAAACAGGAAGTGCGATAATGGAGTCAGTAGCATTACCTCATCACCTCGCTAATTAGCTGCAGCGCTTGGTAATGAACAGCTGGCAAAGTCCCTCATGTCAGCATTTTCCAACCAAGGCAATCATCAGCTCCCAGCAGTGGAATTTCCTCCACAACGAAAAATACATTTACCACCACTTTTTCCATCCACCTCAGTCCCCTCAATGTAATGAACCTGAGTGAACTTCTCTGAATCATTCTTTTCAGTCAGCTGGCAGACCACATCCATCTTTCAGAGTCTTGGCTTTGAGCAATGTGTTGTTTGTGTTACATTAAACTAGCCGGCTCTTTCTTACTCCATTTGTGGCCAACAGGTGGATACTTCCTTGGGCTCAAAGCTTGCATTGTGTTCCTGTTCCTTCTAGAATCCATCCGTCTGTAAGAGTGCAAAGCTAATTAAAGGAATAGGTGAAATAAAAATTCACCCTCAGGTTGTTCCAGTGAGTACAGTTTTCTTCTGTGAAACACATAATATTTTCATTATATATATATATATATATATATATATATATATATATATTTATTTGTGCACCCCGAGACATTTGAGCTGTCAGATAACTTTTACCTGTGTCTCAGACCTTAATTAGCTTGTTAGGGCTACGGCTTGTTCACAATCATCATTTGGAAAGGCCAGGTGATGCAAATTTCAAAGCTTTATAAATACTCTAAAATCATGTCTCAAAAATCAGCAGACATGGGCTCCTCTTAACAGCTGCCTAGCACTCTGAAAATTAAAATAATTAATGCCCACAAAGCGGACGAAGACCATAAGAAGATAGCAAAGTCAGAAGTTTGCAAATGAACATCTAAACAAGTCTGATGCATTTTGGAAACAAGTCCTGTGGACTCATGAAGTTAAACTAGAATGTTTTGGCCACAATGAGCAATGGTATGTTTGGAATAAAAAGGGTGCAGAATTTCATGAAAATAACACCTCTCCATCTGTTAAGCACAAGGTTGGATCGATCATGATTTGGAGCTGTGTTGCAGCCAGTGGCATGAGGAACAGTTCACTGGTAGAGGGAAGAATGGATTCAATTAAATATCAGCAAATTCTGGAAACAAACATCACACCATCTTTAAAAAAGCTGAAGATAAAAGGATAATGATCCTAAACACACCTCAAAACCACAATAGACTACCTCAAGAGGTGAAAGCTGAAGGTTTTGCCATGGCCCTCACAGTCTCAGACCTAAACATCATCGAAAATCTGTGGATAGACCTCAAAAGAGCAGTGCATGCAAGACTGCCTAAGAATCTCACAGAACTAGAAACCTATAGCAAGGAAGAATGGGCGAAATTCCCCCAAACAAGATTTGAAAGACAAAAAGCTTTTACAAACTGTGATAATTGCCAAAGGGGGTGTTATTAAGTAGGCCTACTGACCATGCAGGGTGCCCAAACATTTGCTTCAGGCCCTTTTCCTGTTTTGTTATTTTGAAACCATAAAAGATGGAAATAAATTAATATTGCTTATATATAAATATATGTATATATATATATATATATATATATATATATATATATATATATATGTATATATATTTTCACTTTTCTCCCCAATCTGGAATGCCCAATTCCCAATGCGCTCTAAGTCCTTGTGGTGGTGTAGTGACTCGCCTCAATCCGAGTGGCGGAGGACGAATCTCAGTTGTCTCCATGTCTGAGACCGTCAATCCGCGCATATTATCATGTGGCTTGTTGAGCGTGTTTCCACGGAGACAAAGTGCATGTGGAGGCTTCACACTATTCTCCGAGGCATCCAATTAATCTTTTGAATCAAATCTTTCCAATGAATCTATTCATTCAGATCACAATTCAATCGGATTGATTTGGTTCTTAAGTTCAACTCAAAGATTCTATGATTCGGTTGCAACAGTCATCAGTGAATTATGACTTAAATTTCTGTCCGGTCCTCACACAAAACAGTCAAATCACTTCAAAAGACTTGGAATATAGCCCATGAGTCACATGGACAATTTATGATAACTTATGGTGCTTTTTTGTCATTTTGCTGCTTGATTTTCAATATATGGAAACATTCAGGATATTGTTTTAAGTTATACAGGACTCGAATGACACAAGGATCTGTAATTGATAACAGAATCTTCATTTTTGGGCAAACTATCCCTTTATTGAATATTACAGTTTGGCTTATGTTTTCCCTCTTTCTGCTTTGTCTGTCACTCTCTGGTGGTTTGATGCATTCACTACCTTGACAAACCTACCAGGGGCTTTTCTGTTTCTCTCACTCTCTCTCTTTGTTCTTGCATTTCATATGATCAGATTTTTCCTGTTTGTTTCCCTCTGAGCATGTGACAGCCTGAAGCCTATAGTCTGTTCTTGAAACCGCAGACCCACAAAATATGAATGATTATGCTGAATTCAAAATGTCTTACTGTTGCCTGCTGAAATTATACAGTACATCATTTAAAGCTATTGATTGGTTTCCTGTACAACTCTGTACATGTTTACAGGTTTCATGCATTAAATAATCAAAATCATATTTAGATATTTAGATTTATAAAATTGCATCAGTTGTAATTTACCATTTACATATTATATTAATTATTTACTGCAATGTCATCCAGTCACACAACTCATTAATAGTCAATGACATAAATAACATTAAATATCTTGAATAAAGGGTCGCCAATCGTTGATTTCCTTTGCCTCCATTGAGAATACATCTTGAGATGGTAGTTTGAATGTTTCTTGGTCACAGTACTTTGATTAGTGTATGATGTTACTTGTATCCTACTGTTCTATAAACAATAATTCATATGGCCAGTTATTTTATACATTTTCTATTGCTCAGCCATCAAAAATAATGAATCCTGCCAGCCTGTCAGACATACTGCGAACACAGGCAAGCGGAGTGAGTCAAACAGTGAAACGTTTTTAATGCTGTTATGAGAAATATCAGTACTCTGAGGGGCCGTTTACACAGAATGCGTTATTGCGTTTAAAAAAGCCAGACACAGCGCAACGAATGAAACAGAATGCAGGTGTCTTGTTGAAGAAAAGATCTTTTAACTTGATGCTCCATTAATGACACAAGATGATGACAAAGCAGCAAGATTTACATTTATGCATTTGGCAGACACTTTATCCAAAGCGACTTACAGTGCACTTATTACAGGGACAATCCCCCTGGAGCAACCTGGAGTTAAGTGCCTTGCTCAAGGGCACAATGGTGGTGGCCGTGGGGTTTGAACCAGTGACCTTCTGATTAGCAGCCCTGTGCTCTAGCCACTACGCCACCACCATCCTAAAAAAATCCAGCAAGATGCATTGCAATGATCAGAGACGTCTGTCCAGCGCAGGGGTTGGCAACCTATGGCACGTGTGCCAGCATTGGCACGCGGAGGGGTAATCACAGGCTTGCCAGCAATGGCGAGAGAGGAGTAGACTATTTTATTTATATAAATTCAGCACCTGCATTCCAATCTACATCTTGATGTAATCCTTCATGATTACGCAGTGTGTTTTCATTAGCTGAATGAGAGGCTAAACACTGTTAAAGTGTGATGAGACTTGCGCTGCACGTGCAAGCCATTCACACATCACGAGCTGGCAGTGCTCTCTTTTGGTTAATCACACGATTAAATGAACCCCTTTGCTTCGGTCAGACTGATGACAGCCTACATTCCGTGTTTCATTTGTTTGTTTTTGCTTTCAGAACAACACGTGATGTAATAAGGAAAACATCACTATTAATCCTTCAGATTTCCATTACCAAGCTCTGTGGGATTTTGAAACATTTATGACATAATATAAGAAATATCTAAGATTCTACACTTTCTATGATCAGCAATCAAATAAGCAAATTTGTGACATTATCTGTAACTCATTTTGTACAAAAGGACAGGTTTTCTTGAATTAAGGCAGCTCCAAAAGATGCTTTGTGAAAATTCACATACAGGATCATGATTATATCATAATCATCAGGTTTTGCACACTAATTTCACCAAATGAAATTAGAAGACTGTAACAAATGCGCAGTCTAGTAATGATATTATTTGTATGCAATTTTAAAATTGGACTAAAATCATAAACAATGTAGATGGTTTTCTCCTTACAATGCAGTTGTCTTCACCTGCATGCACTGATTCCTCATCCAGAAAACCAGCAGGTGTCACTGTGATGTTAAAGCAAGGAGATCTTCATCTAGTACCAGTGAATCTGTGAGACCAATGTCTATTTGGCAAGGTCACCAAATGATGGATCCACACAAAAAGAATGAAACACTTTATGGATCTCAGATAGCTTGTGTGGGTAGAACTGTTTGAACCATTGTCCTGCAGTAAATTGAGGAAAGCAAAGAGTCATACAAGAGGTGGATGAGATTCATTGAAACCGTTTTGGCAGTCACATTTTATAGTGATCCGGTCCAAGGCTGTTAAGAGGCTCAATTTGTGAGGTCGAATGATTCAAACCACTTAATTTTTAAGCCGAAAGGGCAGTGCTTGATAACTAATTTATTTAGGCAAAATAGCATAGATATCATTATATTGCAGTCTTAAAAGGATAGTTAACTACAAAATACATATCCTGTCTTCATTGCCTCATGTTGTTCCAACCATATGAACATGAAAGAAGATGTTAGGCAGAATGTCACTTAGGCAGTCGCCATTCACTTTCAGTTCATCTTTTTTCTATACAATGAAAGTGAATGGTGACTGAGATTGTCATTCTGCATGACATGTCATTTTGTGTTTTTGTGGAATTGGTATCTGAAAACACAGAACAAATCTGGACCATTAGCTTAAATTTTTGTTTTGTTTTATTTCACTTTGTTACACTTGTTATGTGTCCTGTCAAAAATGAATGGATTAGACTACAAAATACAGAAATAAGTGTTCAGGAGCCTCCCAATCCTTTAGATCAACACATATATGGATGCGTTTTTGAACACACAAAGTCCTCGGTTATGTGCACACACACACACACACACACACACACACACACACACACACACACACACACACACACACACAGTGTGCAGACTCTCCGTAGACATAATGATTTTTATACTGTACGAGCTATAGATTCTATCCCCTAAACCTAACCCTCACAAAAATTTTTATGCATTTTAAATGTAAAAAACAAACAAAACATTGTTTAGTATGTTTTTTAAGCTATTTGAATTATGGGGACACTAGAAATGTCCTCATAAACCACATTTATTACATAATAGCCTTGTAATTACCAGTTTGTAACCTAAAGAAATGTCCTCGTAAACCACCCACACACACACACACACACACACAGTTTGTTGTGCGCCCTTTTGTGCATAGTCTTTCCATGTACACTCTTTAAGGAATATTTCAAGATCTTCTCATCATATTATATTGTGTTTGGTCTCATTTGAATCAAGATAGTCTGCTGTAAGTTACGATATGTCATTGTCTATGTTATGTGTATGTTTCATGAAATAATAAGAAAAAACGTGACAAAAGGCCACTCCTGTTTATTATATTTATTTGTCTCAGTGGGAATTTCATACACTAATACTCACTGTAGTTTGGCCTCTGAGTGAAACAAATTTGCGCATTGCATTCTACTAATTTAGACCTTATATATAAAACACATGGCTATCTTGTCATTTTTATGGATTTACCAACTCTGAATATAATTGTTGCAATAGCAAATTTACAAATGATGAGAACTAAACAGTTCTCATATATATATATATATATATATATATATATATACAGTATCTCACAAAAGTGAGTACACCCCTCACATTTTTGTAAATATTTGACATGTGACAACACATTTTGCTACAATGTAAAGTAGTGAGTGTACAGCTTGTATAACAGTGTAAATTTGCTGTCCCCTCAAAATAACTCAACACACAGCCATTAATGTCTAAACCGCTGGCAACAAAAGTGAGTACATCCCTAAGTGAAATTGTCCAAATTGGGTCCAAAGTGTCAATATTTTGTGTGGCCACCATTATTTTCCAGCACTGCGTTAACCCTCTTGGGCATGGAGTTCACCAGAGCTTCACAGGTTGCCACTGGAGTCCTCTTCCTTTCCTCCATGACGACATCACAGAGCTGGTGGATGTTAGAGACCTTCCGTTTGAGGATGCCCCACAGATGCCCGAACTGTAGCTCCCCAGTGCTGGTAGCACTCATGCAGCCCCAGACCATAACACTCCCACCACCATGCTTGACTGTAGGCAAGACACACTTGTCTTTGTACTCCTCACCTGGTTTCCGCCACACACGCTTGACACCATCTGAACCAAATAAGTTTATCTTTGTCTCATCAGACCACAAGACATGGTTCCAGTAATCTATGTCCTTTGTCTGCTTGTCTTCAGCAAACTGTTTACAGGCTTTCTTGTGCATCATCTTTAGAAGAGGGTTCCTTCTGGGATGACAGCCATGCAGACCAATTTGATGCAGTGTGCAGCGTATGGTCTGAGCACTGACAGGCTGACCCCCCACCCCTTCAACCTCTGCAGCAATGCTGGCAGCACTCATATGTCTATTTCCCAAAGACAACCTCTGGATATGATGCTGAGCACGTGCACTCATCTTCTTTGGTCGACCATGGCGTGGCCAGTTCTGAGTGGAACCTGTCCTGTTAAACCACTGTATGGTCTTGGCCACTGTGCTGTAGCTCAGTGTCAGGGTCTTGGCAATCTTCTCATAGCCTAGGCCATCTTTATGTAGAGCAACAATTCTTTTTTTCAGATCCTCAGAGAGTTCTTTGCCATAAGGTGCCATGTTGAACTTCCAATGACCAGTATGAGGGAGTGTGAGAGCGATAGCACCAAATTTAACACACCTGCTCCCCATTTACACCTGAGACCTTGTAACACTAATGAGTCACATGACACCGGGGAGGGAAAATGGCTAATTGGGCCCAATTTGGACATTTTCACGTAGGGGTGTGCTCACTTTTGTTTCCAGCGGTTTAGACATTAATGGCTGTGTGTTGAGTTATTTTGAGTGGACAGCAAATTTACACTGTTATACAAGCTGTACACTCACTACTTTACATTGTAGCAAATTGTCATTTCTTCAGTGTTGTCACATGAAAAGATATAATCAAATATTTACAAAAATGCGAGGGGTGTACTCACTTTTGTGAGATACTGTATATATCAAAAAAGGAGCACAAAACCTGTTATAATTACTAAAAATAAGTTGAAAAAAAGATCTAATACAATATCTTGTGATAATATGAGAGATTTCTAAACAATCTTAGTGGACCGGCCATTTTGACCCGGGAACACAAAATGTGTTTGCATAGAACAAATACAACACAAGTGTTAAAGAGCATAAGGGTGAGAAAATGATGACTTACCCCTTTAAACTTGAGATCTGGTGTTTTTTTTAAAGCTTCCTGAATTATGCAACATTCCATTACTGTGGCTTCACCAGGTTGTTAAAACTTTACAATCTGATCATCACAGCAAATGTTTACACAAAAATATTTTTAAATCCTTGATTACTTTCTGTGATTATATACAGGCTTTCAGATGTACCTTTGGATAATGGCACAGATTAACTCTAGTTCAAGGTCATCATCTTTTAAGCTGCCTAAAGAGAAAACCCAACTATTGGCATTCCATGTCTGTTCACTAATACTGCAGTATCCCTTTCATTCATCTGTAATCCAAAACATCTTTACAGGAAGACATCAGGTTGCTTGTAGTGAGTAAATAATGAAATAAATTCTCATGTGTACGGATGTACACATGGGAATTTTTACTGGTGGGGTTTGAAAGGTGTATTTTCCAACTACAGCTGAACTCCATCAAAATAAATAGAATCATTTCTGAAACCATTGCTGAAATGACCTGTGGGTTGTAGTAGCAGTGATTGAAGATCTGGGAAGGTAATCTGAAGGTTGCCAGTTCAAACCCCAGAGGGGAGTAATTCATGAGTTGGAGAATTACTGGGTTCTCCTATCATCATTGTGCCCCTGAGCAAGTCACTTAACCCCAGGTTGTTGCAGGGGGACTGGCACTTTAATAAATGGATTGTATGTCTCTTTGGATAAAAAGGTGTCTGGTTAACGATTTGCTAATACAGATTCCGTTTTCCAAAAGAAAAACATAGTTAGAGAGAGATGAGGGGTTTTCAGAAGTTTTAATGTGTAATTTTTGTGCCAACAGAGACACCAAACAGAATTGCAAAAATAGTGACCAAGCAGATTTCTTGAGCACTCACCCTTTTGCTATTGGTAATTTGTCCCACCCCAAACTTGCACCATTGGTTGAGCCAGTGTTGCTATGTCAGACATCGTTTACACTTCTCAGGGACGTCAAACAATGAATGGCTTACTAGTAGTCTTTACATTTTGAACCTTTACATATTGAATTGGAATAGGAAAACCATCAAAATATACATTGAGTCTTTCTTTTTCAGCAACATATTCCATATGTAGAAGATGACAGCTCTAAACTGGATGACCGTATGACCAATCAAATGCGTGCAGCAAGTGAAGACAGGAGAGAAATACTGAAAATTAAAAAGGTTAGAACAGCAAAACTGAATATAGAAACATGAAACTGGGCCATTGCACTGACAAAAAGGGATGATATTCAGAATCCTTGTTTACAGTTTTCTTGAAAACGGTTCTCAGATTTTACATGTCTTTTGAAACAAAAAGCACACTGAGTTCAAATCATCATTTAAAATACAATAATAAATGTTCACCTTCCAAAGTTCATTTCCAAAATATTAACTAATAATTACTAATAACTAATTAAAATAATATCAGCAGGTAATATTTGATCCATTATATTCTAGCTTTGCAAATTTACCTAAAATTTTGTCAACACCTGATTGCGACACCTAATGAAGTCTAGTGGCAGCAAGTGAAGATTGTGCATCGGCACTCTACTGCTTTTAATTTTTGCAATGTCAGGATGTTTCAATCTATTTTTACCCCTGAAAAATGTTTGTGAAATTTTGGAACTGAACCTTGGAAGGTTAATATTTATCATTGGATTTTTAGAGATGGAATTTTGTGCAAAATGTATGCAATTGAAACATTCACAGCTTTAATATAGATTCAGATGACGCAGCATCCTCAAAAAATGCAAGCACTGTTAACGGATTTATTTTTACATTTTTGCAATTCAGCATGCTTTTTTAAAGACATTTGTTATTAGTGCATTTCCATATAATAGACATCATGAGGTGACCCAGAACAGTAGCAAAATTGTTTATCGAACAAAAGAAAAATATTTATTAATATTACCATTAACAATATAGGCTCAACGATATGCTTATTACAGCCTATAATTATTAACATGACAGATGTTGGAAAGGATTTCTCAATGTTGTAGGTGCACAAACAACAGCAGAAATGTGATTTAATTTGCGACCACATGGAACAAACAATGGGCTTTTTAATATATTTAAAATATTTGATTAGCATTAGTGATATTACATATTAATTTGCACCAAAATACAGAGTTTGAATGGACACACACATGTTAACAAGAAAAGAAATGAGAAGCATTTTCAACTCCAATTTAAAAGTTGATAAGCCTATTATTTTCTAACCTAATTATGGATGATTCTGTGGTGAATTTAATTTATATATTGGCATTTAGCATTGTATTATCCCTGCTGTCTGCAACCATACCTAGACAAAAAACATTTTTGGATCACGCCCACCAGTTGAGAAGTACTAATCTTTAAAATGGTAAACAATGAGATGAATATCTGCATTATTTACTCATTAGGCATTATTATATAATAAAACCATGGTATTTAAAAATGGACATAATGGCTTTCAAACCAAAGACGTGTCGACTTTCTTGCAGTGAAATGGTCGTAGCCTAATAGGGCGATGTTCTTTCTACTCTCCTCTCTGCCATAGAGCTGGCCATATTAAAAACTGCCTCATGCCCATGAAAGGCAGTCGGCATGGAAATGCTCATACGACAAGGGCCATGGAGCTTTTCGCTGGCCAAATTGCCAGCTGCAAATAACATGCTGGATGAGGAGAGGATGTTTGGGGAATAAAGAATGTCAAACTCAGGAGGTTAAGGTTGTATCAGTATGTGGAGAGCAGATGTGTTATAGCTCTCCAGCATCTGCCTGTGTGGCAGCTGCCAGCTGTACTCAAAGACATAAGAGAAATGAATATGGGCCTGGGTGTGGTAGATTGATGGACTAATGAATGGATTGATTGACTATTTATATGCATGTGCACAGCATCAGTGAATTATGGATCTATATAGAGGTGAGGTATGGAGGATGGTGGAATGATGGATAGATGGATGTAGATTGATTTGTCCGATCGAGATCTGGAGATTTTTAGAAATGATGGGTATAGATATGAATGGAGGGATGGTAGCGAAGTCTGATTCGTGAACGAAACATTCTTTTGAGTTGGATCAGTGAATCTGTTGATCCTGTCCAGGGTTAATATAGTTTTAATTGATTTATTTTTAAACTGTGTACCTTTCAGTTTAGATCTTTGCTTAATATTTTTGTTTGTTTTTTGGTAGTTTCCACTCCATGACTGTTAGTTTTAATTTCAGTATTTTTTCAGTTAGTTTATCTTTTATTTTTTCGTAATGTAGTTTCATTTAACCGAGACTCTAAATGAGCTCAAAACCAATGAGTGAGTTGATATTAAGAGCTTTTGGAGTGCACCAAGGATTTGATTGATTGGGTGAAAAGTAAGTAAATTAATAGCGAAATATCAAACATTTTAACAAATCAAATGTACTGGAAATATTATGACTTGAAAGTATGACATGTATGGGAGCAAAAAACTATTATTAATTAGTACGAATTACAATGAATTATTATAAATTCATATTTTTTTTTAATTCATAGTAATACGTGTCTACATATGGCTTTGTTAGATTATGTTAGAGCATGTAATATGCCATGTAGGAATGTCAGAGAATGCATATATACATAATATCGTAAGACATTACTGCAGAAATTACATTAATACAAAATTGAATTTTTTCAATTGGTTTATTGATACAAACTGTACAAAACAACCAGTTCACACAAAAGAATCAGACTTCGGATCACTAATGGATGGGTGAACAGACATATAGACATCAGTTTGAGTGGTGAAAGTAATGAAGTAATGATGACGTGAATGATTAAAAATTAGCACTCAGGTCAGTTTATTGAAACAAAATGGAGACTGGCTGTCTGACTCATCCCATTGTAAGCTAGGTTGCACATTTGAATAGAGTCATGCCATTGTTCTGTTGATTGAGTGCCATTGTTTCCAGTGCCGATGGTGCTCAGGCTAGATTTAGTGAATCCTCTGTCACCGGGTCTACCGGCTCCACATGTTTATGAAGAGTTGGAGACATGTATGGTGTAAGTATGGTAATGCTTTGTAGGATGTCCTGTCTTTGAATGATCACCCCACTCTCATTATCTGTCGATTGGTGTAATTGCTGTTTGTGTGGTTCCCGGCTAAATAATAGCCCTGCAATTTACAACGCAAGAGATTGGCCTTCATTACCACTACTACTCTATCTTCACCCATCTTGTGTGTTCTGCAGAGTTTTATTGTACCTTTCATTAGCCGCATAACGGAAGGGTTTTGCCTTGTGTTACCTTCGTTTTTTTTCTAAAGCGAAATCTCAGAGGCGTAATTGAGTGTGTATTTTTGTCTCGGATAAATTAACCCTCAAAATTTCGATGCAATTTGGAGGGGAAACAACAGTGCAAATTGTCTTGCAAAAGAAAAGCGTATGAAGGCCATCGTCATAAATAAATGCAAGAGATAATTATGCATCATCTGACTCGAGAGAACAATTTACAGTGCCACCTAGCACCTCATCCCTCCCCTCTTCTCGATTCTTATATGACTCCAAATCTGCTCTTACTGTATGTTAGAGTCCCCGGGGTCCCTCGGGGCCCCACAGACGTGTGAGGCCATCCAGAGGTCCACTGTAGTCGAGGCACTGTCATCTCGCTGGGGCAGGCCCTTTGATTGAATACTGCTCTAACTGTTAATAAATTCCTGTCACAGCCCATTAAGAAAGCCTCGGAGAAATGGCTGCTCTCATTTATTCTCCACCACTCTCCTCTTTTTCCCCCTCTAAGCTCTCTCGTTTTCTTTTTCCCTTGTTCACCCCCTCTTCAATGTTTTTTTTTAATACCATGTTAATTACCCCGTCTGTGCTCTTTATTCAAATGAGAATGTGAGAAATGTGAGAGAAGAATGTTTGTAATTTCAAATAGGCCTCTTAGAAGGCAGATACCATGAGCTTAATCAACAGCAGCAGAGGTACGAGCGTTCGCCGTTATCTCCAGTGCAGGGCTGGGACTGAGGGGCCGTGGTGGAGCTCTGCTCCGATAAACAAACACGGTGAAACCATGAGGTGGGTTCAGAGACGACAAACGCACACACTTTTCCAAACACACACAAGCATACGCTAGCACAAATGTTCTGCTCACTGGAGGCACTCAATTCTCCACATGATTAGTCAGTTCATATGTCATCCATTAGAACAGGTTTTCCGGCCAGAGGCATTTTAATTGGTGCACGCAGGGTCAGAGAGGAAGGCCCAGCATGCTTGGGGCATGGAAATGGGACACAGTGAAAATATAAAACGTTTTGCGGTGGGTCATTACTCTTCAGGTTGAGGAAGTGCTAGTTGTTTTGCCTGTAAATTATTACTTTGTACTTTGTATTTTTTTCTCTCGTAACAGTTGTTAAAATTTAAACAACAAATTAAAGCCAGTGAAAGTGGAACACAGTGACTACATATTTAGCTCCATGACTTTGGACTTTTTAATGTTTGCTAGGGCAAGCTTCACTATTACTATTGCTCATACTTATGGTTAAAGATTTGACGCTAATTGCGCCTGCTTAAACAAGATTGCAGGTGGTAATTGAATAAGATTCAGGAATTTGAGCTGAAATGCCATGCGTAAAAGTGCCGCAACTATTTAATGACTTCGCCCCTCTTTGTGCTTTGGACATTAATGATGCCTAAAATCAGGTGACTTGTTGAGGCCGTATGTGGTATTACTTTTTAAATGATCAAATGTATGATTTTTGCCTGGCGGATAAAAAAAATGGGTTAAAAAGATCACATAGACTTTACCTGAGCCATGCAGTATATAGAAAATCATTGGGCCTTTTTGATTTAGTCCAGTAAGCAAGTACCAAGCAACACCCTAGCCACCTCCCAGAACACCCTAGCATCATCATCACCACTCATATTTTCTTCAGAAAATTTAAAAACCTAGTTAATACTTCATGTTATAATCTATCATTTACAATACAAAGAAATCACAAATACTCTCATTCATGTTTTCTTTTGAGTTTAGATCATCACATTATTAGTTATCAGAATATAAAGATTCATGCTTCATAAATCAGTGCTCAAATATGAACTGATTCCACTCTGATTCTTCTGGAATAAAGTATGTACTTTTCTTGGCTTGCTTCGTCTGTAAGGGAATGTGATTAAATTTCAAAACAAACCCTTTTTGTCTTCTCAGCCAAATCCAAAGTTCTCCCTTTTCTCACATAAGAGCAGAGGCTTAAAGTACATCTCTCTCAGTTTAGGCTTTAAAATGAAATTACTTCTACACTCTCCCTGAAAGATTTCTATTGCTCGTCTCTCCTTTATACTGCCTGGGATACGCTCATTAGACCAGATGCAGTAAGCCCCTGACATTCTGAAATGAGATGAAAGAGCTCACTGTGAAAAGTATTCAGGGACATGCCTGATTGGGAATCACTAGATCCATTCTCTAAAGAAAACTTTCATTTGTTTTAGTGGTGTCATTACTTTCTTAATGAACATTCATGGTCTTAATGTGAATTAAAATGTGCATGTTATTGCAAAGAAAAAAAAACAATGTAAGATTTTATCTAAATTAAAATATTCTGCTTCTGAAATGACTTTCTTTATTTGACTGACATAACAAAGATCTGTTATTGGTCAGATAGATCACTATAACTGTCCTGTGTTAGCCGGATCATCCCGTGTTTTGGCAGAAATGACTATCAAGATGCTCGATGGGTGCTGACACTGTTGAGCGGGCTGAAAATTTTCAAGCATCCTGTTCATAATTTGCTCACCCACATGTTGTTCCTAACCTGTATGACTTTCTTCAATAAAACACGAATGGAGATATTAGGAAGAATGTCACTATTTACTTTTTATAGCAGCATTTTTCTATACAATGAAAGTGATCGCATCTAGTTTTGTCTTCATTCATTAACAGCTTAATAACGAGTGATAACAAGAAAGCACTTCAGCTGGCATTTCCATTGACATGCCTTGGTTTCTCTAACACATTCCATTGTTTCCACCATTTCCCAGGTGGGTAACATCTTACCTTCATCTCGCCTTCTCCTCCCCTGTTACTCATTCCTCTCCTTCGTCCTTCACCTGTGATCTGTCGAGATCTCCTCCCTCCTGCGGCGTCTGGCCCACATCACAGCAGGATGGGCTTTAGTTGCTCTTGGTTTCGTTCCTGCATCAAACCTTTCACTCCCACTTCTCCCAACCGCACAAGGCGTACTGTTTAGCTCAAATTCGAAATGCCACTTTGAAGATCTAATGAACTTTTCAACCTAATCATTGTGTGTTTAATTGAGTCTAGGCTGTTGTTTATGAATTGCTCTGGTGAAACAAAAATAATGAGATGTTTGAGGGAGGAAAGAGATCATTTGCAAATAATTTGCAACTAGACCGGTTTATGTTAATTCAGTAGACAGCCTACGTACATATGACTGTGTTTATAGTCGTAGATGGAGTGGGCAGGGAATGGTCATGGTCGGTTGATACAAGGACTGTAAACGAAGTAACAATAAACAGCATAATCAATACCACAGGCTGACAGCAGTCTGGTGTTGAATGATTGAAAAATGCTGTGGAGCAGAGCAGTGATCAGTGGAACTCTCTTAAATACTTGCACATCTCACATGTAGACTCTCTTTTTCACCTAGTATTGCTCATACTTAAAGGGGTCATGAAATACACTTTTTTTTAATAGTAATAGCATACAGTCCCTCAAATACATCAATTTTTTAATCTCAGTCGGAAGTGAATAAACAAGCACCAAAACATTAGAAATGTACATTTCACAGTGTACATATAATGTACATATAACACATTGTATCCAAATATATTACACTATTCATCTCAAGTACAACAGTTAACACTCACACCCTGTTTACACCGGATGCTATAATAAATGATACCGTCTACCATGGAAGCTTCTGTTGCGGTGCAAAACTCCAACAGTAAACAAACAGGTGTCCCATTCCATTTTGCACTGGTGCTACTACTGCCAACAACACAAAGGAACATTTCAGAAAGTTTGTGTCGATATGCCTGGTGTAGACAGCCTCAAGTCATTGTGTCGCGTCATGTCAGCGAATGCACTCGGTGTAGACAACGTGTCGTGTCATAAACGATTATGACATTTGAAATATTAATGAATGGAACTGTTTACGTACATTTTTGATCGGGTCCAATAGTGTTTTTTATTGCCCCATATACTTCAGTGACAATTCCTTTGTTTTATTACTGCTTCTCAAGACGCTCACATCCAGTTTATCATCCTGCACTGAGGTGCACATTGCTGGGAACAAATCAAAATGGTCAAAGACATCCATCTAGTGCATCTTTACATACACCAACAAGTAAAAATAGTGCTGATAGGTGAATGAACAATTTGTTGAGCAGTTTAAGCAACAAAACAACAGGAGCCACAGCAGCTGATTCTGAAACTATTCAGAGTTGAAACTTGATACCGCATCTTTAAAAGCGTTCCAGAGAGATGACAACAGTCAAAGACATCTGTGTAGTACATGTTAGTATACAAAAGTAATTCAAAATAATCCAGATGGGTCCCCTTTTGTGTTCAGGAGTAGTTAGGCCACAAACAGTAGGCGTTTTGTGCTTCTCTCTGTCACTATTTATGAGCCAAGTGAGCACCAGTGTGCTGATTTTGTTGCCTTAGAGGCCATCTTGAATTAATGAGTACCCCAAGTGACGTAAGGAAGTCGGGAGGTAGAGAATGGGGTGTTTCGGCAGCTTGTTTTCAATACATGTTTTTATTGCATTGGGGATTAAGCTTTGAGTTCTGGAATTTTCAGTATGTTTTTTTAGTAGAATGATCTCTTATATGTCAAATATCAAGGACATTTTATTCCTCATGACATGATCCCTTTAAAGGAATATTTTGGTTCAATACAAGTTAAGGACAATCAAAAGCATTTGTGGCATAAAGTTGATTACCACAAAAATGTTTTTGATACACCTCCTTTTCTTAAGAAAAAGCAAAAATTGAGGTTACAGTGAGACACAATGGAAATTAATGGGGCTTATCATTTTATAAAAGCACATCTAATTCTTCTGTTAGAACTTGGGTATTATTTGAGCTGAAAATATGGATTGTCGTTTTTATGGTCATTATAGGATTTTTGGGTTTAAAACATTGTCATGGCAACAAAGTTGTTAAAAGATTAGAAAAGGTTAGTAAGCTATTTTTTGTGTAATATTTAAAGATTTCTTTCACTTCCATTGTATGTGCCTCAGTGTAACCCAGATTTTTGCAGAGGATTCTTTTAGAGAAAAGGAGGGACAAGTCTATATACATTTTTGTGGTTATCAATATTATGCCACAAATGCTTTAACTTACACTACCGTTCAAAAGTTTGGGGTCATTTACTCATTCTTTATTTATTATTATTTTTATTTTTTTTTTCACATTTTATAATAATAGTAAAGTCATCAAAACTATGGAATAACAGAAATGAAAATTTGGGAATTATGCTGTGACTAAACAACCCAAAACTGTGTTATATTTTAGCATCTTAAAAGTGGCCACACTTTGCCTAGAATTTGCAGACATGCACTCTTGATATTTTCTCAACCAACTTCTTGAGGTATCACCCTGGGATGCTTTTTAAACAGTATTGAAGGAGTTCCCATCTATATGCAGGGCACTTAGTGGATGTTTTTCTTAATTATTCGGTCATCCATTTCAAAAACATATTTTTTCTTTTAAATAACATTTTAGTTTTGTAATTAAATAAATTAATATATTGGCACAATTATATTTTTGTCTCTAAAACTAATTTCAATCATTTAAGCAAATGTCTTCAGATCAAAAGATTTTTAAGATCATGAGAAAAATTTCAGACAAGTGACCCCAAACTTTTGAACGGTAGTGTATATTGAACCCAGAATATTCCTTTAAGGTAAGGGATTTAAACACACTCCTAATCCTAAATAATAAACTTAGACGAATAACCCACACAGTTTGTGCCATAGACATGAATGAATCCTCAAATCACGCAGTTTGCTGAGGAGAGGTGTGCTCTTAAATTTGCTAAAAAATATGTTAAAAGAGATTGAAAGTATGATATGGATGATACAGTGGGTGAAAAATACCATAGACTTACATTGAAGATGGGACACAAACCATATCTAGGGGCCAGAATATTATAGAGATTTGAGTATGGGCTCTTTTGACTTGGGCCAATAAGCAACTATCCAGAGCACCCTAGTAACTGCATAGCAATGGCCCAAAAAACACTAAGAATACCTTAGCAACTGCATAGAAATGTCATGGCAACCACCCAGAACACCCTAGTATTGTGGCAGCGACTTTTCCACTGGCAAGTACCACTCACATTTTTTTCAGATGGAAACACTTCCAAAAATGTTAACATCTAGTTATTTTTGTTGCTATTCTGTACTCTATCTTGCAAAGGCTTTTCTGCTCAAAAATGTCAAAATGTCAAAGAAATTTTGTTGAATGGCTGTTATTGTTTTTTTTTTCCAGATTTCTGTCACTCACCATTTACTGCATTCTTGCCATCAGCAGTCCTCTCATGTAACACACAGAGGGGCCATCTGGCTTCAGCTTTGATCAAAATAAACAGCTGATGAAGCTAGTTCTGTTTTTGGATGTTCAGCAGTGGCATAAATGCCAAAAGAACACAGTGTCCATACCATTTCCTTAACAAGATAGTCAATACAGGAGAGTCGGTGCCAATTTAGAGAGAAGACCTGTGCCGTAGCAGTCAACTCTTTTGTGACAGATGTTGTGGTCTCACAGTTTTTTTATCATCTTGTGCCTTGAGCGCTGTTTGTTAAGATGCCGTCAAGTTGAAAAAAGGTTTTTAAAAACACTTCAAGACACTTGCATTCTGTTCCACTCCATTGCACTGCATTTAGCTGTTTTTAAAAGCAAGAATGTGTCATGTGTGTACGGCCCTCTTCAAATAACCAGATCCCAGAGCTCTAACATGGTTGCATCAGAGATGGTGTGACGCCACCTGGATTAGAAAGAGGTGGTACATTCCTCTCCACTCTTCAATCAATGTAATCCCCTTACTTCACTCCCAGACACTTACACTAGTAATTCCTGCTCAATCTGTGCAAGCAGAAATGTTGAAATGAGTCGAGAGGCGGATTAGCCATACAGAATACAAGGTCAAACAGCTTTTATAACAAAGGTTTTTTCTGAAGTCATTTTTAAATTTTAATCCAACAGTTATTCTATCATAATATGTTTCTTTAACATTTTGTACTTTGATCAGCCAAAACTAGTATATGCTATAGAAACACTGTATTCTACTCTCCACCAATAGCTGGTGTGTAGTGGGAGTTTTTACGCACATTGGCTGCTGTCGCATCATCCAGGTGGATGCTACACACTGTAGGTGGTTGAGGAGATTCCCCAATACTATGTAAAGTGCTTTTATATAAATGTAAGTAATTATTATTATTATATGAAATAGGGCTGGTCGATATAGCTAATAATAAATCTCAATATTTTTTTGCCTGTTGATGATTATCATATAAACAATATGCATCTCCATATTTACGTGGCTTAAAAGTGTGATTTTATCTGAATCTTTAGAATCATTTTACCTAAACTCATTGAATCAAGAGTTTTGAATCAATTACAACATGATAACTCAGGAAATCAACATGTTTCTGAATGTTTGTGTACCGTAAAATAGAAGTTAAATCCCCCATCTGATATTTTTGCATCAAATTAATCACATTCAACTTTCCCTTTGGTGAAACTGAACAAAATTCCAGTAGTTGGTACTGATACCAGTGAAATTTCACGGATCTTGATACCAATTTCGAAACCATAGAAAAAAATGTGCTAATATGATAATGTCCTATTGAACATACTCCTTTAGCCTATTTAAAGTAAAATTTCAATGTAAATAATAAATTAAAAGATATGGATGTTTCCTTCAAGTGTTTCTAACACTGTTTTTAAGCAGGGTCCTGCTGAAATTTGTTTGATTTTTACCCCAAACATTTTTTCCTTTTTTTTATTATTTTTTCAGAATTTCATGTTTTAAAGTTTAATTTAATTTCATTATCAAAATAGTTTCTAATCAAAACTTTTAACAAGTAAAATAGAACAATTATATTTTTTAACAAACTTTTATTCAGTACAAAAGCACTCTTGCTTGTGATATATTTAATGCTAATTTTTATTATCATCGATTCATTAATAATTATTTATTATTATTATTATTATAATCATTATTATTTGTAAGTAAGGATTGCATTTTACTATACAGTTATAATATATTTCTGTTGCAATTTCTTCAATTTCAGGCGTTTGGCTTTTATTAAGAATCGTGCTTTTATTTTGACAGAAGTTTAATTTTTCTGGATAAACAGTTTGCTATAAGGCTTAGTGTGATCGTTAAAGCGCAAATGCTGTGATTTAATTATAAAATTATGTAAAAATAACCCTTCAGAGTGGATTAGTGCTTTGGTCTGTCATCTCTCATACAACACAAATCATTCTCATAGTCTGATGTGTTTTCAGTGTATTAGCGGTCTTCTTCACACATTCATTTAAAGCTCATCCAGCTCATACAAACTAAGATTGCAACATATCGCAATTTTAATTTTATTGTGCATTTCAATGTTAAAGGAGTAACAGAACACACGCTCAAGTTAGCATTGAGCATTTGAAAGCAGTTGTGTGTCAGTAAGATAGTGTGCGGGAACCGAATTAAGTCGATGCTCAGTACTTTTATCAGGAAGACTCACAGACTTGAGTGAAATCTAAGATGACATTTATTTGATGAATATAAAACAGAAATTTAATATCTCTCTTTTGGTGTAAGCCCCGTCAGGCAGTCCGAAGAAGTTGTACTTGGAACCGTTATCTCTGGCAGGATATGACGGGACTCAACTGGTGGTGGTGGGGTGGTGGAGGTTGCCTGTGTTAGCGCACTGAAACAGCAATGCGATCGATTGTGAGCAGACTTATTAAGCAATGGCTTCGGATGTGATTGGCTAGGAGTTACCTAGCTGATAGTGTGATGATGTACAGCTGCTAGTCTTCCCGCTAGATCTACACTGCGCTTACATTACCGGTATTGTAGAATCACTGGTATCATTACATCTTTTTTATTTTAGGACCAACTTGGTACCGAAGTACCGGTACTTTTGACAACACTATTCTGGCCCCAATTGAAACAAGAAATTGATCATGTTCAGGAAAACAATGGTGAGCAAGATTCTGAGGTTTGCTTTAAAAATAATAGATATTTTTTCAATTGACGTTAGGTTTAGGGGGTAGATTTATTTACATTAGTTAATGTTAAGTAATGTTAAGAGTTAATATGCGTTCCTTTTGACAGTTTTACATCATAAACAACTAAAAAGACAACTAGCTTTTGGCACCACCTTGTGAATGTTTCACCCTGGAAACTGGTCAACAACACATCCAGCTTCAGCCAGTTTTTCCAAATTTGGGTAAGCACAGACTGATTTCAGCAGCAGAACTCTCAACCTCCTTCATAGTGTGATCAGCCAAGTTTTATTAAGTGGGAAGGATAACAAAAGTAGTCCAATGACTATGTGTTTAGGGGAAAAAAATTGCATTAAAATCATTGTAGTATTCACACTGTTGCATAATTTTATATAGCCAGCTAAATCATATGAAAAATATAGCAAATAGAGATGTTAATGAATAAATACTTTGATCCGTTTAGATTTTCATCATCAATGAGTCAATTTCAGCACAGATGCTGATTGCAATATTGCAATCAAATGACATTTAAAAGCATCAGTAAAGTCTGACAACAATGGTATCATAAATAGTGCTTCGTTAGCTCAGATTATGCAAAAAAAATGCTATTTTTCAGACTGGCGATGTCTGTATCTAAAAGGTGATTGGCTCTTTTACCTGAAAGTCCAGACTTCCTTTTCTACATCTGTTGGATGTTCCAATTTCTCCCATTCATTTTAATACCAGTGGACCGACTTTGCTAAACTGTCCCTGGATCAATGTAATTATAGGGTGTTTCTCTATTAATGAACATTACATTTATTGCATAAACCGTGATGGTGTGCCATCCTTAGCATCTATTCTCAGTTTGGAGATTCTTGCATTCGCTGAATCGATCACATTTCTCTCATAGAATTTGCAAAGTCTGGGAACAAGAAAATGCTGTGGTTCTTCCAATAAAGCCTTTCTTTACTCCTTGCTTCGCATAACAAGAAACCTTTATCGGATGACCTCAGAAATTATGCCAGAATTGATCTGGGCCTGTCTCCCTCAGCAGATCTCCGAGACGGGACCCTTTGAGCATACTCGATGTCCAGTTTATGGCCTGTTATGTCAAGCAGACTCGGGAGGAGCCCATCTAGGAAGAGGTTGACCATTGGCTTGCAGAACCCGGATGAGCGGTCTGATACGGCTAAATCCTGGATGTGTGGTTGTACAAGCAATATCTGACCATTGGATGGCACCATTGACCAATCAGAGTAGAGTATTCCAGAGAGCCGTGTAATACTGTTAGTAAGGAATAATTGATGATGGACCATTGAATTATGGTGGTCGAGTGGCCATTACACCTCGGGTGTGCATTCTTTTTCAATAATTCAATGGGCCGGAGTACATTATTCCACAGTTACCACACCTAAAGATATTTTTTAGGGTTTTATCTCAAGACATTATCTGGTTGTCATCCATAAAACACTCTTGGGTGTCAAATCCACCATGGATTCACTGTCTTGCTTTGGTACAGGCCAAGTCTTATTTGCTAATTCGAAACGTCTGTTTAGAATGAGTAACAGAGGCTTGCACTGCTTTTAAGCACTTACTAGAGTAACAAGGTATTGTGTGAGTAAGAGAAAGACAGTAATAAAACAGCGAGATCATGTATGGGATTACCTGTGTGTGCTGGGGCTCTTGTCAGCAGTAACATCACTTCAAATCGCAAATTAGGTAGGCTATATTTCTCAGCAGCACCATAGCTTTTCCATTGCTAAACAACTGTTTTATTCAACCGCAGGGGTGCTCACTGAAATTAATGTCTATACAGTATGTGTGTGTGTCTGGGCATATGTGAGAGTGAAAGAGAGAGAAGAAGGTTAGGTGGTTGTCTCTATGTTTGTGTGTTGTGTGTGAGTGGGTGAGTTAGTGTGAGAGAGAAAGGGAGTACGAAGATGTTTCCACAGAAATTGTTTGTCATTCTTTTCTGATGTACTAAGCCAATGTCTTTGTTTTATTTGCTTACTTTGCTATGGTAGCCTGTACTGCTCTTTGGAATAACTGAAAAAAATTGTAAGAGATATGGAACCGGGGTCAAGACCTGGAACCACTTTATAGTGGTTTATTAAACAATTATTACAAAATAATTGCACACGTTAGAACGTATGTCAACCAATTACAATCAAGCATTCAACAGACCTGTGGTATAATGTTAGTTCATGTTAACTATTGCATTAACTACTGTTAACAAATAGGACTTTTATACTTTTTGACTCCCCAATTGCACCAAGGAGTTCTTTGATGAAAGTTCTGCCTATCAATCAATTCATGCTCTATAACAAGATTTTTAAACTTAACTGGTTACTTGCAGATTTTAAAGGAAATAAACATCCAAAATGGAATATTTCTTCACACGACTTTTTTGAGTGCCTGATATCACAATTAAGAGTCAGATGAGAGGCACACACACATATCTGCAGTGTAAAGCATGTGATTGCGCTTAAAGTAATTGGCAGAAATGATGTGCCACATTTTTCACGCTTTCATTTTGTTATTATACAATTTTTGCACTTTATTATAACACTTATCATGCAGTAACACTAATGTAATGACTGATGTATGCAGTCATTAATTCAGAGACCCTCTCTTTGAGTAAGAGAAATACACCAGTCAATAAACAGGGCACGCATACACAGCGGGAGAGTGTGTGTGAGAGACAGTAAAGTCAATAATGATGGACTTGGTTCAAATGTTTTTCTTTATTTTGATTTTATTTCCTGACAAAATGATTGCATTTGAAATGATCCATCAATGTTTAAAAAAAACAAATAGGTAAATGACTGATAACATTTGGTTAACGCAACCCCTATTTGCGAGTCATCTTTTCTACTTGTAATTTCAATCTGCAATCTCTACAGTTAAGCTAATAAAATAATTTAAAATCAAATAAATTTGTCATGTCCATGAAATGTATTTTCATGTATTTATTTATTTATTTATTTGGCAAATAGTCATGCAATAAGTGGGATAATGAGCAGTCGCATTATAAACCCATTAAGGATGATACAAGACATGTCATTGTTTGTTGTGCGATAAGGACTGGCTGACTGTACATTATCCCTAACATACAGTATATCACTTTCTATATCCCAGTGTCCATTGCTACAGTAGGTACATCTTTGTAATACAGATCAAGGCACTTTTTGCCTTCAAAACTGCCTGAATTATTTTTGGCAAGGAATCGGCACATCTGTGCCAGAAGAACTCCTTAGTGGTTTGGGCCAGGTTGACTCAATACAATCTTGCAGCATCTACCGATTTACAGTCTATACACTTGCACTGCACACCTCCCATTTCAGCTCACCCCAAAGGTGATCTATTGGATTGAGATCACAGAACTGTGTAACCATTTGATTAAAAAGTAGTCACAAGCTATCCCCACAATAGAACAAGGTAGAGATGATGAATGCTTTGTGACACTGTGCATTTTCCCAATGTAAGTATCAATTGAAATGGGTAGACTGTGGCTAAACAGATACAGATGGTCAGTAACAAAGCTTGTAAACTGTGATATCTAAATGGAGCACGGTTTGTATTAAAAGGAACTAAAGTGTGCTAAGTAAACAATTCCCACACTACAACACCGGTAACTTCTAACTTTGACATAAGGCAGGACAGTTTAAGTGAATTACTCTTGTCTAGCTCTACACCATTGAGATTCGGAGATGCCCCTCTGCACAGCACTGTTGTAAAGAGTGGGTTATAATGTCAACTTGAGTGACGCCTTCCTCTGGCCATTCTCTTTAACAAGCTGTTTTTGGCCACAGTACTTCTCACCATTTCTGGTATGCTGTCTGTGAAATGCTGTAGGCGGTACAGCAAAAACAATCATATCACAGTCAAAGTTTATTACATCACAGTTCTTCCACATTCAGTTTGCTTCATGCACAAAAGTCTCTAGAGTTTGAATGGTGCCAAAAACAAAAACATCCAGCGAGCAGGAGTTCTATGGATGGAAACGCCTTGTTTATGAGAGATGTCAAAGGGAGAATGGCCAGACTGGTTTGAGCTGACAGAAAGGCAATATGGTAACTCAGATAACTGCTCTGTATAATTGTAGTGAGCAGAAAAGCATCTCAGAATGCACAAAATGTTGAACCTTGAGGCAGATGGGCTACAACAGCAGAAGACCACGTTGGGCATTTTTTTTAAGACCATAGTGTTCCTAATAAAGTGCTCTGTGTGTGTGTGTGTGTGTGTGTGTGTGTGTCTGTATACTGTATGTCATTTAGCTGCTCTGAAAATATTTATTTACATTTTTATCACAGAAACTCAAACAGATGAACCAACAGCTAAAGATGATTATGGACCAGCTGAGAAACCTCATCTGGGAGATAAACTCCATGCTAGCGGTCAGGAGATGAAACGTGCTTGTATACACAAGAAACACACCGTCATGAGAGTTCTGTTTTCAAGGAGTGGTTTGCAAAAAAATGAGGATGCAGGAAAGAGCGGTGAGGCAAAAAATTGAGAGAAGGTAGAAAGCGACTGAACTGAAGAAATTCTGCTATGCTCATAATGCACGGTTGAAATGCCATTCAGTTCTGCTGCTTTTGATTCAATTTTCAACCTGATGAACATTAGGAGGTCTGAGCAGTCTGCTCATTCACTCTGATACATTTTCAAATGAACCTTTTACTCAAGTATATTCTTTATATTTGTATGTGTGATAGTTCCTTTTTTTACTTTTAAAGGGGCAGTACACCTAAAAATCACATTCTCACCCTCAGTGGTACACAGATTTTTTTTGTTTGTTTTACAGCAGAATGTGCAAGCTGCTCTTTTCCATACAATGAATGTAAATGGTGACCATGGCTGTCGAGAAAGATTTCCAGTGAATGACGACTTAAATTTTAGTCTGCTCCTCACCTAAAGCAATCATACGTCTTCAGGAGACATGGAATATAGTGCATGGGCTTTTTATACTTTTTGGAGCCCTTACAATCTCTGGTCCCCATCCACTATCATTGTATGATAGAGAGCATTATGAACATTCTTCAAAACTTCGGTGTTCCATTGAAAAAAAAAGTCATCATATTTCATTTTTGAGTGAAATATCCCTTAAAGTTATATATTTCTCAGTCACAACAGAACATACAAATGTATTATGTAAATTGAATGATATTGCTGATTAAATTGGTGTTAATATACAGTAAATTCTAAACCTTTTTTCAGTGCTTGACCTGATCAAATTTTATAATTCTTGTTTCATATGAGCATCTGTTTCAGTTATATTACAAATGTGCTAAAAAAAAAAAAAAAAAAAAAAAGTAATTTTAGTGCTGCATGAGTTCGACTCCATGATCATAGTCATTAAACAGTCTTTACAGATTGCACACAAAAAAATGACAAAAGCACAGCAATGTATTGCCGTCTCTGTTACAGTAAATGGACGATCAATATTGCTGAATAGCAGGAAGTTATAGTTCAATACATCCTGCATTTTTCAACTTTTTGTATTCATGGGAAAAATGCCACACGAGCCACATCTTTATAGCATCAAATATGACTTTATTCATTTTCTTATAAATCATTCATACAAAATTGGCATTTTGCAATTTCTTTATTACCTCTATAAAAGTCATCTGTTAATTACAGGGAGGGGTCAGGACAGGAGGGCGCAAAAAAAACAAAACACCCTAAATAAAAATGTATTTTCTCATAAATTGTCTAAAGTGGTCATGCAAGTCAGGTTAACAGCCTAATCTGAGAAACAGAGTTGAGTGTTTAACTGATGGTATGAAATTTGTGTGTAAAGTTGGCATCTGGCAGATGACGTTACTATTATACTAAAGATTTGCCCCTTCTCTCAGTCGGGGTCACAAACTCACAAATCAAATGAATCAAAAGGCACAAGATCAGTGGACAGATCAGTGAGTATTCCAACCATTAAGGGTTTGAGCATTGTTCCATATTGCTTATTGCTAATCACAGAAGATAACGTAAGAAGCATGAAGATAAATCAGATGCAAATGTGTTAAGCGTCACAGAGGGCCTGCGTGAATGAGTGTTGGCTCTAAGAATGGTTGATCTTGATGCACCGTATTGAACGAGAAAAACAAACAGATACAGGATAAAGATATAGCCAGCATAAACCATGAAAGACTCCATTTACTAAAGACAAAAATGGTACAATTGCATGACTTTAAATTTGGCAAGATTCTTTGGTGATCTTGCGAGTGTGTTGTGGTAGCAGCAGCATTCAGCAGATGCCAATTGGAAATGAATGGCTTTGTCATGTCATGCTGGGCGATAAAAAAACCCACTAGCATCATGTTACAATGCAAACATCTATCAGTTGTATTGTCTGTATACATACTACACATTGACAAGAGCCTTGGGCAGATCTAGACAGTGTTGGCCATATCACTGCCCCTGATGACAATGTTTGCAAGGGCATGCTGACTGGGTGGGATACACATCCTAATCAAAATTAGATATGCAGTTATCAACTACCCACTAAAAATGATCTTCAGGTTCGGTCACGTTATTCTGTATATAATTGTGTGGATTCATTTGTGTGGACATAAATAGAAATTATGTACAGAGACAGGTCACAGTTTTGAAGTCTAGGATTTGGCCAAAAAAATTGTGCGAGGCCAGAAGTAAATTCTGTGATAAGATATTCTAACAACAATCATAGATATAAATGCTCGATATAAAATATAAATTAGATGGTTTGCTGAACTTAAAACTTAACCAGATGTGGGCCAATTGTGTTAGAACTAGAAAAATGAAAAACCAAACAAACATTGCTTAAATTCAATAAGTCAAGACACAATTTACTAATGAACATTTCAACTGTTCCGAGGGCAATTATTTTAGTAGTTTTAAGGGACTCGAATTTATGTTCTTGAAATATTTTTTTTGTACTTGTATAACAAGATTCACATATAAGTATCTACTAAACTTTAATTTTTTTTAAGATTTATATTCAAAATGTATTCAGACCACTCAGATTTCCAGTTCATTTAGCTACAAATGTCAGTTGTAACCATGTGAAATTTTGCAAGCCTTACGGTGGAACATTTCTCATTCATTTGAAGCAGAGGGGAAGTGAACTAAATTAAAGGGATTAAAGGGAAAGTTCACCCAAAATTATAATTATTTAAACATCTTTGTTGTTTCAAGCCCATATGACACTTTCTTCCATATAACACTAAAAGAAAAGGTGAGCCTTAATCATCATTCACTTTCATTGTATGGGAAAAGATATCATTAAAGTGAATGGTGACTGAGGGTAACCTTCTGACTAACATTTCCTTATGTGCTTTACAGGGGGGAAAAAAATCATGGGTTTGGAAAAGCATGAGGGTGAGTAAATCATCATAGAATTTTCATTTTGGGGTGAACTATCCCTTTAAGATATTAGTCAAATGAAATTTGAATTCAGCAACTTGGGTTCCCAAACAACAGTCAATGTCAGATATGTGTTTTGATTTAGGCACAGGTTGACCATAACCACACAGGAAAAAAAAGTGGTGTATAATGATATGTCAATCAAATTCTGATACGTTATGCGAAGGAAAAATGAAATGGGAAAAATAAAAGCTTTGGCTCACAGCTGGCACATTTTAAGTCCAGCCACCTTCACAAAAGGCCATTAAAGCACGGCACTCCTTCAAGTCATCAGACATTCAAGTACCTGTGAGCAGAGACTGATAAAACGCTCCACTCTTTAAAAACACATTTCCTCTGGAAACAGAGAGAACAACACTGGAGGGGCCTCAACGTCAGGAGCGCATTCGCTTGATATTAAAAACAATGAGAAAAGATGTGCATTTCGATATAAAGGAAGCATACACTAAAAATGTTCTAGGTAAAACAGAGAAATACATTTTGGGTGTCTGTTTGGGGCCAAGCAAGTTTTATACATTTAAAATAGGAGGCCAACAAAAGTGGAGAAATGAGGCGGTGCCATTGAACTTTGACGGACAGCTTATTCATCACAGGGACGGGGCAAATAAAGGAGACGAGAGACGACTCACTTAAATTAATAGCGCAAGTCCTTACGATGCAACCCGTCATGCTGTTATGTCCAAAGCTCCTTTACAATTCTGAACTTTCAGAGACCTTACTGAATTGGCTGTTTTCTTGCCTAAACAGATGGTGTTTCTGCAAAGTAAGCTCTGCAGGCACTGCCTTTGTTTTACTGCAAAACTTGGCTCGACTATGACAAACATTTCCCCAAACCTGGCTGTTTAATAACTCTAGGGAATACTAATTAATTGTTTTTGTTTTTTTAGTAGGGTGGATTTGCATGAATTATGTTGTGATGGTTGCACATGCCACTTTAAAAGGCAACTAATGATTCTTGGCACTATTTTTAAAATACAAAAAATAAAATACTGCAGGGTGCTGTACGTGTGGTTATGTGGGCTCGCAGCAGTTTTGAATGCAGTGTTAAATCATTATTTTTCATGTGTTGGTTAACTTTTCACCTGTACGACTGTTCAATAAGCAAAATGACACCATAACAGGGCTTACTAAATCAATTTGACTGAAAACAAAATGATATCATTATGAAGCCAAATGACTTTTGTGACTCCAAACAAGAAATCATAATACCTCAAAAACTTAACTCTTAATTTTAAAGGGACAGATCTGGAAAATATGTCATCATTTTTTTCATTCTTATATTAATCCAAACTCATATAACTTTCTTCTGTTGAACAAAAACGAAGAAAAGGCAGAATGTTAACTTCAGTCACCATTCACTTCCTTTCACTTCATCTTTTGCAATACAATGAAAGTGAATAGTGACTGAGGCTAACTTTCTTCCTAACAATTCCTTTTGTGTTCCATTGAGAAAAGAAAGTCAAACGAGTTTGGAACAACACAAGGGTGAGTAAATTATTAAAAATGTCAATTTATGGGTGAACTATCCCTTCAACTGTATGAAATAATGTTTCAATCTCTTTAAGATTCCAGAAAGCATAGAATTGGAGCACTTGACAGAGCAGGTGTCCATGCTGACATCAAAAGAATAAAAAGGAATGGATCTGGATGTGTCATGGTAAAGATGAATTGCTAACAAGATTATGCGTCCCTCCCGTCATCCAACAACTTGCTTGTGTGCTGGGAAAGATCAGTCATCTGTGGCATTCATTACCAAACCCAAAGCAAAACAAAAATTCTTCCAAATAGTCTTGTGGTTAAAAGTGTGTAACGTGATTTTGAAGGTCCACAGAGGCCATCACATCCTGGTGTCTTTGTCCTTTGCTGTGAGCTGAAGGGAAAACGGAGCCAGATCTCTGACCGCTGAGGTCCTCTGCTCCAGAGAGTCTCTTCCGGCCCCCTGTTGAATGTCCGACAAGGGGCGCCAGTCTGATCAGAGGCGCTCTATCTCCCTGTATTTCTTGCGGAGGATGGAGACTTGGTCCTTGAACAGAACAGGGTCCAGTCTCATTTGAGAGTGGACCAGAGGCATGCCGCCAAACCAGCTGGCGAACTTGTTCATGCAGGTCTGACGCTGGGCAAAGTGGTCCGGGTCCGCCCAGCGCGAGGCTCGAGATGACTAAGAGGAACAGATGCAAAACGTTACATGGTTTTCTGGAGGATCACATAGGAAAATGACATTGAGTTGGCCGTTAAGTTAAAATAGCAATGTGTAATTATGATGAAAGAGCAAAATGATGTAAGCATCTAAAGAGGTGTTCCAGGGTTATCGTCTAGAAATGTACTGAATTATAAATGAAACCCAACATAACAGAATTAGGGTTACCACTCTTGTTGACAGATGTATTTCCATTACTTTTCCATTATCTTTTCAGTCATTTGTGATTACTGGATGAGAATTAAAAAAAAAAAAACATTCTGATTCCAATCAATGCGGTAATTAATTATATAGACTGATTTATAAACTGGTTTAACAGATTAATTGAAATGAAGAGCCACTTGAGCTCAAGACATGAAGTCAGACATCACTATGGGCTTGCAAGTAAGTTTTACTCAACAAGTTTTTAGAGCAGAGCTAACAGCAAAAATGTATATTCACTATAGACGTTTACATGTTTTTTCCATGACTTTTCCAGGCTGGGAAAACAAAAAAAAAAGTTCCATGACCATGGGAATCTGATGGAAAAGCTAAAATAACATTTCATGACTCCAAAACAAAATAAATAAACTGACTGAATTAGAGTTTTAAATACATTGTGTATTATAACATTTGATACCTTAAAACCTGCCTTCATTCCACATAAAAAAACAATGATAATAACCCTGGGGTTTTCACACTGACAGCGATTTGCCGCAACAAAGTGACCAGTCTTTATTTTGAATGAGAGTTTGCGATTTGAGGCCACATATGTGACAAGAGACTAAGTTGAGTTGAGCAGAGATTTGCAACCTTATGCAAATGCACAGCAGCACACACAACAGAGTCACCATCAGATTCAGTTGAATCGCTGTTGGTGTGAACGCCCCTTAAGAATATTTTTCCCCATACCTGGCCCATCATGGTCTCCTTGTACTGCTTTTTCTGCGTGACCTTGATGGGTGGCAGCTTGGTGACAGCGGACACCAGGAAGTTCATGAGGATGTCCTCACAATTGGCCAGCTGGTCCACCATGCTCTTCAGGCTATTTGGCAGGAAGTGGGTGTACAGGAAGTGGTAATATCTAGAGAAGAGCAGGGAATGGAGGGCATGGAGATTTTTGTTCAGTTTTTGAGACAACCAATACATAACTTCAAAGCATCAATAGGCCAGTGGAAGCATAATAAATAGGACTGGGTAAACAATATTGATTTCAGATAATTTGAACAATCCAATATTGATTATTAAAATCCCAATATTGATCTTTTAATTTGCCCTTTGCTAAATATTGTTTATAGAATGTCTCTTGTCCTTTTGATTGGTCCTTGTTCAGAATTTCAGATGAACTTTCTTAATATGGAAACTTAATATTTTACCAAATCACATTCCTTTGAACAAATGAACTAAAGCTGAACAACTGGCCATTTGAAGCCAGCACCACCAAGCTTAAAGGCAAATACATGTATATATGCAAGTTAAATATATTTTACTCAATAGATATGGAATATCAAAAGTATTTTTAGTGATTTAGGAAGGTTGGAGACAAAATTATATTTTTTGGCAGTAGATTCAAAAGAAATATAACTAAAGTGTGTCACATTATCTTTTCATTATTTTACTGTCCATATCACCTTAATGTTTTCTCAGTAAAGCTAATAGATGACATACAGTGGTTTATTATCTTTTAGCAGTCTCTACATCAGTGCAGCAGTGCTGTTAAATACCTGTGGTAAATGGCAGCTCCGGTAAGAACCATGGAGTAGTCATTGGTCCATTTGGAAGTGTACCCCCAACGCTCCTTATTATTGTCCCAGAAATGACTGCGGGCAGGATACCCAACGATTCTCTCTGGGAAACTCTGCCACACCGTGAAGGCAAAGTCCACCTGCAAGGAAACGTAGAGCTCAAGTTAGAAGCCATACAGCAAACCAGTTATTCAAAGGCCAGACATAAAGAGTTAAAAGGAAGAATAGAGAATTCAGGTTGGTGGCATAAAGTTTTCTCCTGACAACATCCAGACAAAGAAAGATACAAATGCACACACACAAAAAAGATATAAACATACACAAACACACTTTCAAAGCCACCGCTGTAAGCTGCCTTCTTTTTTAAAGATCAAAGCGTTTAAACAAATAATTACTGAAACACATCAAAAGTGTCAGAGGCAGAACCTCAGCTGGATTTGAAGTCGGCAGTGAATTAAACCACACACAAACACATACAAAAGGTACAATGAAACCTTGCCATAACCCCAAAGGCAGTACATCTGCCTCACATGTAATGCCAAGCTAAGTATCAGGCTTCACAAATGGGGGAGTTTCAGGAAGAAAGAGTAATTGCAGTTTCCCTGTAGCGTGGTCAAGATAACAGATGATTAAAGATATCCATTTCGGGAAGAAAAGAGGAAAGTGCAGGAGAGAAGACAGGTTTAGGAGGCTGTGTTGGGCTGTGTGCATGCACGCTGACTCTGCTCTCTCTGATAAGGGATGGCCATTTTTCACCAGCACACACTGCAGTGTGGGACTAGTAGAAAAGAAGTCGAGAGAGAGAGAGAGAGAGAGAGAAAGAGAGAGAGAGAGAGAGAGAGAGAGAGAAAGAGAGAGAGAGAGAGAGAGAGAGAGAGAGAGAGAGAGAGAGAGAGAGAGAGAGATGTTTGGGGTGGGGCCATCTGTTTGTCCGACCATTGGCAGATATAATTATTTTTAGAGCTATCATATCTCTACTTAGATGTATTTTAAATGTTGCACTGTAGTAGAGGTCTGCAATGTCACGGAACTCCCGCAGGACCCGTGGGACCCAATTAAGATTTCTTGTGGTGTGGGATTCAAATAATAAACCAAAAATGGTGCACAGTACATACATTAAATTAGAACAGGCTATGCAGGTAGTCAATGGGGCTTTAGGAGAATGGCCGAGCAAAGTGTGGGCACTTGGTGTCAAAGTATGTAAAAGTGGGACTGGAAAATGGTCAATTTAGTGTTAAGAAAGATCAGGCAAGTCAAACTCAGGCAAGTCAGAAGGGCATAATTTTCACACATCATCTGATAATATCAATAACAGAAAAATCAAACGTTCATTGTGTTTGTGTTCATTGTGTTCAACTTCTCAATTTGTATGACTTTTGCCGCATGTGATAAATGTGCGGGATAGAAACTTGCGAGAGCAGGATGGAGAAAAGCTCTACTATAAAAAGACCTCTACACTGTAGTTGCCTGAATGTTTCCAATGTGTAAAAATGGCAATAAACCTGACTTCGACTTTGTTTGCCCAGTCATCCTTCACCCAGCCTGAAATGCTTTAAAGCTAATGTAAAATTTACCAAAAAATATATTGGGAATGAGGAGGTTCCTACACCCCTTGTTTTGCCACTGCCTCTTTAGAACGTTTATATGTAAATTACCTCGATTTATGATTGGCTAACATGAAAAATATCAGTGAGCAAGATGATAAACAACACATTATTGGAAAAAAGGAGAACTTTCCATCAGAACAAATAAAAAGAAGGGAAGAGAGAAGGACAGAGAAATGGCAGAAATACCTCAGTGGTTGACAACACTGTGTCTTCGTCCAGACTTAACACCGTGTCAGTGATGATACTGTCATACGGCTGAAACCTACTGCTCATGACCTACAGAGAGAGAGAGAGAGAGAGAGAGAGAAAGAGAATAAATATATAAAGAGGGGAAAATCACTCTTGTCATGTTTTTTGTTCCTGTTTGGATTCTAGTCTGCTACACTATTTATGACTTTAAATATCTGCCTGGTGTGTGTGTGTGTGTGTCTGAGGTCAGAAACACTAATAAGATGCAGAGATTTACAAAAACCACACTGCACACATTAATTCCCTCACAATACTTCATAAACATGGACAAGCACAGACAAACAATTTGATTTAATTTTGTCAAAACACATATGGACATATCAGGCCTCAATGGAATAAAATGTCAAAACATTGTCAGGAGTAGAAGAATCCAGACACATAAATACACAAAAAGAGGATGGTGTCCAAACATACAACTAAACAGGAAATAATACACACATGCTTCCCATTGTAAACTCCTACTCATACAAACACACTCCCACACCAGAGACGGCAGTGCCAAGAGGGCCCACTCTCGATACAATGAGCAACTCTAGAAACTCACCAGCACAAAAAGAACGAAGGGTGAAAAATATTAACAGGTGACCTATGTTATGAGACTATACTTCTACAATTTAACACAAGAAATCTCCCTCAGATGGCCTATTACCACAGTACTGTTCCTGAGATCCCATGTCAAGCCTTCCATGTGTTAAAAAAAAATGCAGTTCAGTGTTTTTGATAAAAAAAAAAAAAAAAACTCAGAGTTTTACAGGTTGAGAACAACATGAGCGTAAGTAAATAATTACATAATTTTCATTTGGGTGAAATATCCCTTTAAATCCTGCTGTCTTTCATCATGTATAGTAAACGCTGTTTCACGTTGTCATTAATGAAAGCCACAGCAGCACAGCAACAGTGTGGGAAGTGGATGTCGAAACTATCTGAACAGCGAAATATTCTCTGCAGGACCTCATATACTGCGGAAACGCGAGGGAAAATGCCCAAAGCTACACTTCAGTGTGGCGTGTGGCCGCACTGTCAGTCAAAGCTTAAAAGAGCTGTCTCCTCAAACGTCAGCTTGTCTGGATGGGAACACACACACACACACACGCCACCTCTGTAAACAAGACAGCCACAAGTACTACAAACCACAGGCCGACTGGCACAACTTCACTGCTCGCCTCCCTCAGCCAGAGGAAACAAATCCCTCTCTGCTCCAAACACTGGGAAACAACACACACTCCTTTTCTATGACTGTTCGACAGCTTTAGCTCAGACCAAAAAAGTCCACACTTCCTCTGAACATGTAAAAGGAAAGGGTTTATGTATTGGTAATATTTTATTGCTTATAAATATCAATCAAGTCACATTTACATAAATTATTTCATTCCATTTTAATTAAAGGGAGGGTTCTCACCTTGCTCTCTCCTTCTATAACAATTATTGGCACTGAGGTTGGAGGCCATCGATGCTTGGCGGGTAAAGGCTTGTCACAATTCCACAATACAATAATCTGAGAAAAAGAGAGAGAGAAAAAGAGAGATCATCCATGAGAAAAAAAAAATTATGTCTAGCACTCATTCTTTTGATTTACGCATTTTTTTTGACTGAAGCCTTGTGGGTAGAGATGCAGATTAATTCAATCTGATCTAGTTCCGAGCTTAAATGTTTCAAGAAATATAAATCCCTTTATAATTAATGCATTATTGCTTCTAATTTGACCACACTTCATTAACAAGCCAGAAAAAAAAAAAAAAAAAAAAAAGATTGAGAATTTGATAGTAACAGCAAAAACACATTGTAAATTGAAAACATTCACTCACATCCGTTTAGGTTTTTGTAGTCTGAACAGGACAAAAACACAATAAACCTTTGTAGGTGGTTAAAAAGTGTTAACCTGCCGTGTGTGAAAGCAGTCATTGTAATGGGAGAGTTTGTCATGTTGCTTGATTTCTTTGTACAATTTACAAAATATTTAATAACAGTTTTGTCATGTTAATAAGTATGCCAAAGTGAATTAGATTTGTACAAAATAGCAATAAAGTAATTCAAATGAACTGTTCCAAGTTTGTTTTGGAGGTGTAGCCAACAAAGAATATGGCATGAATAGCATATTTCAGGAATCACCTTTATAGTTAATCGCATCTGCTCTAATAAGACCCATTTGCCACGCAGCTGGTATTAGTAGAATGAACATTTTCATGAGTCTCACAAACTCAAATGACTGTTTTTAATTTCCAAAGTGCAACCACTGAGGCAAAAAATGATCTACAATGATCTTACATGAACAAGATCACCACTGAAGATCTAATGGGATGAATGGTCCCCTGTCTGTTACTGAATGCAATAAGTAACTGATCAATTTAAATCGGCTGTTAATAAGTTTGCAATAAATTAGTATATTGAATATGTCATATTATTTACTGTACGTGGACTAATAATTTAAGCAGCAAATTAACAATAGTTAATATAAAATCATTTTTATTTGGCCTAACATTAACAAATATTATTACAATATTTAATACTTAAAAGATGCTTAAAAGAAACTGGAGTGCAGCTCGTATCACCATTGAAATCTGCTACTCTTGAAGAACTGCACGGTTGCTTTGTGACATCACAGTAATTTAATATTTCAATCTACATTAATATTTGCAATAACAATATCAAGGGGAATAATCGACAATTCAGATTTTTGCTATAATCGTGTAGCCCTACATCACAGGGCACTTATAATTTAATAACATAATGATGGCCACGCAGTACAGTAGGATCGTTACAAACTGAATTTTTAATAAAAATGTCTTCAAAAGTGAGTTCAGCCTGTTTTATAACACATTTCAACCCTACAAAACTGTCACAGTGGAAAGTAAACAGGGCATAGAGATCATCACTTCTGAATGAAACACCCATATATGTCATTTGTTAATGGGCATGCAAAGCAATGCAAAACCTCTTATTATAATAATAATACTACTACAGACATTGGCTTAACTCAACCAAGAGATGTGCTAAGGTGCAGTAAGCCATAATGGTTGCGAGAAACCACAATGCGATAAAGTGTCGAATATCACGTGAATGAGGGACGCTTGAGCATTTTGTGATTTTTATGATTTAATATGGCACACAAAGCCTTCGCAATATGGGATGTTTCGCTCTCTGCTAAAATACAGGACAACAAGATAAAGGATGTCTCCACTAAAATGGGTAGCAACAACACTAGCAGCAGCAAATATTGCATATGCCACCTCTCCCGTTGTTTGTGAAGAATTTTCATATTTGGATACTGCCCTCATGAAAAGCAAAACCTCCATCTCTAAAATCTCATGCATGGTGAATATACGCAAGTCGCTGCATTCCCACAACAACTAATGTGGACGTGTTAGCAAAAGTGACTGTAGTCTGAACAGAAAAAAAATCTCATCTGGTCACACATGACTTGCGGTTCGAACAGTAACATTTGGCCACATCCACACTAATGCATATTCTTTTGTAAATGCATCAATTCCTCTCATTCACGCTAGAACAGCCTCCATCGAATACATTCTTCAATACTGCATACTTTTGAAAATAATGTTGTTAGGGAATCAAAACAGAGTTTTCAGTCGAAAACAGATTAGTGTGGATGTAGCCTTTATTTAAAGAACTCTGGACATTCCCTATATATTTCCCCAAATATCAGTGCAGAAAATTAGGAAAAAGTTTGATATATATAGATATATATATATATATTTATTTCAGCTTTTATTTCTTTCATCACATTCCCAAAGTGTCAGAGGTTTACATACACTTTGTTAGTATTTGGAAGCATTGCCTTTAAATTGTTTAACTTGGGTCAAACATTTTGGGTGGACTTCCACAAGCTTCTCACAATAAATTGCAGGATTTTTGGCCCAAGTCAGGTTTGTAGGCCTCCTTGCTCGCACATGGTTTTCAGTTCTGCCCACAAATTTTAGGGCTTTGTTATGGCCTATCCAGTACCTTGACTGTTGTCCTTATGCAATTTTGCCAAAACTTTGGAAGTATACTTGGGGTAATTGTCCATTTGGAAGACCAATTTGTGACCGAGCTTTAACCTCCTGGCTGACGTCTTGAGATGTTGCAACAATATATTCACATAATTTTACTTCCTAATGATGCCATCTATTTGTGTGACTTTTTTATGGTGGTTTTGGAGCACTGGCTTCTTCCTTGCTGAGCAGCCTTTCAGGTTATGTTGATATAGGACTCATTTGACTGTGGATATAGATACTAGTCTACCTGTTTACTCCAGCATCTTCACATGGTCCTTTGCTGTTGTTCTGGGATTGATTTGCACTTTTTTCAAACTATGTTCATCTCTAGGAGACAGAAAGGGTCTCATGGTGCTCCCATGCCAACACCCATGGTGTTTGTCCTTGTGCACTATTGTTTGTACAGATGAACGTGGTACATTCAGGCATTTGAAAAAAGGATGATCCAGTCTTGTGGAGGTCCATATTTTTTTTTTCCTGAGCTCTTGGCTGATTTCTTTTGGTTTTCCCATGAAGTCAAGCAAAGTGGCACTGAGTTTCAAGGTAGGCCTATTGACTCCAATGACCCTATAAGTAGCTAATTGACTAATTGCATAAAGGCTAGACATAATTTTTGGGAATTTTCCAAGCTGCTTAAAGGCAGAGTTAACTTTGTGTATGTGATCTTCTGACCCACTGGAATTGTGATATAGTCAATTAAAAGTGAAACAATCCGTCTGTAAACAATTGTTGCAAAAAAATAGTCATGTCATGCACAAATTAGATGTCCTAAATGACTTGCAAATCTATAGTTCGCTAATTTGAAATATGTGGAGTGGTTAATGGCTTAAACCTAAGTGCATGAAAACATGACTTCAACTGTATATATATTAGCAACGTATTTGTACTTTGCAATAATAGCTAGACATTTTAATTGATAAATTCATAAAAACTTGAAAAAGATGACATTAATTATTTGATTATAATTATCAACCCATTTTATCTGATGTTTCTCACAATTTAAAAAAAATGTCAGCCAGCAAATTAATGATACCTTACATCGGCAAACTGATTACATTTGGCTGATGGATTTTGCAAAACAACAAAAGTTAAAAACATCACAGAAAACCCAAAAATAAATGAATACATACAATTTCACATGTCATCAAATATTTAATAAACTGACCAACATTGCGAAAAGGCGGTTACATCAACTGGCCTGAAACTCTCTCACACTGCTTATAATTCAAAATACAGTTAAAGGTGTTTATGTAAGATCATACTGTATGTTGTTCACTTACTAATCTTAATTGTTTGAAGATTGTCTATGCAACCAAACCTGACATATTTTTCTTTTAATTTTTCATTGGTAGAGACAGTAGAAAGAGACCTAACATTTTTACACCTGGGAAAGCTGCTCAAAATGAAAATGTACTATTTTAATGCACTGCTTTTAAAATCAGGTTTTAAAGTGCTGGTGATATAAACAGCCATCGAGCCTTTTACTTAACCGCATCTTTCATTTCATTAACTCTCAGTCACCGAGTCACGCAGCTCTCTCAAACCACCGAGCAGAACATAATAAATGAAAGCTCCACTGTCTAATGATATTACATGCAGAAGGATCAGGAGGCCTCTTCAAACTCTAAGTATCCATAATCTATAATAAGATCAGAGACATAATTAAACTACTTAAACTCTTAGAAACAAAACAAAGCCTGAAGGTTGGAATTTTTGATAACGCAGACTGCGCTCATGGATTTTATGGACGCAATAGGATAAGAAAGGTCCGGTAATAAATTTCTATGGCATCATAGACCATATTCTGTCAGTTCTGCATTAGAATGCTAAATACAGTTTTTACATTCGTATTGCCAAAGTGTTTACAGCTCAGCTTCATACAATTAAAACACTGTGGAAACAAAGACAGTGCAAACAATGTACATAATATAAGGAAATATACTAAATATACAATGTATTCTTGACAAATAAGGTGAAATGATAATGTTATATAATAAAAATGTACACAAGTTTAAAAAGTATAAATAAAATAAAACTAAAAAAAACTATAAGAAAGAGACAAGTATATTAGAGATGCAGACTCGGGTCAGTTCACTCACTGTCCCTCATTCTGTGGCAGACAGACACATATTGTGCTGCTATCACACAGCACTCCTTGTGCTCTCCGAATAAGAAGTTCAGGTTTTTAGTTGTTAGTGAAATGGTCAAATGTGCTCTGAATATGTTATTTTTGTGGTAAAAAAAAAAATCCCGGATGGCTGTGAATTTTGTGCATTCTGTTTCTTTCTATTTTTTGAATTTTGTACTTTCTTCCTGTGTCTGCCTGTTTCTATAATGAGGTTGTGTCCACTGAGTCTGTACCTTGTCAAGGTGGCACTGGTGGTTTTTTGTCCGTCGCTGTGTACAGGTAGCCTGCCATGGTGCTTTCTCTTTTTAGAAAAAAAAAATATTCTCTTTTTGCTCTGTTGTTGTGTTTGAGTTTCCCAATAAGTGATATAATTATGTTTTATTTGTGCTGTAATTTGGCTGTATCTAATTCGTTTTGCAGTATTGTTCTGGTCCTGGTCTCCAGTGTGATGAGGGTTAGTATATGTTGGTGAAACATCAGGAATAAAAGCTCTGGACCAGCTGAGAGAGGGGATTGGTTTCTTTGCTCAACTCTTGGTATTTGATTGCATGTTTTTGTATTTTTATAATTAGTGAATATTTGCCCTGCATGCTTTATTTGTTATGTGCCGATTCTCCATTTGGAGAATTCTGGATTTGGATTTGTCAGTTGACCCCACGCCTCACTGCCACGCAGGGCAATTTGCTCTAAAATTTGTAACCAAATCGTAATAGGTATCTTTACTGGACGTTGACTTTATGGCATAGAAGTCCCTGCAAGCTTTATCTCTAAGTTCATTCACTGCAGAGTTAAAGTTTCCAGTGGAAGTGATTTTTAGTCCTAGATAATTGTAGTGTGATCAGAGTGTTTTCTGGTTATTTCCTAATGTGATTTTAGTTTTATTGAGGTTTACTGTCAGTGACAAGGTCTGATAGTATTGCTCTAGCAGGTCCAAGTTCTGCTGTAGACCCTGTTCAGTGCGAGACAACAGAACCAGGTCATATGCATACAGCAGGCATTTGATTTTTGAGTCATATAGAGTGAGACCAGGGGCTGTAGATTGCTCCAGACTGTTTGTTAGTTCATTGATGTAGATGTAGAACAGTGTTGGGCTTAAACCGCAACCCTGTCTCACTCCACACTCCTGGGAAAAAAATCTTGTTCTTTTTGTGCTAATTTTGACACAACATTTGCATTCAGTGTAAATTGATTTAATGAGGTCATAGGTTTTACCTTCAATGCCACTTTCAATAAGTTTGTACAATAATCCATTGTGCCAGATTGAATCAAATCAGCTTTTTTAAAGTCAATAAAGCACGCAAAAAATATTCCTTTATTTTGGACATGTCTTTCAATTAAGATTTGTAATAATGGTAATATGGTAAAAATCCAATTTGACTTCTGCTCAAGACATTGTGTGTGTGTGAATTAATTATACTACAAATGATTTTTTCCCAGGTTGCTACTCACACAAATGCCTCTGTAATTATTTGGGTCAAATTTATCTCCATTTTTAAAGCTGGGTGTTACCAGTCCTTGATTCCAGAAGTCAAGGAAGTAACCTATACTCAGAACTACATTGAATAATTTTAGAATGACTGATTGGAATTTAGTGGTGGAATATTTTAACATTTCATTAAATATCCTATAAAGTTCAGATGCTTTTTTGGGATTTAGAGTTTTAATTTGGTCTTAAAGATCATTTTCAGTGATAGGAAAGTCTGATGGGTTTTGATCATCTTTGATAGCCAATTCTAGTATTTGCAGTGGTTTAGTTATTTGATTTTGCTTACAATCTCACAATGCCAGTTTCTACTTTATTAAACAGTGTTTGGAAATGGGTTTCCCATATATATTACATATATATTGCCAATACTTCCTGTCAAAAAATGGGTTTGTTTAGACTGACTGCTCGATTATTGTCTGTTGCTTATGGGTGTTTTGTGCTTTTTTTTGGTTCTGAGTATATGTTTGTATTGCATTAATGTTTCACAGAAAAGAAGGCAAATCTCTGTGTTATTTGGATTGCTATGCTTTTGATAAGACAGCATCCTGGGTTTTTTAATAATTTCCTGAATGTTGATCAAACCAATTGTTGTCATTTTTGGATATGTATTTTTGCTTTAAATTTTTACTGTTTTGCTGATTTCTCAAAAATATAATTTATATCCTGCACAGCCATTAACACCTTTAGTGTGAGTATAAGTGGTATCTAGAGAGTTATCTAAGAGCAGTTTGTTTGGCTACTTATTCCTGGTTACACCATACAGATGTGCTGTTTTCAGCCCATCTGTATGGTTTTCTGGTATTGTACAGCTTGCTGTGTTGTGTGTTATTAATGTTAGCCCTTGTCCTTTTGAGATACACAGTAATTTGGCTGTGATTGGACAAAGGGGTTAGTTCTCTAACAGTGAATGCTCTGAGAGAGTCTGTTATCATATAATCTACTGTGCTATTCCCAAGATGTCAGCAAAACTTAAATCTCCCAAAAGTGTCCCCTCGTATTCTACCGTTGACAATGTACAGACCAAGACTTCGACAGAGCTGCAGGAGGTCTTTCCCATTCTTTTTCTGTGAATTTGAGAAAAACTGTTGTTTATATAGATACATTTATTGTTAATATTTTTACTCCCATGTGTGCCTGTGAAGTCAGTCATTATATATAAATGACAGGGGATGAGGAGATAGGTGCCTTGTTGAGCTTGTTCTGGCAAGCTTGGTAACAGAATGGGGCCTACCGCTGTGTTCACTGCTTGCGTGCGAGTATAAGTTTTATCCGCATATACCTCCATCCCCAAAAAACGGGGGGAGTTTGATAGAGATACCATCTGCGTCTGATACATTGCAGAGGAAGTCACAGTTAATGGCAGTTAAAAATACTCTTAAATCCACCACATCATAGACTCTCACGCTTCACACCTCATTGAAATTCTGAATCTGTCAAGGGGCACTTACACCAAGACTACTACAACGTGTGTTTATTAACAGGTGCAACATTTGAGTTGTCCTGTTTATACAACAGCTTAAAGGAGAGGCTTAATTACTGTCTGTATGAATTAATAAATAAAAAAGTTAATGGACGGAGCCAATTTTTGGGTGAACTCTCCCTTTAAGACTCCATGTGATTTATTCCAGCTTAAAGGGCTAGCATCACTATTCCCATCCCTCCACTTCAGTTGGAGTTGAGCATGATCCATTCAAGCTCCGCCAGAGAAACAAAAACCAAGCATTCGGCAGCAGCAGAGTCTTTTTAAGCCCTCCTGTGGAGAAGAGAGGAGACAGTCTGCGAAAACTGCCAGCTTGTGTGTGCGCAACATGCTTCACGCAGTCAGCAGGGACACATTGCATTTAATTCACCACCTCTCCTCCTCCCCCAACCTGTCTCTCTCTCTCTCTTTCGCACACTGGAGAGGAATCAATACATTTTTGTTCCCAGGGTGGTAAACACTTGAGAAGGCAGTGGATGCCATGGAAACGCAGGGGCTGCTGGGATGCATGGGCTCTGATTTAGTCCCTGAGGTTTAAGTGGGGTTTAAACTAGAGGCGGCGGAAAAGACGAGGTGTCTAGATTCACGGAAAGGATGACACTTCAAACCGCTTTGAATGTGAAGAGATATCAACCCGTCTTCGAGAGAAAAACATCAGCTCTCCATGTAACAGGTTATAAACTAGGGCTGTCAATTAAAGCTGCACTATGTAAGATATTTTGGTTAGAAATTAACATTTAAATTGCCATTTTTGATTGATTACAATCAATCAGTGTTCAAAACAATGTCCTTACCTTACCCTGATTCACCACGGTAAGCTTAAAAATGAGTTGTATTTTGAGCTGTCAAGTCAGATTTGGCACAAAATCACTGGTTTATATCATTCATCCTTGCATCATTGCTGGAGAATCTTCACTGTTCAATTCAGTTAAGTCACACTCACACGGTTCAGGAGAGCATTGCAGCAATCTGGATGGATGCATATCTGTTATCCGTTTGGCAAAGTTGTTTACATGCTATAATGCTTGGATAGTTTTCTGGTAGGGATGTTGAAGCTTATAATGGTTGTCATGTTTTTATGAATCGAACATTACTTGTGTGTTAACCCATTGCGATGCATCTACATTACCCGGTGAATTTACAGTGACATGTTTATTAAAATGAATGACTTCTGAAATGTACTTCTTGTAATTGTTATGTTGCATATTTAAGCATATAAGTTTTATGTTTAATAAAGTATATTTTATCGCCATTATTATTGAATCCTCATTTTATGTTTGTAGTTTACAATGTTATTGTGTGCAGTGCACAGACATACTATTGTACAATGCCTGGCCAAAAAAAAAGTTGCCGTTTAGAATTGAATAATGGTCATGATCTGGGGTTGCTTCAGTTGTTCAGGTCTAGGCTCAGCAACTATATGCGGCAATACAATGAAGTCAGCGGACTACCTGAATGTACTGAAGGACCAGGTTATCCCATCAATACATTTTTTCTTCACAGACGGCATGGGCATGTTCCAGGACGACAATGCCAATATTTATCAGGCTCAGGTTGTGAAAAAGTGAGGAATCATTTTCACACATGAATTAGTCACCAGAGAGTCCAGATCTTCACCCCATTGAAAGTAATTGGGATGTGCTGGAGAAGACCTTACGGAGTTGGTCGACTCTCCCATTGTCAAGATATACATGATCAAAAAGTAATCCATAAGACTCTAGAGGTTAAATCTATATATTCTAAGTGATATATTAAGTGTGGGTGAGAAACGTAATTGAAATCATTTATTACTATAAATCTCCACTTTCACATTCTTCTTCTTCTTTTTTTTTTTTTTTGCACGATTCAAATGTTTTGTGCATTGCCACCTATAGGGCAGGGAGTAAAAAAGGACTTAAATATTGATCTGTTTCTCACCCACAGATTTAAACACTGGAGTCATATGGATTACATTTATGCTGCTTTGATATGCTTTTTTGAACTTCAAAAGTTCTGGTCGCCATTCACTTGCATTGAATGGGCCAACAGAGATATTCTTTAAAGAAAAATAATCTTTGTGTTCAGCAGAAGACAGACAGTCATGCACATCTGGGATGAAATAAGGGTGAGTAAAGTGGTTGGTTTTAGGTGAACTACCCCTTTAAGATGATGTGTCAGGTTAAAAGGTAGCTTTTTTAATTGACTGCTATAATTAAAACATTTTCAATTTCTTTAAAAAAATGTACAGTGCTTACCCGATTTTATATTTTTAAATATATAAAACAGCCAACAGGGCAGACTATATTCAAAAAGTTTACTTATGCCATTTTAGAATAACAAGTCCATGTCAAATGACAGTGAGCTCTGATCCAGTTACAAATGGATGGGGTTTAGTTATTGAAGGTGGTCTTTTCTTTGTTTTATTTTTTAGATTATTCTTGCTATTTTTATTAGTGACTGTAGACAATGAGGTAATTATAGTGGAGAGAAAGGGGCAAATGGGACCGGGACACGTCAGAGGCTGGATTCAAACCTGTATCATCTGAAAGAGCACCACAGCTTTATATGTCTGAAGCATGTGCACTAACCGAAAGAGGAGGTTCTTACCTGAGCACAGTACTGGGACCTGGCCACTGAGACGAGGAGCTTGAGAATGGGTTGAGACTGAGATACCAGGGGGGTGACAGCATGGATAACAGCAGTGAACTTGGAATTCGGCTTTATCCCTAAAAAAACAAGAACATAACTGTAAAATACTTCTCCAAAACAAGTACGTTGCAGTATGACCGAAGTGAAATGTAACTGAAGATCATTAATCTTGGTTTTATGGTTATTAAATTAAATTAATAAACTACATGTTTAATTATACAGATGATAATAGCATTAATATCATGCATATTGTTTTAATCTCCCTATAGATCCAGAGAGCTGTTGTTATTTGCCTGATTTGCCCATGAGATAATAAAAACTGACAGTTGGCACCATTCAGTGGAGTGCTTTCCCTGTCTCGAAATAACTCACCATGTTTAATTGGTGCAGCAGCGACGACCGCGCAGATACAAGAAGATAATTCTTGTTGGTTACCACCGTTTATTTTACACCCGCATTTTCTCACTAACAAGAGGTGCTCAATCAACAGCTTCATATTGATTGGCCTGACAAGCACTGCAGATTAAGACAGAAGCATGCGTGGGCTGCATTAGCAACAGTGGCAATGCATGACTTTAGATTGTGAATATGGATTTCGGGATCCAATTACACAGTGCGAGTCGATAATCTATCACATTGCATAATGGTTGTCACTTTGCTTACATTTCTAGATATCAAGGCTTCTCTGCAATTTAGAGGTGGGGAGAGAGGGTGTTCAAAAATAAGTTGGATGCTGATAAAGGAGAGGACCAGAGACAACATAACTAGGGTTTTGAAGTACACATGAGGCTAGTCACAAATTTGGCTCCAACAAGATACACGTCGGTAACAGATGAAAGAGAATCTGAGAGTCCCATAATTCCTCTCTGTCATGTCTTAGAAAGCTAATTAATTCCAGAAACATTTTAATATAACCTCAAAATGTCATACAGGACTAGTTTATAAAGTTTAGGAGAAAGGGGTGCCATATATTTAAAGATGAAATGTGTCATTTTTTGAATGGGGAAATACTGTGGTGCTATCAAAACTTTCCTTATATGAGCTTCTCAACCAGCCAGACACAGGAAGTGTTTGGGGTGGGACTACATGTGTTTTATGCATCTTATCAATGAAGGAAGGTGGTGGAGATTTCGGGAAACCTATTTATAAAACAGTCTTTATTATTCAAACTTCATTTGGTGAAGCTAGTAGCGGAAATATGACACGCTTGAGCATTTTTGTCTCGTTTTCCCTAAAAAAACAACAGCTTGATGTCGGATTCTGTGAAGTTCTCCTAGGGGGGCAGTGCCAACAAAAGTTCCTCTGGTAAGAATTGTGTTACAGTTTTTCATTGAAACCCGTTTGTAGTTTTTAATATGCCGCTTTAAAAAATGCATACATTTTTCAGTTCGCTGATAAATCTGATGTCCACATATGTGGAAAATGGGATCTTATTCCCTCAAAAGTTGAAAAAAAAAAACAAAAAAAACTTTTAGCTGTTTGAATAACTTTCAACATTAACACATCTGTGGGTCATTTCACTTTATTTTGATATAAATTGTTATTTTCACATTGAGAATCAATGGGTTTATCCAAAAGCTGAAAAAAAGTCTCTTTCAGAGGCTTTATATGGAGTTAGGAGGAAAATAATGTGCATTTCTAACTGTTCTGAGATCAGTGCAGACAGAAAGCACACTGGAGGTTAAATCATTCACTAAATAGGGAGCAAGGGTCCTATAGTTTTCTATGCAGCTCCTAAAGTGCATTCACTACTAAAATCTGACCAACAGTTCAGTTTCGTGCTACAGATGATGTCTGGACCACTCAACATGTTTGGTAGACATGGGACAATGATCATCAGTACATTGATTCAGAATTTTAAAATGCTAAATTTTATTTTAACAAGGTTGGCAGTGATTAGATGATGCTGACCATTAATTTGAATCAGAATTATTTATTCAGCTTTACAGAAAATCAGCTGTAATGTCTTTAACGTCTCAAAAACATGACCTCTCCTGAAACATAATAAAAAAAAATGTATGTAAAAAATCTTGGTATTATTTAAAATTTCACAACTTAGTCCCACTGTCCACATGTGTGAACTTTTTAGGAAAAATATTTGCTCTAGAAATGTTTTTATTTATTTTTTTGTTATTTTATATTTTTGCTTATGTCCTACTAGTTACAAATAAAAAATGGAAATGGAAAATGCACACCGCATTTACGCTCTGGTCTCAGGACGTTAAAACAAGAAATATTTACATGATAAGTCAAATACACAAGATATTTAAACTTGTTTTCAGAGAATCAAACTTGAATATATGTGTACTGTATTTGTCACTTGTTTAAGCTTATAACAATTGGAAAAGTGTTGCATAACCAAATACAGTTATATTTGAGAAAATATTCTCTGAAAACAAATGATTTTATAGTGTTTTTAAAGATGTTTAGACCATTTTAATGAAAAAAAAGAAAGATGAAGGATCTGATTAAGAATCTGATTCAAACTTTGCCTTTAACAGAGGCCTTTAACAGACTATGCAATATAGAGAACAAAATGGACAATTACCAAGTTCGGCATAGTAGAAAGGGAAGTCGCCCAGGTAGGATGAGTACTGGGGCAGTGTAAAAAGACCACCAGGGTGACTGTTCCACATCAGGGTACTCCTGGAAGTCTGCTGAAGCACTCTGTCCTGAATGATCTACAAGAAACAAGTAAACAAACAACTTGCATTAAATGGCTGGTTGGCCAAAAATAATCATTTTGTTATCATCTAAATCATCCTGAAGTTGTAACAAACCCATATTGCATCTTTTTTTCAATACAATTAAGTGAATGGTAACTGAGGCTCATATTCTGCCTGACATTTCCTTTTGTGTTCCTTGAGGTTTGGAACAACATAAGGACGAGTAAATGGTGATTTAATTAATAGTTTTGGCTGAACTATCACTTTAAGCATAAACACCTCAAGACGCTGCTAGCTTAATTCACTCAATGGTGACAGATGTGTAGTTTTTGTGAAAGGGTAAATTAATTTTGCAAATTGAAACTTCAGCAGAGGTGCAGCTCTCGGTCTATAAACTATAAGACAAATGATCAAATGCTCCACTGATTTCACCACCTTCATCGTGCCAATCAGCTGCTCGCAGCATTAAGAGAAGCAATTGCATCTTTGGCCTTGAATGAAGCTCTATGCTGCGAATGGGTGCTGTAAAAAGAGACAAAGACTGATAGGTTTTTTTTGTTGCTGTCGTTTTTTGGTTTATATTGTGCCCCTTGTTGGGAAAGTGGCTTGGCTTAGTGACAACCTAATCGTTCGCAACTGGAATGAGATTTCATACAAGCTGGATGTCTCTGAGATTGTGTCTTCAATGAAGATGCCTCATACTAGCCTGGAGGCGTTTTGTAGTACAAATTAATCTTATAGAATTTTCTGAGAAGCTGAATCATCTGAGTGGATTCATTAGGATGGCGAGATTCCCTGCATTTAATCTCACTGGGTGCACACTAATGTTTTTCAAATGCAAATATAGTTTCTATAGAAAGAAATAACTGCATAATAAATTGTACAACCCCTGGCAAAACTTATGGAATCACCACAATCCCATTCAACCAGCTTTTTTACTTTGTGGCAAATAAACAAATCACAGATATGACACAACTAATTTTTTTTAATAGCTGAACATTCTGGCTTCGTGAAACATCCCTCAAACAAATTAAATTGCATTATTTTAATGAATGGCACATTTTTTTCCCCAGATCAAGTAGAGGAAAGAATTATGTCGTCATCCGAGAGAAAAAAAAAAGAAAAAAAAAGGAAAAAAAAATCACAATTAGTACTTTATTGCTGCTCCTCTGGCTTTTATGATGGCTTTTTCATGAGCCATGGACTTCACTAATGAAAAACAATATTCTCCATCAAGCTGGTTTCAACTTTCTCGAATAGCGATTGACAGATCAGCATTGCAGAATGGAGCCTTGTCATGGACCTATTTTTTCAATTTCCACCATAAATTTTTCAATCGGATTGAGATCCGGACTGTTTGCTGGCCATGTAATTGAGTTGATATGCCTTTCCTGAAGAAAAGCTTTAACACTCTTTGTTCTGTGGCAAGATGCATTATCATCCTGAAAAATTACTTCATCATTACCAAACATATTTTCTATTGAAGGAATGAGAAAAGTGTCCAAAATTTCAATGTACACTTGTGCATTGACTGTTGAGGTAATGATTGACATCTCCCCTGGTCCTTTACCTGACATGCAACCCCATATCATAAATGACTGGGGAAATTTGATTATTTTCTTCAGGCAGTCATCTTTATACGTTTCATTAGAACGGCACCAGACACAAGTTCCAGCATCATTGCCTTGGTCAATGCAGATTTGGGATTCATCACTTTCATCCAATCATGCACACTCCATGATTGCTTCTCTTTAGCCCTCTGTAGCCTTGTTTTCTTCTGTTTAGGTGTTTGTGATGGTTTTCGTTTGGCTTTTCAATATGTAATCTTTTCTATAAGTAATCATCAGTGATTGATCTACTGGGGACAGCAGAAAACTGATCGGTGTTTTTTTTAATTGCCAATGGCGATTCCAATATCTAGATATCTAGCAGGGTGGCCGATATCCCATATTATGCCGTTGTATACAACATCATTTACAAACAAAGGAACTAACTAACTGTTCAAAAATTTAAAAAAAAATAACTTTAGTTATAAAAATTCTCATTCATTAATATAATTTCATCTGATCTCATTTGAGCATTTTTTCCTTAGATTTCTTTTTGTCCCTCCTTTGGTGCAGTCAATAATCATTTGACACCGGTGAGATTAAGCTGTAGCCTTTCGCCCTTGTGAAGCCTACCTGTCATCTTAAAAACCCAATCTGAGGGGCTGATGAAAGGCCATTCCTCTCGCTCAGCTAAAAGTCCTCCCTTTTAGTGACTGAAGACATGTGATTGACGACTCAATCTTGTAACAGGACGGCCGCAATCTTCCAAATGGAGGGGAGCGAATGAAAGAGACTCTTCGGATGCTGGCTGTAATTGCAATGAAGCTGTACCTTCACCGTGGGAGGCTGGGGGTTAGACAGCCCTGTCACTAGTTTAGAGTCTTTGGGGGTTAATTGATGTGATTTGTTGATTGTAGATGCTTCTGAACTGTATAAAACTGTCAGTGGCTAGGCATGGTGTACAACTGCATGCAAATAGGCTAACTGTGGCAAATTGTCACACTTATTATATTTATGTATAAGTAAATACCTTAAAGTCATTACTAAATAAAGCTGCTGAACATTTCCACCATTATTATTCAGAGAAAAAGAACAATTAATTGAACACATGCTGATATTGTGACAACATGCCCCAGTAGCGGGGTACCATATGTGGCAACATGTCACAGTGGAACCTGTCATTAAATAGCCTATATTATGCTTTTTTAATAGGCTCAAAAGTGAGTCTACTTTGAAAATTTGGGATTCAAAATCTAATTTAAGCTTGGAGAAATGTTTCAGAATTTTGAAAAATTTACAACAAAGAAACTCTATGACGTAAAATGATTAAATATTTACACTCACGAGAACTACTATGGTCCTATAAGGTATCCAATGTTGTCTTCTGCTGTTGTTGTCCATCTGCCTCACGGTTCTACATTTTGTGCATTCTGAGATGCTATTCTGCTCACTACAATTGTGCAGAGTGGTTATCCGAGTTACCGTATTGCCTTTTTGCCTGATCGAACCAGTCTGGCCATTCTCCGTTGACCACTCTCATCAACAGAGATGTTTCTGTTCGCAGAACTGTGGCACTCTGGATGTTTTTTGTTTTTGGCACCATTCTGAGAAATCTCTAGAGATTTATGTGTGAAAATCCCAGGAGATCACCAGTTATAGAAATACTCAAACCAGCACATCTGGCACCAACAATCATTTCCTGAGCTCAAATATTTCCCCATTCTGTTGGTTGATGTGAACTTTAACTGAAGCTCCTGACCCGCATCTGCATGATTTTATGCTCTGCACTGCTGTCACAGTTAAGTTGGTTTACAGGTGTTCTTAATAAAGTGCCCAGGTGAGTGTATGATTCTGCACTACATCTAGTTTACTAATCAAATGAGCAAATTTGTGCCATCTTGATACCTTTGTACATACAGTCAGATTCCCTTGCCTCCATTGATACACACAAGGTTTTTGGAACGTTCTTAAATCATGATGGATAATTCAATATGCATAAAAAAAAGCGCTTTCAATTAGACAATAGAAGGGTTTTCAGAAGTGAACTCAGAATTCTGAACCCCACTGAATATCCTTGGAATTAAATCTGGCACTTGAAAGTGTACACACTTCCACCCCTTCCCATACGTCATAATATTCTATGCTGGCAAAACTATTGGGGAGTAGCTTTTGTGTCTAAAGCATCTCTAGTGGGCATCACAGCTGTGGAATGAGAGTATTTATGTGTGTGTGAGTGTGTGTGACAGCAGGAGATGGCATGACTGAACAGTCATTACTTACTTCTAGAGTGGTGAGCACAATCTTTTCCAAGGAAGAGAAGTAGGCCTCCCACAAGAACTGTGTCTGCTGTCGCAGAGCTAGAATCTTATCCTGATGAATGGAGTGCACCGTGGACGGGATCTAAAGAGAGAGAGAGAGAGAGAGAGAGAGAGAGAGAGAGAGAGAGAGAGAGAGAGAGCGCATGGTAAATCAGAACACAGCTGCTAGAGAGGTTATGTATGAGTGCTTGGTAAAAAGACCAAGCAGAATGAAACAAGCAGAAAAGGCAAAGAGGAGAAAGAGGAATGATGATGTGAAGATCTGAATGGTTGCATTTTCTCAGTGGAAATAATCAAATAGTGTATCTTGAACCATTTGTATTTTCCCCCCATTGAGAAAACAGATTAAAAAAAGGGCATCTAACAGCTCTAGTCTGGTTGTACTCCACCCCATTAGCTGGTAGTCCAGCTGATCAACCACCAAAACCAGTTTACACCAGCTACTGACCATAAATGACCTGCTTTGTTCAGCAAAAATCTATGTAAAAACCAGATAACATCACAGGCTTGTTTTTGTTAGATTTTCATCAGAATGCAGACCTTACATTAGAAGTCAAAGAGAGAGGGATTCGATGAGTATTTGAGCGAGTGTGGTAATTAAAATGTCTGAGGTCACACAGAATGGGCATAACATGACAAGAGATAAGAGTATAGAATGGAATAAAGAGTTATTTATTTCTGACCTGCAGTAGGAGCCTCTCATCCCCGATCACAGCGGCTGTGTTCCAGTCGATGACCTCGGAGAAGGGAAGTTCCCAGCCATTACTCAGCATGACCGGCACACAGGCAGCCTACACACACACACACAAAAGAGCGATGGGGTCACAGTGTGATTCATATGTGCACGGTGTTTTGATTATGAGACAGCACAATTGAGAAAAGGCACTTGTATAAACTAGTAATAGAACAACACAATGGATTGCATATTAAATGGCTTCAACTGAATGCCAGAGAAGCCATTAGCCTTGTTATTGATACTAACTCAAAGAGTCCAGCATACAGATTGCAACAACAAATCCATTTATGCAATATACAGTTACTCGTTATATAAGCAAATAGAAAGTGAGGAGGAAGTGAGGGAGAGACAGAAGAAAGCGAAGGACAATACAATAAAAAACAAAACAAAAAACGCAAATTAAAATAATTTTATAGTGAGAGTTGTGATAACAATGACTTTAATGTAATAATCAGTAAAGTTTATGGAGATGAGGGGGGCAGAGTATAGCCCAAGCTCACTATTGTCTATTGGTATATGTCGCGTTGATGCATCATGTGCTTAATATGAACAGCAGTGATGACAAAAAAAACAGCAACTAGGGTACTATATCAATATTTTGGCTTCAGGACGATGCCAGCCTCTAGTACGTAGATACTAAAACTAATTCACTAAGGGACACTCTGTCCAACAGAAAAGTTTGGTAAACTTTGTAATAATTATTACAGTGAAAAACAATGCCTTACATGTCAATTACAGTATATAATTCTGAATTATTCTGAGCTCTGTATTGCCTATATTTTGTGTATTATATACAGTGAGGAATAAACTTAGACCATTAGGTTTCTACACAGCAAGGGTAAATTGCACCTCATCTTTGCTTTTGGAAGGGCGATGTATGTTGGAAGGAAGCAAGATAACTTGTAGGGAGGGAAGTTTTGAAGGAAGTTAGTTTGTAGGAAAAAATTTCAGAGGGATGTTTGGATTGAAGAAAGAGAGAGGAGGAAATAAAGATGTAAAGAAAGAAAGAAGAATGTCAAGAATAAGAATAACATATACAGGTGCTGGTCATATAATTAGAATATCATTAAAAAGTTGATTTATTTCAGTAATTCCATTCAAAACGTGAAACTTGTATAATGTATACATTCATTCCACACAGACTGATATATTTCAAGTGTTCATTCCTTTTAATTTTGATGATTATAACTGACAACTAATGAAAACCCCAAAATCAGTATCTCAGAAAATTAGAATATTGTGAAAAGGTTCAATATTGAAGACACCTCTAATCAGCTAATTAACTCAAAACACTTGCAAAGGCCTTTAAATGGTCTCTCAGTCTAGTTCTGTAGGCTACACAATCATGGGGAAGACTGCTGACTTGACAGCTGACGACCATTGACATCTTGCACAACGAGGGCAAGACACAAAAGGTCATTGCTAAAGAGGCTGGCTGTTCACAGAGCTCTGTGTCCAAGCACATTAATAGAGAGGCAAAGGGAAGAAAAAGATGTGGTAGAAAAAAAGTGTACAAGCAATAGGGATAACCACACCCTGGAGAGGATTGTGAAACAAAGCCCATTCAAAAATGTGGGGGAGATTCACAAAGAGTGAACCACCACGCACAGACGTATGCAAGACATGGGTTCCAGCTGTTGCATTCCTTGTGTCAAGCCACTCTTGAACAAGACTAAAGGGGCTAAAGACAAAAAGGACTGGACTGCTGCTGAGTGGTCCAAAGTTATGTTCTCTGATGAAAGTAAATTTTGCATTTCCTTTGGAAATCAAGGTCCCAGAGTCTGGAGGAAGAGAGAAGAGGCACAGAATCCACGTTGCTTGAAGTCCAGTTTAAAGTTTCCACAGTCAGTGATGGTTTGGGGTGTCATGTCATCTGCTGGTGTTGGTCCACTGCGTTTTCTGAGGTCCAAGGTCAACGCAGCAGTCTACCAGGAAGTTTTAGAGCACTTCATGCTTCCTGCTGCTGACTAATTTTATGGAGATGCAGATTTCATTTTCCAACAGGACTTGGTACCTGCACACAGTGCCAAAGCTACCAGTACCTGGTTTAAGGACCATGGTATCCCTGTTCTTAATTGGCCAGCAAACTCGCCTGACCTTAACCCTATAGAAAATCTGTGGGGTATTGTGAAGAGGAAGATGCGATACGCCAGACCCAACAATGCAGAAGAGCTGAAGGCCACTATCAGAGCAACCTGGGCTCTCATAACACCTGAGCAGTGCCACAGACTGATCGACTCCATGCCACGCCGCATTGCTGCAGTAATTCAGGCAAAAGGAGCCCCAACTAAGTACTAAGTATGCTCATACTTTTCATGTTCATACTTTTCAGTTGGCCAACATTTCTAAAAATCCTGTTTTTGTATTGGTCTTAAGTAATATTCTAATTTTCAGAGATACTGAATTTGGGGTTTTCATTAGTTGTCAGTTATAATCATCAAAATTAAAAGGAATGAACACTTGAAATATATCAGTCTGTGTGGAATGAATGTATACATTACACAAGTTTCACTTTTTGAATGGAATTACTGAAATAAATCAACTTTTTAATGATATTCTAATTATATGACCAGCACCTGTATATTCCACCATATTGTTTATGGAAAAATTATGGTGAGGAAAAAAAAGGGCACTAAAAGAAAAGTGAGTTTCCTTTTAAGTGAGTTAGAGGTGTAGAAATAGAGGGATGAACAGCTGCTGTGTCTGACGGCTGTTTGACGTAATGAGAACCTGCCACTCAAGAGGTCATAAAGGCGTCAGCTGAGCAGTGTGCACCACAGGGCATACAGTAGTTAACGTACGTACACGTACACAGTGTGTGTGTGCACTCCAGGGGTAAAACGCTGAGGTTTGGGAGTGTGTGCAAAATGATAGCTATCAGGAAAGTGTGTATACTGTTTGGCAATACATGTGAGGGCCAAACTTCTGAAAATGGCCTCACAGTAAAATCTCTTGGAAGTGACTTGTGAGGATGGTGAACATTTGCAAAAAAAGGTTCATAAATGGAAACATTTTGACTTAATTAAAATCTAAAAATGCCAAAAGGTGTAACAGGTACAGATAACAGGTGTAGGGCTAGGGTGTAGAAACTATAAATAGCTGAATTTTAGAACAACATTAGTCAATGTGAGCATTGGGAGGTCATCAAAGGAAGGAAGTAAGCAAGGAAAGAAGGAAGAAAGGAAGTTTTGAAGTACGTATGGAGGGAAGTTTGGAAGGACATATGGGCTGCACCTCCACTTCACTTTAAACATCCACTCACTAACTTCTGTAAGCACTTCCCCTCTGGGAATCCCTGCCACCATTTTGAAAGTCCATGTCAATTGTTAAGACCCTCAACCCCTTGATTTTGACTGACTTGATTGTGATGTAACTCACAACTCTAGTGAATGATATAACAGAGAATTGTTTACAGCTGTGAGTGAGTTAGGTAAAACAAACAATTTAGAAAAGTTATATTGACATTAGCAAACTTAAACTGACAGTCATTGCAATGTTACAATATTCATTTGTGTAAAACTTAATCCTTTCTAACAATTAATTCTAATAAAATGTTAATTTATACATAACGAGATTTATGCATACACCACTGAAATCAGAACTAAACTATCTCAATTTGTGATCAATCTCTGAAGACGTTGTCATCTCGGGTGCAAAATTCGCCAAATAATTTCAAAAAATTAAAATCGGCCCTATTGCAAGAGACAACGAGCTACAAGTGATCAAGGGCTTAGTCCGTTCCATTTCAACCCATTGCAGGGGTTCTGCCAGTAGTCGGCAAGGCATTTGCGCAACGTAAGCAACAACGTACATCCGAGATGGAGGGAAGTTAGTGAGGGGAGGGCATAAAAAAAAAGCCATGGAAAGTAATTTAGAGTGACGTATGGAAGGAATTTTGGAGTGACGTACAGATGGAAGTTTGAAGGGACGCATGAAAGAAGGTAGTCTGGAAGGACATATGGAAGAAAGGACGTAGGGAAGAAAGTTTAGCGGGATGTATGGTAAAAAGGAAAGAAGGAAGAAAGGAATGATGTGTATGTGTGTGTCGTCACCTGCAGAGCCTCCAGGAAGCGAAAGGAGCCCAGTCGTCGTCCCCGTGGCACCAGACAGAAAGTGGAATTGTGCAGCATTTCACGGTAGTCATATCTGCAGAAAAACACACAAGAAATGAATGATACATCTCCCCTATTTGAAATTCAAGTGTCATTTTTACACCACGGCTGTACCACTCTCTCTCTCCCTTCTCCACAGAGCCATAACTCGCCATCCCAACAGAAAGATCAGATGTTGCTGGGTAATGAGGTTATGACACATGCTTTCATCAGGCAGCTACATTTATGAGCCGCATATATGTGCAGAATCTATTCAGACACACACACAAATGGTATAAACAGTGTGACATACTTTATCTAAAAACTGAGTACACACACACACACGCACCATCTGAGCACAGATGTTTGAAGAGATAAACAGGCATGTTTTTCCTCATATCAAAGAGACAGTCCATTCTCTCCCCCCTGTGCTCTGATCTCAGGTCAGCCACAGCAACACAGATGGAACAATGTCCTCTCACACGCACACGCAAAAGATACAGAAACGTCAAAGAGGTCGCAAGGTTAAAGGAATGGACAGTTATTTATCGTCCAGAAAATCATTCATCATTTACTAGTGAGCATATAAGGTGAAGGTTGCATGACCGCTCGTGTGTGAGTCAGAGATGCTGACTTCCATGCTGCCATTATCTACCTCTACGATGATCTTGCTGACTCGAGTGCAGCTGTGCCGTTTGCCTCCTCAGCTCATTGGTAGATACGGAATTTTATTATGGTCTGAAATGGCTGTCTACACACAAACATGCACACATACAAAAACACACACTGTATATTGAACAAATTTGAGTTTCTGAAAAAAAAAAAAGGCAAATATAATGACATAAATGTGGAAGTTTAGAAGGAAGGAAAGAAAAAACAAAAAGAAAAACAAAAAGAAAGAACAAAAGGAAAAAAGGCTGAATGAATGAAAGAACAAAAGAAAAAACAAACGGAAAATTAAAGAAAGAAAAAACAATGACCAACTGAAAAGTAATAATGAACGATAGAACAAAAGGAATGAGAAAACAAAAAAGAACGAAAGAAAATCGAACAGAAAATAATGAAAGAATGAACAAATGATTGAACGAAAAGCACAAAAGAACAAATGAAAGAGCGAACAAATGAAAGAACAAAAGGAAAAGAATGAATAAAGGAAAAGTAACAAAAGAAATAAAAAAATGAACGAAAGAAATAAAGAGAGCAGAATGACAGAAGAATTAGTAGATGCTCACATTGAATAGAGCCTGAAATGGCAGGCTACACACACACACACACACACACACACACACGAACGAAAGAGGCACAGAGCCATTCTGTCGCAAAGTGAACAAACAAGGCACGCATGTGAGTGCACACGCCCCAGCTGTCTGGATATCAGACTGATCCCGCGTTAATGTGATAGAATATGAATGAGGTTGGAGGGCAAGCCATGGTCTCTGTGGTGCCATTTCACATAGATTAGCTACCTGGAGTAATATCAGACAGTCGGCAAACACTGATGCTCACTCCGTGCTACACTAAGTGTGAGCAGGGGACAGAAATTGTGCTGACATTTTCCATACGGTGAATGAATTACTGGACACATGATTCCCCTTGCACTAAACAGCATTTTAAATATTCAAAATAATGTTTTTCTTCAGCAACCCTGAACAGAAAGACAAACAGCACAGTAGCCATGCATTTACATTATAAAGCACTATAAACCAGTTATTGTCATTGTCTTAACTGGCTGACGTGGGTGTATATGTGTGTTTAGAGGGTAAAACATCTGCAGAATTAGTACCGTGTATGCACTAGAAATGGTAAAAAATGTCATTACCATGTTATTTTTTTTTTAACATGGTATCATGGAAATAACATGGCATTTTAGGCAAGTACCATGGCAAAACATATTTTTGGCCTTGATAATGCAATGGTATTACTTGAAATACCTTGAGTACAATGTAAATAACATACCATATTAATCCATTACCATGGTTTTTTCTGCATGTCCCAAGGTAATACCATGTTTTTGGTCATGAACCTTGGTAATCCCATGGTATAAATTTAATTTACCTAGGAGTACCAATAAAATAGCATGGAATAAACATGGTAATCAATTACCATTATTTTGTAGACATGGTACCATTGAACTACAATGGTTTTCTGGATATATACAATGGTATTACATGTTGTCCTTTGAAATACCTTGGAGTACCATGTGTATAATATGGTATTTGAATATGATAATCAATGAGTACCGTGAATGTACTCGACATGGAAATCCGGAAATCCAAAGAAACCATAATGTTCTTAACATACCATAGTAGTTCCATGGTATCCTTTGCTATTAATATGGCAATAATTTGGTACCTTTGTATAATCGAATCTGATAAAATCATTGAACCATGATACAGGCACAGTCCTTACACTGTAAGGGTGTGTGTGTTCTTGTTTGATTTCAAAGTAGCTTCTTTTCCTAATATTCTGTCAAACATCAAGCATCCTTTGACCTTGGGAAGCTCAGACCACTCCAAACAAAGAGCACAGTGAAGATGAGAGTGCGTAAAAGTGTGCGTTTATACACTAGTGAGGGTGTCTGAGGGTGTGATTGCGCACTGGCACACACAAGTGTTTGTGTGAAGTGAATGTTTTTGAATGAGCAACTATGTGAGATGAAATGCATAGCAGAGAAAAGTGTTATGAGAAGTATTACGAGAAAACTGCCATTGAGTGAATCAATATTAGAGTCTAAAAAGTGAGGCTCACCCTATGTGTTTGGGTTTATTTCACAGGTTGGGTACAATTATATTAACCTGCCCAAATAAAGCCCTAAACAAGCTTTATACTGCATCTCCATAGCAACTCCAGCTAAATGCCTCCATTTGGAGAGTGCTAATCATATGCATTCTGCACATGGTTGATGGGGGAGACTAACACAATGAGGTCATGTTTTTAAATCTCCAATGTTTCATTTACCTCCCTTTCCAGCACGTTCAGAAACTTTCTCTCAAAAATACTAGCCCCTGCTCCCAGATCCGAATGAAAGCTTGCCTGGGAAATGAGCCAAAATGTCCGTCACTTTTGAGGCAAAACAATCAGCCTGAGGCGCAGTAAGCCCACCTCCCAGACATCAACCTCATGAGAACACCCCACAAAAACGAACTGAAACTAAATATAGGCAAGCATGTGTGATGTGGGAAATCATAATTTGAGACCACATTAGCATAAAAGTAAACATGGACATTCATAAATATATTGTTAATTTTCAACTGGTGATAGTCAAAATAACAATACCAATTGTGAATAAGTCTAATACAAATTAGTCAGAGAAAATTTAATATTTAATTCAACGCAAGCAAAGATGGGGGCATGAGGAACAAAAGTACACTTTACTGTGAAAATGTTTAATTGATTACGCAAATTAATCAGTGATCGCATTTACATGCACAATCTTACTCTGATTATCAGAATCAGAATGAGCTTTATTGCATACGCACACCATGCTTACACACACAAGGAATTTGTTGGTGACAGAAGCTTCCAGTGAAAGAGAATTCAACATATGTACATACAAACATATACATTTACACATATATACATATAGTGACGTAAAATGGTTTAACCAATAGCGTGACTTTGGGATGGGACTATGTTTAACTGGCCAATTATTTTCATGGGTTATTTTCATATTGTCTACCCTCACTCTGGTAGAATTTTAATTTGTATACACGGAACATAGCTTGAAAATTTCAGGTCAGATCTCGGTCTTTTAATTGCATTACAATTCAGCAAAAGAATTAGCACTCCAAAACGTAGAAGAAACATGATTCCTATTTGATTACAGTTTAATGGGGAAACATTTATAATCACCGTTACTGTAATTCTATCCATTGTTATATAATCCAAATCATGCATATGAAAGTTAACTGTGAGATCACAAATTTGTGTGTACAAATACAACAGCCAACCAGTCACTAGCAGGGCACTCCAAGATGCTTACGGCTGTGTGTGTGTTTGTGAGCCCCTATGAAGTGTCCTTACTGTCTTTCCAACACTCTCACTGTAACTAATTCATTATAGCAATTAGTGCTCATTAGAGGGCTTATGCTAGTTTCAATTAGCATCCAAAACATAACATAACCAACAGGCCTTCCAGGAAACATTCCCCTCATATAATCCTATAACAGCCATGTGCCCTGGCTACACCACAGGAATCAAATCTGGCTTCAATAATGTATTATAGTTTGTGACCATGTTTCTTTGTTACTCAATGGGTAATATTCTTTGTTTTGCCCAAATTATAGGGAAGCATTGCTAGTTCCAAACTGGCTATTTACCATATGAGGTTCCATGACAGTTAAGCCCAAAGTATACTTGGAAGAGAACGCTCAGGACACGTGATGCAAATTTCCTCTTCAGCAGACTGCTCGAGCACTGAACCCATGCCAGATTTTTCTAACCACGCGTATTCTAAATGTGCTGAATGCATATGCACCTGGAATTATTTGCTCTTCTTAGTGGGTCCACAAGGTGGTAACACTCACGATGTTGTTGTCACAAAGAAGCACTGGAAGATGCAATCTCCGCTAAACAACAGGACATGAAGCAGGAAACAACAACACTGGAAGTGCGTGAGGTCAGGAGATACATGCCTTTGTATAATTTGAGTCTGAAGGAATATAAAAGACTTCTTTATGGGTCTAAACTCCTGAATAGAAACAGTCCAGGATCTCAAAGCAGTCAGAGCACACATGCGGCAACTATCTGTGTATGTGCGCACAGTAAACAGAGTATACTTTGCAAGGCTGCGCTTTGACAGTATGCATATGCTAAGCGTGCATGTCAAAACCCAAATATACATTGGAATTTAAGGTACAGCGTTAGGCATTGTGGTAGCTCACTAGGTTTTGGAAAAGAGCTTTTTAGTATATCCATATCTACATTAAGCATGACTGAATGCATGTATATCCATATGCAAGCACGACTCTCTCTAAAGAGTCTAAATATAAGTCAGCTTTACTTATTTCTACTTTTAAGACTTCCACTACCATTTCCTTTTCAAGCGTATCAGCTTCAGTTGTTGCAGACACTTGACAGGCTCTTCTCATACAAAAACCTGAAGTCTATCATGAAAATCTTCTCAATATGTCCTTTCATCTACATTCCTCTCAATTTAAACCAGATTGAGACTAATGTTTCAGTTTCGCTAAATCGTGATTCGAGCTTTTGGATGATGCTCTTGGTACAGAATGAAGGAAGATCAAATAAAGTAGTTCAAAAAAGTAGTTCATATGACCTGGTCGTTATTTGCAAAGTCGAAGCTCACATCTAGCTAGTGTTTCCGTCCATAACTTAAAAAGGTCTCGGCGCCATCACTGGTAGCAAAACATGTTTTATTTTTTAAATCAGGAAATGTTATCATGCTAGACGCAAGTTTTGGTGGAGGTAAAGATTATCAGTCAGAAAAAGAAAAAAAAACTTAAACGTGTAGTATGGCTTTAGAAGACTTCGCACATGTCATATGGACTACATTTATGAAACATTTAAGGAGCTATATATTTGTTGTCCTTTCTCAAGTTTGACAGACATGGTCACTACGAACTGTCATCGTTTGGAATGACGTGTAAATAAATCATTTATATTTATTATGCTTGATTGAACTGTCAGCACACAGGGACACCTAGGTCCATACAAACCAGTTATTCTGTCAGGACACAGGGACAAAAACGTGTCTTGATTGGCTAGCCTGTCAGCGAACAGGGACACACTTTGTAAAATACTGGCTATCCTGTCAACATAAAGGGATATATTTTAGTCCTGACTGGCTGTGTGGGCTTG